>CM065141.1:22782500-23382500 GCA_033026305.1 Cirrhinus molitorella
TTGGTAGAAAATATCTACAAAAACCTGATATGTGAATTGGCATTTTTAACCTTTTAAATTCAAGTTTAAAAGGTTAAAATAAGAAACCAGAATGATATGGGTCACCAAAACATTAACTATGCAAACACTATGCAAAAGTGAGATAACAAGAGCAAAGTGAGCAAAGACTTCTTATTCAGCTGCTCTGAAGGTTTCTTTGTATGTATACTTGTTGTCTGTGTGTGCGCAGCACAAGCTGGATGCTCTCTGATAATGCCACAATGGGGATTTCTCTGTTTGTAGATGTCTTAGTGCGCAAGTTCCCACCCTGCTCAGAGTGTCTGCTCTCTCTCTGTGTTCAGGAGCCGCACGTGGGACGCCGCCAGCTGTTCTATTCTCTGAGCGACCTGAGCCTGCCACCGTCCCAGACACTGAGCGCTCTCGTTCTCCCCGACAGGGCCTGCACACCATCAGATAACACAGCAGAAGCCCTCGGAGCCACTCCGTGCTAACAATACAACTGTCATTTACATGTGAAAACACTGGGCCTTATCTTGAGTTCACTGGAGCTTAAGGACAAGAGGACTCAACTGGCTTGTGTGGGGATGCAGATCTGTGACAGGTAGGTCTCTAATGCCGAATAAGGGCTGCAGTTCAACAGAAAAAAATGCTAGAATTATACAAAGATACAAGCAAGATTGTACCTTTTAAATTTCCTATATGCATAACTAATCACAATTAAGTAGGGTGCAAAATGACACTTAAACTACCATTCACTAATGAAATATCAAACACCAAGCAATAGGCCCAATCCTGGTGTATTCCCAAACTTCTCATTCCTAAAGCCAAATATTTTGTCAAAAGGCTGCTCACAAAACGTGAATAATGAAGATCACTATCAGCCAGTTGTGTGGATTCTTGCTGCCACCTACTGGACAACATATAGAAGCACTATAGCTACACTCTCAGATAAAAAAGGGACAAAAGCTGTCACTGGGACTGTACCCTTTCAAAAGGTATACATTTGTGCCTTATTTAGCCCTAAAGGGTGCATTTTAGTACTTTAAATGTACATATATGTACCTGAGGTGTTCATATTAATATCAAAATGGTACATATTGGTACCTTTTATAAATGTTCTGCCCCTTGTTTTTTTCTCCTGATCATAGATGGCACAAAATCTAATTTCAGCACTTTTCCCTCTGAATACCAAGATTTGTGATATTGTGTCTGTGCTAGCTAATCATGTGCTGATTAGCATCTTTGAGCTAGGTTCAAAGGTATCTAAAATGGCCACTACCGAAACAGTCACAACCGAAACATGTAATCATTGTTTTGTTAGTGACAAAAGGGAACACATAATCCTTTATATTTGGGGAAAATACAAATTTAGTAAAGTTATGCAATTTATTTTTATTTTATTTTTTTGTATTGTGATGTCACTGCTAACAAAACAGTACTGTCACTACTAAAATATGCTGTCACGACCAAAACATGAGATGTTTCGTCAAAAATGAAGTATAATGAATTATCAGCTAAGATGTTATGATAGTGTTTGGTTTAACGTATATTCAAACTAATGAATCCATAAGTTTGAAATCAGTATGACTAGATTCAAAATACAACAAATCTCTTAAACCACACTTGAAATATTGTTAAAATTGTAATTGTTATTGATTTACCTCTGGAAATGTCTTAACAAAATAGAAACAAATATATTTACAAGGAAGATGTGACCAAAATCGTGTCAATATTATAAAATAGGTCAATATTACCCTTCTGCTGTATTTTAGTAGTGACAACTTTGGGGAAAGTCAAGGGGGGTCATTCCATGAAACCGGTATGATTTTTAAGTGTATTTTATCTATTTAGTCACCAAAATCTATTTTTAAAAGCTTTTTGTATTAATTGAAATGTCTCCTTTAATACAGTTTAAAAACATGACTTACATTTTATCTTTATATTATAAATTATCTTTTTTTTTTTTTTCAGTTGACCACCTATTTTGTCATGTCCCTCATGTGTGCACACAGGTGTGTTCTGCCTAGATTTTCACATTTTTTGCAATTTATATCAGTTGTCTTTCTCGGTTACATTATAAAATACAGTGTTTATAGAAAATCTTACAGTGAATTTAAGGAAAAAACAACCATTTATATGTTAAGATATATTTGTCTCTTCAACCCTGTTACCCTAGTCTCAACCCCGTCACACCTACATTTTTATAAATTATTTTTTAATAAGTTTATGAAAAAGTAATTTAATGTTTGTTGAACTCAGTCTGAAATGTTCAGAGCAATCATAAGAATACTGATTTTAGTTTAAATTCTGAAGTTAAGCCACTTCTTTGCTGTCACAAAAAGGTCAATTTCAGGCTTTAGAACAGCAAGTGTGAGATTTAAGGAAGCTTTTATATTTACAAATACTGAATTAGTGTGATGGACATCTGATTAATAGAAAAATGTTAATTTCATTACAAATACTTTTTATAATCATATTCAGATAGCTTATTAGTGTCCATAATGGGGTTGTTTTGTGGAATGACTCTCTCTCTCTGTATATTTGTACAAAAAAAAAAAAACCTTTGACGTTTGGGCTAAGATGGGCCACCCAGAAGCTCACCTTAAGCTCATCAAGGCTGCATTTATTTGATCAAAAATACAGAAAAAAAAAAAAAAAAAAAAAAAACTGTAATATTGCAAAATGTTATTACAATTTAAAATAATGTTTTTTTTTTTTTTTTTTTGTTATTATTATTTTAATATACTTTACAATATAATTTATTCCTGTGATGCAATGCAGAATTTTCATCAGCTGTTACTCCGGTCTTAAGTGTCACGTGATCATTCAGAAATCATTCTAATATGCTGATTTATTATTAGAATTATTGGAATTGGAAACAGTTCTGCTGCCAAATATTTTTTTGCAACCCGTTTTTTTCCCCCAGGATTCTTTGATGAATAACAAGTTAAAAAGAACAGCATTTTTTTCAAAATATGAATCTTTTCTAACAATGCAAATCTATGCTATCACTTTTTATTAATTTAACACATCCTTGGTGAATAAAAGTATTAATTTATTTTTTTAAAAAAGAGAATTCGCACTTTTGAACAGTAGTGTATATTGTTAGAAAACCTTTCTATTTTAAATAAACACTTTTTACTTTTATTGATCAAAAAATCCTTATTAAAAAAAAAAAAAAAAAAAAAAAAAAGTATCATAGGTTCCAAAAAATATTAAGCAGCATAACTGTTTCCAGCACTGCTAATAAATCAGCATATTAGAATGATTTTTGAAGGATCATGTGATGCTGAAGACTGGTGTAATGATTATGGAAATTCAAATTTAATTACAGATATAAATCAAATGTTAATGTATATTAATATAGAAAAACGATAGCTTTGCATCGTAATAATATTTCACAATATAATTTTTTTTTCTGTATTTTTGATCAAGTGAAAACAGCCTTGATGAGCATAAAACATTAAATGAGATGGTGTGTCCAAACTTTTGACTGGTAGTGTAAGTCATAGAATAAATTAGAATATCTTCCATCTTTTATGCAACAATGTTGCTTACTGTTTGTGATTTCAATCTAATTTTGTGCCAAAATCTGAACCTTCTGATAGTCCTGTCAAATAATGAGTCAATGAGATGTTACAATATGAACACAAAACATTGTAGGATAAAGTAGTCCATGCAGTGCTTTGTTTTACACACAATATAACGGTAGTATGCCTTTGTGTTTTTGTTTGTTTACTTGTTTCACATGTAAATGATCAGTAAATCTATTTAATAATGGAAAAGCATCCATTTTGTGGTGCATGGATATTTTTTTTTTTAAATCAATGTCTTTTGGATATATATATATATATATATATATATATATATATTTTTTTTTTTTGAAACCACATATATATCATCATCAGTTATTCCCCAATTGTTTTATTACCAACGTAGCCATTATCCTAAATTATTAAACATTACGCAAATTGCTCATTTATTTTTTAATTACTGTACTTTATGCGACTATACATACACCAATATTAACATACTTCAGAAGCTTCTTTTTTGTTAGTTAATAAAATGGGAAAGTGCAGTTGTTTGATCAGCATTTAATTTTATTTCATGTCATAACTGAGAACAATGTTATATACAATAGGACCTTAAATTCTTCAAAGAGTGAAAATGTGCTTTGGTTTTCATAAACAGGTTGCAAATACTTTAGCATCATCATTTCTGAACAAAGTACTTGACATTTCAAAAGAATCTGAAAACCACATCAAAACCATACACGTACACACACAAACCTGTACTGCAAATGCAAAGAGCTGCCGAACCTTCTGAAGGCGCATTGTGTCAGTTGTGGAGAATATTGAAACATATCTAAATAAAAAAATAATAATAATAAACAGAGGAATAGCTGCAAAAACATTGGTTAATGGCGCTTTATGGTTCAAAAAGTTGGGGCGCGTCAAGTGCCCCTAAAATGTTCCCTGAGGTTTGCAGAGGATGCAAATGAAAGTGTTGTCACAGTTTTGAATTTCAGCTTCAAGTCCCATTATGTATTAAAAAGTTCCTGAATATTCTAGAATCCTATTGATTTACAGACAGTGTCAAATAATCATTTCAATATAAAGCAAAAAGAGACAAAAAAGCAAGCACAAAATGAGCAAAGAGTGCCTGGAAAGTCAGTTCAGCGAATCAAAATCTTAGGCTAGTTGATCTATTATTTAAAGTACCTCTTTTGATATTACTAGATCAGGCAAGCAGCTACAAAACAAATGAATACAACCTCAAAATCAGGTATTGTTTAAAAAGCCCTCCAGCATGATGAAAACCCACGTACAACGTACAAAATACCCAGCTAGAGGTAGTTTAAAACAAACATAGTGTAGAGAAATTAAAACACAATATGAAAACAACTTCATCTCTGAACGAGTTTTCAGTAATATGTCAACTGATAATAATAACAACATTTAGATACCCAAAGATATTTACAGTAGGTTTTACGCTTTTGGTCTCGTTTCAACACTAAATGCATGAATGCAATCTGCTAACCTAACTTTTTTTAATTCATAAGAATAATGCACATGCCACAAGAAAATATGGACAACATGCTGTATAAATTAAGCCATTGGTTGAAGCATTGAAAAAAAAGAAAGAAAGGAAAAAACCCTAAAGAAAAACCCTGAAAAAAAAAAAAAATCAAGACTTAATATAAACCTGAATTGAAAGAAGCATAAATTAGACTTAAATATTTAGCAAGAATATAGATTTGGTTATAGTTTTACAGTATTTCTTAAGCATTTCAACATTCAATATTTCTTTGGAACTGTACATCAAAACACCCTAATTGCTCAAGCAATACTACTTCACTAGCTCAGATCGCAACCCTACAAGTGAAGTATTACCTGACCCCCTGAAAAGTGTATATGAACACAGGCAGTGTTCCTCTGTTCTGGATCAGATGTCAGTTTAAGCTCATTATTAAACTAGACCGAGTGACTGAAGTATGGAAGACAGCGTGTAGTTTTTCTTGTCTAACATGTCGTCTTAATCTCATACTGGCTTATCAGAGGGTTTGGTTTAATCTGAGGTAGCAAGTTTGTGTATTCAAGTAAACAACCCAGATAGCTTTATTACAGCGGTCTGTTTCTGAAGCATAAACTATGTCATGACTCCTAAATTACATTCGAGAGGTATCGCAAGTCACTGCTGTAAAATAAACATTCGGCTGTTCAATTCTGAGAGGATTACTAGCTATTTGAGGTAATTTTCGTTTTAATCGATCAAACTACATCGCTAAGTGGATAAACTTGATTTTTTTTAGCTACACACTAACAATAACAAACAAGTCATGCACAAGAAGAATAAGAAGGTATGAAGAAAGAGGTATAACAGCAGGTATTGGCTGAAGTTGGCATTTCTATGCTTATCAGGGAATGGCATCGCCATTCTTCTACGAAGATCTAGATAAATCTTTGTAGCTTTCTAGTGGATTGGGGATAGGGGGAATGAAAATGTAAAGCTCTGTAGAGAAAGCCTACTGAACCCTAAATTTAACAAACAACGGTTTCCTTTTTGAAACGGTTTCCTAGTTGTGAAAGAATGCCACAAATAGAATGCTTTGGATCTTCTCTACAGAAGAGGAACTAGAGAGTCTTTGTAGAATTCATAAATGAAAATCAATCATTAGGAAATCAAAAGATCCAGAGAATTTTTCATAGAACTTTAAATCTGATCCAACTGGAATTCTAGTCTTTAGAGAAGATCTAAATGAATCACCATACTATTCTAGACGAATTGTGGCCAATTATATACACTACATGAAAAATGTACAGTGGTTTCTCCCCAGGAAAGGTTTGAAAAGAGATCTTCAGAGGCTTCCATGGTGAGCTAGAAGATTTTCATTTTCAAGGATTTTTAGGTGAACCCTAGATTTGCTCAAAAAGGAAATCACTGTAAAGTAGATCCAATGGATTTTTGTAGCATTCTAGAGGAGGTGTGGCCCAAACCGAACCCTAAAAGAGGCATCTTAGTAGGATTTGTTGCCAAAATAGTACCCTATATCAGGGGTGTCAAATTCAGCTAATGGAGGGCCACTGTCCTGCAGAGTTTAGCTCCAAACACACCTGAACCAGCAAGTCAAGGTGTTCCAAGTGTATTGGAGCAAGGCTGCAACTGAAGCCTGCAGGAAGGAAGCCCTCCAGGTGCAAGGTTGGTGACCCCTGATCCTGATCAGTGCTTTTCAAACCTGTCCACCACTGCGCAATTTTGACGCCCACCTAGAATGAAAGTGTGACTGATTAGGAAGACATCGAAAATGTGAAGTGGCATAGGCACCCCAGGACAGGTTTGAGAAGAGATCTTCAGAGGCTTCCATCTTGAGCTAGAAGAGAATTAAACATTTTCAATGATTTGCGGGTGAACGTGAACCCTAGATTTGCTCAAGTAGGAAATCGCTGCAGAGAAGATCCATCAGTTATTTGTAGCATTCTAGAGGAGTTGTGGCCTGAACTAAACCCCAAATTAGCTCAATAAGTAAATTCTGTGTAGAAAAGGATTCTATGTAGGATTTGTTGCCAAATGCTACCCTAGATCAGGGGTGTCAAATTCAGCTCCTTGAGGGCCACTGTCCAGAATTTAGCTCCAATCAAGTTCTTCGGGATTACTATAACTTCCAAGGCAGGTGTTTCGGAGCTACAACTTTGCAGTGGCCCTTCAGGACCAGAGTTTGACATATCTGCCCAAGATCAGGGGTGGTGAACATCAGTCCTGGAGTGCCACAGCCCTGCAGAGTTTTGCATCAACTCTAATCAAACCCACCTGAACAAGGTGAACAAGGTAATTAAGGTCTGAAGGGTTACTAGGAAGCTACAGGCTGGAAAGTTTTTATTAGGGTTGGAGCTGAACCAGAGTTTGCCACCCCTGCCCTAGATTATACTAGAGAGCTTTTCTTTCAAGCCAGAGGACTCTTTGTAGAAGGTATGTGGGTGAAACGAAAACCTTACATTAGCTCAAAAAGGAAACCTTCTAAAGAAGATCTAGAAGAATCTTTGTAGTGTTCTGGAGAAATGAAACTTTGTTAAAAGAACCTAAACCAAAGCACTATGCAGAACTGTGGGCATCTGTATTATCGTAGTTTAGGGCTGTTTGACCTGTTCTAAGATACTGAGGTATGCATCCGCATATGACTAATGAGGTTTCTTTGTTGCGTAAATTTCCCACCACAGACCTGGCACTTATACGGTTTCTCCCCTGAATGGACACGCATGTGCTCGGTGAGACGGTACTGCCTGGTGAAGCGCATGCCACACTCCTCACACGCAAATGGCTTTAGGCCGAGGTGGCTGCGCATGTGCCGGGTCATAGTGCCGCGCTGCGTGAACATCTTGCCGCAAATGTTGCAAGGGAAGGGACGCAAGGTGTCGACATCTTTGATGGACTTTAACGGACTCTGCTCCAGGCTTTCTGGAGCTTCCGGCGAGACTCTGGTGACTCCAGGGTCGCCGTCACGTTCCTCTTCCTCCTCATCCTCAACCTTCACATCCACATCTTCATCCAAATGGCTTTCCACGTGGGATTTAAGACTCTCAGAGGAGGGAAAACCCTTTTCGCATGGTATACAAACGTAAGGGTTGTCACCTTCAGCTTCTTTGAGAAAGGTCTCCTTTTGATATACAAAATTGGTGCTGCCGTTGTTTGGTTCTTCTGTTTTCCCTCCAATTCCTTTCTCTTTCTTTACAGACAACTGTAAAGTGAAGGTCTGATTCTGGCTTAGTTGATTTCCAGCCCTGCTAAGAGGAATGTAACCATTGACCTTGGATTTTCTTCGGGATCCCTCCCTTTTTCTTTCCTGAGCTCCGTCCAAAGGAATTATCCACTTTTCTTCCTTTGGAACACACTTCCCATTTATTCCCAGCATATTGCTGGAGATGTTTCTAGATAGAAAAACCTCGTCATTAACTGCTGTCTCAGAATTTGAATTTTTCTTAGACAAATCCAACCCCAAGTCCTGCTTTTTTCTTGAAATACATCTACCTTCAGCATTATGCCGTTTTTTGGGAGGAGTCATACACGTGTATGTGTCCGTGTCTGACGAGTGGTCTTCGTACAGGCGAACTGAAGATTTGGAGCCTCCACGAGCCACGCTACTGAGAGACCCATTTTGGTTGATCTTACTGGAGCACAGGTTTGCGAGGTCATTGAGCTGGAGAAAGTTAGCTGTGGTGAGCAAAGAGCTTAAATCCACACCCTCAAAGGTCTCATCTGCCAACTTGCCGGTGTAAATGAAATCCAGAATTAACTGGAAAACAACTGGATCCACCATGTCAGGGTCAAGGTGGATGAGGTTATCATGAAGGACAAGGGACTTGAAGTAGTGGCTGGTGGCGGCGAGGACACTTTTGTGGGCCCGGAAGAGCGTGTTCTCAACCATGATGATGACATCACACAGGAAGCCCTTGGAGCGCTGCTGATTGAGCTGGAGAAGCAGTTGACTGGCGTAGTTGGGGAGCTCCATCGCCTACCCTTGATGTTTTGCATTGGTGTCACTGTAAGAAAAAATGGCTAGATGTTATTTTGGTGTGACAAACAAAAACAAACAACAAAGAAAGGAAATAACAAATTTTAGGCCAGAGTTTTTACTGATAAGGTGCTTAGATTCCTAGTTTTCTGAGTGCAACATCACTTTGTGTCATATGTTATAAATAAAGTAATCTGTTCAAACGTGACCAACCACTTTTTAAGTGCCCTTGGTCTCATACACATACTTCAGTGGTGACCAAAATTATTAGAACACCTGTATTTTCACCAGCTAAACATGGTTTTAAATCAGTTATTTCTATCTTTTGCTGTAGTGTGCAAGTAGAAAAAAGCAGTTTACACTTTCAAACATTCATTTTTTGCCATTAATTGTAATAAGCCAGTGCTCCACATATAGACCTGAGCTCATCATCATCCAGTCTGTCTAGAATGACAAAGAAACAGAACAAACAGAGACAGACTAAATCCAGAAGAACTGTGGCAACGTCTCTGAGATGCTTCAAGAAACCTACCTAAAAAGCTACAGTACTGTTAAAGGTTTTAGGCACTTAAAGATGTAAAAAATGTGTAAACACAGTTTTTCAGGCAGCTTTGCAGATAGCATCTTGGAGATGTTGCCACAGTTCTTCTGGATTTAGTCTGTCTCTGTTTTTTCTGTTTCTTTATGTCAATCCAGATAGACTGGATGATGGTTAGATCAGATCTCTGTGTGGAGTAATGGCTGTTGTCAGACTTCTTGTACAAACAAAAATCTCACTGGATTATTACAATTAATGGCTAAATGGATGTTTGGAAATGTAAACTGATATTTCCTACTGACACACTACAGCAAAACACTGATTTAAAACCATTTTAGCTGGTGAAAATATGAATGTTCTAATAATTCTGGCCACCGCTGTGTGTGTGTATATATATGTAGAGTTCAGATGCAAAACCAGCTAAAAGCCATCTCGGTCAAAAATAAGATAGTGATACTGTGAATGTATCTCGACACATATTATACGTGCATCAAATACTGTTACTTCAAACTTTCAAAATCAGAAGTACCTGTAGAAACATATACACCGGAGCCTAATAAAAATGCATTTTATAAAGAAAGATGTCAGATGGATTTAGAGGCTTTTGCATCTGAACTCTTCATTATATATATACACACAAATATTATGTGTATATATATATATATATATATATATATATAATTATTATTATTTTATTTTTTTTCCTATAACAATTTTTGAGCTTTGAGATGCAATGCATCAAGTGATTTAAAGTATTTGACAACTTGATTAACACTGATTTTAAGCATAAAATTTGACTGCATAGAATTTACATACAGAGTTAAGCAGATTACTTAACAATGGTCTGTTACTGATTACAGATTACATGATAAACTATAATTAGTAACATAATCTAGGTTACTCATTTTAGGTGATGTGTTTGTATTCTTACTTTTTAGATTACTTTTTAACCATTTGTGTTTTAAACTTGTTTTTCATATGAAGAAAATACAATGCATTAAACATTACATTACACCAGGGTTTCCCAAAAACGGCTTAATGTAAGAACTGCAGTAGGTTTGAGAATTGATAAACTTATTAGATCCTAAAAATGTCAAGTAAAAGACATTTAAAGACTAAAAATGTGTTTACCTGCATGTCAATGTGATTATTTAAAGACATCTACTTTAAGCATGGGAATGTGTTAACTTATTTGAAATATTAACTTTCACAAAACAAAAACATTTGGGAATCCCTGCTTTATATGAACAAAGATTCATAAATATAAATGCTGCAATGACATTACACTCCCAAAGTATTGCAAGTCTAAAATATTTTGGTCCAGACTTCCAGTATCACTGGGATATGATGATTACCAATTGTTTCACAGCTGTACATCAACTAGTGTTTAGTAATTGCATAATTATCTTGATACATGGTCTAACATCTTGAAGATGTGCTTTTTCCCCCCTTTCTTGTATTTTTATTTTTTTTTACACAACTGAATAGTCAAAGATAAATGGTATGCCAAAGCAAGATTTTTAGAATGAAAAAATAAGAATCAATACAATTAATAATTTACTCCCATTGTATGAATAACATATAATCTATAAAAAAGTAACCCTAATCTGAATATAATCTAATTAAAAGTACTTCCTAGCACTAATTACCTATTCCATATGTGTAGTTTGGGAGTGTATAGTAACCGACTACAATTGATTACAATGCTTGTAAATGTTACTATTAAATATTTCTCTGCGAAAAACAACGAATAGTTTTCCACTTTTACACCGTATTGTGGTCTTTATTTTCACACAAGAAGTGTTTGGAAGGCATTAACAAGATCTCTTACAAAAAAGGTAACCATTTTGATACTCACTCAAGCTATTGTTACAATAAAACAGTTGTAACTTTATATCAGCCAAGATCGTCAAAAAGTTAACAATGACACAAAGTGAAATTGTTTCTAAAAGCTTACCCTACAGTTTATGATAATTTTACAGTATTGACAAAAACTGAAAAAAACGCATTTTATCAGACGCGGTACCATGGTATTTTTATTTTTTAAATGGACATAATGGTCATAATTACAGTACAGTAACAATCATCACCGTTTATTAGCTAGTTATTGTACATTACTGAGCCTCTAACAACAATGCAGAGCATATAATGACTACGAGTTACAGATTAACAGTTTAAGATCCCGATCGAACACCGAGTGCGCATGTGCTAATTAATTAGGGCTGGTCTTTGATCAAAATTGCGAAACGACACACGTTTCAAAACTGTGTTTTGGTTTCATTTCAAAAACTGTAATAAAATAAATATCAACATATGCTCGTCGAAAACAGCGTGTCCGCGGACAACACCCGCCCGGGCTCGTTAAAGCCCACGGTGGGTTTCAAGTAAAGATACGTATCTGTGTCTTTATAAATGCGGAACTGCGGACACCTATCGTTTATAAACGTGTATACGCGGGTAAATGACTAATTTACTGTTTTATACGCTCTACCACGCTCGAATCCGACGATGTTGATGTTTGCTAAGTACTAAACACTGAGCAATTTAAAGATCGTTTAAAATAAAAAACAACAGGAAATGATACCTTGCCAGGCTGCTGTGGGCTAGGTAAGCGGATCACGCAATGCATTTAAAGCCGTTGCTGTTGTTAAAATAATCACCAACAGTTCTTCAATTCAGCACAGCGCCGATGTTTACATCATATTTACCTGCGACAAACAACCATATATACTGTATTTTCGATTACCTTTTAAACAAGGGCAGGGGTCCTCACTTCTCCCGTCGTCATCAAAACGCCATCTTAGGAGCTTGTGACGTAGGCATTCTGACCCCTGACCCAGTTGAGATCAGTCTCACCCCCCTACCTGTCCTTCTGGAGGTATTACCATAGTCTTACCTCAGGTTACTCTCATAGAGTGACACATAAAGCTTGATAATACTCTACATGTTTTGAGTCTAATAAATAGTACAATATAAAATATTCTAAACCACATTTTTGAAACCACATTGTAAGACGAGAAAAAAAAAGAAAAAGAAATTGTATAAAAATACATTTATTGAATGCAACTAACTGGTTACAATGTATTTGCCATAAAGCATAAATATAATAGCATCATTAAAGGATTCATAGTATATTCTGCAAATGCATTATCAGATATGTTATGGAGAATTATTTCATAACTAAAAAAAACATTCATTTCACAACACTTAAAACTATTTTAGCACAACTTAATAGTAGCAGCTGCACATGCAAATGTGAGTCTCACCACATTTGAATCATTTTTAATCATGATTTTAATCAAATATAATGTGTGGGTGTCTTTTGTATGATGGTCTGGAAACGTCAAAGAAAAGGTTAGAGAACTGTGGCTTCCTGGATTGCTTCAATCCATCTAGGAGAAAATATATGCAATGATTATGACATTTAAATGTCTTAAAACATCAAAAATTAAAGTGTTTCATATGTCTTTTATATAAATACACACCTGTCACAGATCTGGCTGTCACTTGCTCGGAAGATGTAGTACAGAGT
Source organism: Cirrhinus molitorella (assembly GCA_033026305.1). Taxonomy (NCBI): domain Eukaryota; kingdom Metazoa; phylum Chordata; class Actinopteri; order Cypriniformes; family Cyprinidae; genus Cirrhinus; species Cirrhinus molitorella. Next base: position 22,795,578 of record CM065141.1, read on the forward strand.
GTCTTTGTGATAAAGTTTAAAATGCAGGGAAGATTCTGGTTGCTCTGTTCGGACAGAAAATCCCAAAAGAGGTTGACTTTCCAAAGCTGCTACATCCTGGATACAACAAATACAAGTAGTGTAAAAATGCAATATAAATACAAATTTGTAATAGTGTATAAAATGAATTTTTTCAAGTTCAATGCTCACATAATATGATAAAGTAACGCCATTTATTCCCCCCCCCATTTATTGATTAAAAGCTCTCCTGTCCTCATGTGGAGAGAAATCGGGAGTAAGGTACAATAAATGTGAACATTCATGAATTCATCTCACTCATAAAATGAATAAAAACAGTCAAATTCAACTTAGAATATGAAACCTGCAATAATTAAATGTTAAATAATACAAATCTTCGCTGTCGACCTTTGATGATCCAATTCATCCATACTAATAAGCAAAAATTACTCAAGATAATCTAACATTTGTTTTCTACTGCACAGATGTGAATTTACTTTTCTCTAGACTTTTGGTGTGAAAAGCCTTTTACAGTTGCAAAAATAGAACTTTTTATTTAAAAACAACAAGCAAGCCCTGCCCAGATTTAAAAAGACATAAAAAAAAAAAAACATAATTAGTTACTTTTTTAGGGAGTAACTCAATATTGTAATGCATTACCTTAAAAGTAACTTTCCCCAACATTAATGATAAATACTACAATATGTGCTTATAAAATATAACATCATCATCAAAAAATAGTAATTTAATGCTAAATCAAATTTACCTTTATATTTGAGAAACAAAAAAAAAAACAAACTATATGTGACCACAAAACCAGTCATAGGTTTTTTTTTATGAGTAAAGATCATGTTCCATGAAGATATTTTGTAAATTTCCTACTGTGAATGTATTAAAACATATTTTTAAGTAACCTCATTTGGACAACTTTAAAGGTGATTTTCTCAATATTTAGTTTTTTTGCACCCTCAGATTCCAGATTTTCAAATAGCTGCATCACAGCCAAATATTGTCTGGGATAAATCTGGACCCTTGTGAGTGGTTTTGTGGTCCAGGGTCACATATTAAGCAAACATCAGCATCTATTCAAATTAAAACCATCTCACTGCAGTATGTTATTTTTGGAGACAGAAACTTGCACACATTAACACATGACTGCCCTCATTTACACATCAATGACTATTTCTGTTTACAATCTAGACCCACCCAGTCACTATCACTGATACTATCACTCTAAAACACCAGAAGCTCCAGCAATAAGAATAGTGTTTACCTCCTGATCATTTCAAACTGGCCTCAGTTTACATTCAATTAAAGATGAACACTATTTACTTAATTTAAACTGCCCAGTTTATATATTCTTACCTCACTGGCAGCATAAGTGTACAGAACTTTGTTCATGATGACAAACCAGAAGCGTTTCCACTGTTTTCTGTTGGCCTTCGTCCTCTCCAGGTAGCCGCTCATCGAGGATCCATCTGTGTTAGCCGAAACCTAAAATTAATGAATGGATTAAAATTACTGACATGTACACTGCCAGACAAAACCCTGAAGGATTAGATCACTTTCAGAACAAAAATTTGCAGATAATGTACTCACCCCCTTGTCATCCAAGATGTTCATGTTTTTCGTTCTTCATTCATAAAGAAATTGTTTTTTGAGGAAAACATTTTAGGATTTCTCTCCATATAATGGACTTCTATTTTGCCCCGAGTTTGAACTTCCAAAATGCAGTTTAAATGCAGCTTCAAAGGGCTCTAAATGATCACAGCCGAGGAAGAAAAATGGTCTTATCTAGCGAAACGACTGGTTATTTTCTAAACAAATGGACAATTTCTATACTTTTTAACCTCAAATGCTCGTCTTTTCTCGTCTCTGAGATGCGCATGCATAGTCTGTGTGACCTGGGTCAATACAGTTAGGGTATGTTGAAAAACTTCCATCTTGTTTTCTTCCCCAAATTCAAAATCGTTCTACAATCGCTGCAGAAGTACCAACCCAGTGTTTACAAAGTGAACATACAAAGAAGACCAAACGGCCTTTACAAAAAAAATGGTAAAACAGCGTTGTACAACGATTTTAAAGTTGAAGACAAAAACAAGATCGGAGACTGATCGTTTCGCTATACAAGACCCTTCTTCATTGGCTGGGATTAGGGCTGGGCGATATATATCGATCGATATTATGCGCATCTCATCAGTAAAGCCGGTTCTTTGATTAGCGGTAAATCTCCATCACCTGTTTTCAAATAGAGCGCCAGTTTATTCACAGAGCCGTAGATCACTGACAAGCTACGCAATATCGGGTTCAGTTTCGCGGGTGATTCATTGGGGTAGCTTTTCAGTGATCTATGGCTCTGTGAATAAACTGGCACTCCACTAATCCGCTATTTACCGATAATCAAAGAATCGGCTTTACTGATGAGATGCGCATGAATTTATTGATCGATATTTATCGCCCCAGCCCTAGCTGGAATTGTTTAGAGCCCTTTGAAGCTGGATTTAAACTGCATTATTGAAGTTCAAACATCGGGGTACCATAAAGTCCATTATATGGTGAGAAATCCTGAAATGTTTTCCTTAAAAAAAAAAAAAAAAAAAAAAAACTATATATATATATATATATATATGTGCTGTCAAACGATTAATCGAATCCAAAATAAAAGTTTATGTTTACATACTATATACACTGGAGATCAAAATTAGAGAACAATTTATTAACAATTGAACAATTCTGAAATAATGTCATCTTTATTGCTCAACAGTTGAAGGAGTTTTTGTCCTGTCTATACCATGCTACCAGAACACCTTTTCCACAAAATAACTAAGGCATTTCAACAAAAACCATTATTTTGCAGAAAACACACTGATCAAAATTAGAGAACACTTTCAGATACCTCCCAGTTATTGGTGTTAATCTGGCACCTGGTGCTAATTTCCTTGATTATCTGTCAACCCCTATTTAACTGGCAGCCTAACTTCCAGTTTCACTGACTCTGCAAGATGGTGGGCCGTTCTTAAGTGACTGAAAGCCTCCGGCAGCAGGTTGTCCAGATGAAGGCCAAAGGGATGACCCTATCAGCCATAGCAAGACAAGTTGGTCGTTCCAAATCTGTGATTTCAAGAATATTGAATCTTTACAACATCACAAACTCATTCAAGTCCCCCAAGAAGGCTGGTCGTCCACAGAAGACAAATACAAGAGAGGACAGGATACTGCGGAGGATCTCAATGGGCAATCGTTTCCACACTGCAGCTGGAATTGCTCACCAGTTCAGCGCTGAACAGGGTAAGGATCTGTCTCATCATACAGTGTCTCGACGTTTAAGAGCATTTGGACTGAAAGCCCACTCTGCAGTGACCAAACCTCTCATTAGCAGAAAGAATCAAAAGGCTAGACTAAGCTTTGCTGAGGAGCATGTTGTGTGGACAGAGGAGAACTGGTCCAAAGTTCACTTCAGTGATGAAAGCAAGTTTAAATTTATTTGGGTCCGATGGGAAACATTATGTTCGGCGACAAACTGGAGAAAGACTGAACCCAAAGTGTGTAAAGAAGTCGGTGAAAAGTGGAGGAGGAAGTGTCGTGGTTTGGGGCATGTTTTCTGCAGCAGGAGTTGGGCCTCTTATACAGCTACATGACAGAGTGAATGCAAATGTTTATCAGAACCTTCTTCAACAACATATGGTTCCTTCCCTGCATTCATCACCCAATCAGCCCACAGTGTTCATGCAGGACAATGCTCCATATCACACAGCAAAACGGGTAAAGCAGTTCCTTGAAACGGAAAACATTGAAATAATGACATTGCCTGCCCAGAGTCCTGATCTCAACCCAATAGAGAACCTCTGGAAAATCCTTGGCGACAAAGTTATGGCCAAGAAACGTTATGGCCAGTCACCGAACTGTGGAGGAGACTGGAAGAAGAGTGGACCAAAATCACACCAGAGTAGTGTGAGAGACTAGTGCTGTCCTGTGGCCGCAGATGTGCTGAAGTCATTCAGAGCAGAGGCCTGTACACTTCCTACTAATTGCTGACTGTTGTAACCTTCAGAAAATTTTGTTGTAATCATTTTCCATGCTACAGTCATTGCTGTTCTCTAATTTTGATCAGTGTGTTTTCTGCAAAATAATGTTTTTTTGTTGAAATGCCTTAGTTATTTTGTGGAAAAGGTGTTCTGGTAGCATGGTATAGACAGGACAAAAACTCCTTCAACCGTTGAGCAGTGAAGATGACAGTTGTTCAATTGTTTATAAATTGTTCTCTAATTTTGATCTCCAGTGTATTTGTGTACTGTGTATATTTATTATGTACAGTATATATAAATACACACACATTCATGTATATATTAAGGAAAAAAATTTAGATTTATATCTAAAATATTTACATTTATTTATAATCTAAATTGTATACAGCTATACAATTAATCGTTTGACAGCCCTAATATATATATATATATATATATATATATATATATATATATATATATATATATATATATATATATATACACACACATACACAGGGGTTGGACAATGAAACTGAAACACTGGCCAATATAGTGTTGGAGGTTTCATGGCTATATTTGCACAGCCTGGTGGCCAATCTTCACTTACTGCACATTCCACCAGTAAGAGCAAAGTGTGAAGGTTGACTATGTGCACCCAATGGTTCAGACATTGTACCCTAAAGGTGGTGCCATGTATAAGGATGATAATGCACTAATACACACAGCAAGACTGGTGACAGAGAGGTTTGATGAACATGAAAGTAAAGTTGAACATCTCCCATGGCCTGCACAGTCACCAGATCTGAATATTATTGAGGCACTTTGGGATGTTTTGGAAGAGCGAGTCGTTTTCCTACACCAGAATCACATAGTGACCTGGCCACTGTTCTAGAAAAGGAATGGGTTCAAAATCCCTCTGGCTACTGCGCATGACATGTATTTGTCAATCCCAAAACCAAATGATGCTGTATTGGCCACAAAAGGAGGTCCAACACTGTACTAATTGTGGTCTAAAACCAAGTGTTTAAGTTTCATTGTCCAACCTCTGTGTAGAAATAAATATAGTATATTATATATATATATATATATATATATATATATATATATATATATTTTTACGACTGAAGAAAGAAAGAACATCTTGAACATCTTGGATAACAAGGGATTGAGTACAATATCTGTAAATTTTTGAAAAACAAAAACAACAAAAGAATAATAATAATCCAGCAAAAACAGTACAATTGTGAAATGTTATTTTCTATGTGAATATATTTTAAAGTATAATTTATTCTTTCTGAATTCTCAGCATCATTACTCTAGTCTTCAGTGTCACATGATCATTCAGAAATCATTCTAATAGTCCTGCTTTATTTTTTTGTGGAAATGTTTTTAGGATTTAGAATATTTATTTACATACAAATATAAACAGTGTTGGGGAAAGTTACTATTAAAAGTAATGCATTATAATATTGTGTTACTCCCTAAAAACAGTAAGTAATTGCATTACTTAGTTACTTTTTATTAAAAGTAATGCGTTATGTTACTTTTGTGTTCCTTTTCTCATTTGGGCTGGGCTCGCTTGTTTGCTTTTAATATATAAAAAAGTTCTATTTTTGGCACATGTATAAGCCCTTTCACACCAAAAGCGAAATGAATAAGCCTCAGGCTGAAGGAAATGTAAATGTCTGTAGAGTAGAGGCCAGAGCTCAATCTAATTGCACACAGAATAGGATGCAGTAAAATTAAAGTTTAACACTGTTCAGCAATAAATAGAATGATATTAAATACATAAAGGATATTTGTGTTATATAACATTTACATTACATAACACTGTTTTTATTCATTTTGAGGAATACTGAATCTGTTTTTGTGCAAGCAAAATTAAACTTGTGTTACTTGTATTGTGTTAACCCTAATGCTGATTATAATGTCTTTCACAAACACCTACTAAAATGAGAATTAATCACTGGATTTGCCACAATATTATCAAATGTCTACTATTTTCTCATCCAAATCTGTGGAGAAATTTGTTCTGCCTACTGTCCCGTCTCAGAGAAAACACCCCTTGTTAAACAGTTTTTAGATGCTTCAGGAACCACAAAAAATGTAATTATACATTGGTTCAGAGTATTTTTCACCTGCCAAAAATGCTTGTAAAAAGACCTAATGTCGCATTGATAAAACAAGCACTACTGAAAATTCTAAAAATATAAACTTAAAAAAAAAAAAAAAAAAAATCACATGGCTGGAACATAAACTTCAACAGGCTGTGAAATGGAAACGGGCTTTATGATATTAGGTTAGATTTAGTTAGCTTTGACTGGCATTTGAAAGACAGTTTCAGTTCATTGTATCATCACCTCTTTAAGGGCTGCTGGTATTTTCTTCTGCTTTCTGAAGGGAAAGCCTCCAGGCGACTTGCCAGTAGGCGACAGAGCTGTATTACTGGGTACTGGGTCACCTAATATAACACACACACTCTTATTTAATACAAATCAATACAAATATATAGATAGAGGCTTCAAGCAGACATAGTTTCTGTGTGAGTGTGTTTGCATCATGAACCTGAATTATTTTGCTGCAAAGCAGAGAAGCAGAGATCGCAAACTCGCGCAAGTTGATTCTTCAGATATTTCAGCGGCTGTTTGTTAGTTGAACAGGCTTGACACACAACCTACAGTACATGCCAAGAGAATAGAATGCATGCATAAGTACACGTAAACACCATGCAGTGAACAATTACTAGCTGACAGACATGTGGAGGAAAAAAATATATATTTTAAAAGTCTAATTTCATTCGTGAAGTTCATGTATTCATGCTGGTTTCAAACCAGTTTAAAAACATTTATACATTTTTAACAAGTTTAAACCTAGTGATTCTTAAAATGTTAACTATAGTGTCTATTAAGTAAAAAAAATGAATTCCTTACAATCCTTAAATAAATGTAAGGTAAATTCACATATCTATCTATCCATCCATCCATCCATAGTATATTTTAGCTTGTTTTTAGAAATTGTTACCATGCTCTAACATGTTGCGAGTGTGTTGCATACATGATTTAGCATGATTCTAGATCTTGTTAACGTGTTTTTGCATGTTGCTAACATGTTTTAGCTCGTTTCTGGTAACAAGATGTTTTAACATGTTGCTATATGCATTAGCATGTTGTTGTAACATTGTACAAGAGGGCTGTAGTGATGACATTTTTTGATTTTCCAATGTCTTTCAGATAATTGCAGAAAATAAGCTCTGTGGCTAACAAAAGTTTATGACTCTTACACGTTTTGTTAATTATGATAGTTTTCACAAATTAACACAACAACCATGAATTTTGTAATGTAAATATTATCAGCAGAAGTAATAAGCTAAAGTTAGTTACTAAGCTTGCTTACAACTCTTTTAATCCTCATTAAAAGAGTCATTGATAATGAGAATAAATAATGAGAATAATGTCAAATATTACAAGAATAAAGTTGAAATATTTAGAAAATAAAGTCAAAATATTTCGAGAATAAAGTGAAAATATTTAGAAAATAAAGTCAAAATATTTGGAAAATAAAGTCAAAATTACAAGAATAAAGTCAAAATATTCTGACAATAAAGTCGAAATAATGAGAAAGTCAAAATAATGAGAATAAAGTCTAAATAATGAATATAAAGTCAAAATATTAAGAATAAAGTCACAATATTATGAGAATAAAGTCGAAATATTTTGAAAAAGTTAAAATAATGAGAATAAAGAAATATTTAGAGAATAAATTTAAAATAATGAATACAGGTTAAAATATTTCAATAAAAGTCTAAATATTGGGAGAACTGGGAGAAAGTCAAAATTATAAGAATAAGTCAAAATATTTTGACAATAAAGTAAAAATGTTTAGAGTATAAAGTCAAAATGTTTTGAGAAAGTCAAACTTACGAGAATTAATTTGTAGCAATTACAAGATTAAAGTTATAATATTTTGAGAGTATATAGTCACTTATATACCTTAGAAATGACAAGAATATAACTTATGTTAATGAGTTGGAGTCCACTTCAACCTTTTTTATTGTTACATGTGAGGAATAAAGACTGGACACCACAGACATCTTTGTGGAGTAGGTGGTGGAATTTTCACCTAAAAACAGTATAATTTAATGAAATTAATGTCTCTGTGTAAAAAAAAAAAAAAAAATATGTCTTAAATCTAATTTAATCTGTCCTGCCACATTAAATAGCTATTAAAAAAAAATAAAATAGCAAGACACATTGTTTCAATTTTGCTATAAAACTGTTTGATTTGAAACCTGAGACTTTGTTGTATATTAAAAGTACCAAAAGCACAAAGCTTATTGCTATTATCGGGTGGCTAGCACACTACAAATAGACAAACTGTCCCTGCAAGTATAACACATGGTATGATTCTGCTAATAATTCCACATGTATTGTAATCAATTCTGGTGGCCTGGCATCTTCTCCCAGCGCTTCCAATCCAGGCTAATTGCATGCGCAGGCTATACTCTCAAAATAAGATAACTTTAATTGCTACGACTTTTTCGACTCTATTCTCGAAACATTTCAACTTCATTTTCAAAATATTTTGACTTCCTGCTATTTCTATTTTATTCTCTGAATATTTTGACTTTAATCTCGAAATATAATGACTTTAATCTCATAGTATTAGATTTTTTTTTGTTGTATCTTGATACCAAAAGTGAAAAGAATAAGCCTCAGGCTGAAGGACATGTCTATAATGGGAAAACAAAGTAACTCACATTACTTGTTTGAAAAAGTAGCTCAAATGTTTTCTTTTAAATGAAGTAATGCATTACTTTACTTGTTACTTAATACTTTACTAGTTACTATATTTAGGCATTTATCCAAAAATCTACTTAAATAACCCATTGACTAAAGGACGATAAAACTGGAAGTTCAAAATTCCTAACCCGCTTTTGGGTTAGATCTTAGATCTAATCGCAAGGTCAGCTGGCCTTAGACAGATTGCCGTTTACACCTGGTAATACAGGAATAGTTCATCCAAAAATGCTGTGATTATTCACTCACGCCACTCAAAAATGTAGACATCAGAAAGAGTGACAGATTGGACATGTTTTACACTGGTTTCACCTCTTGTGATTGCATTACCCACAATGGGTGTTAATACCAGGTGTGAATGGTGTCTTTCATCTTCTCACCTTCCCACAGGCTCTGCAATGGTGGCGTCTCCAGGTGAGGGTGAACTCACAGGTGCAGATCATGCACATAGTGGCCCTCAGGTCTGGGATCCATATCGGGGCTTTGGATCCCAGCTGGGCCCCACTGTCCGGAACATCTTGGGTTGCCTGCTAAATATCGATAAGTTGACAACAAAATTGCGTACATGAAGCATTATGAGGATGAAGTTTATGATTTGAACTTTCAGTCAGCTGGTTTACCATCTCAGGGTTTCTAACGGAGATAAAGGTTGTCTCTTTCTTGGTGCAATCGTCAATTGCGGTGGAAATAGCCTGAAGCCATTCATCTCGACATGCAGCAGAGCTTTGAGGATAAAACCCACAAGAATGTGTTGATCAGAAACATACACATTCAGTTGTATGGATTACACATGGATTACATGGATTACAAATTGTATGGATTTCACGTTACAGGGCATGAAATAAATGTCAAAACTTGTCAGAATTTGAGAATTTGTTCACTCTGATGTAATATGTGTAATTGCAATTATGTTTAATGTTGTCCTGAAGACAGTCAGTCATGTAGGTTTGAAGCAAATGAGGCTCAGAAAATGTTTACATTTTAGGATGAACTATTAAAATTCTAAAAAAAAAAACCTTCAAAGATTATGAATTAATGAATAAATAGGACAAAATGAGCACCACAACCCACATATTTAATATTTTAGCATTTTATCGATAGATTCTCACCTGGCAGATAGAATAAAAGATCGTTCAACACTCTCAATGTTCAGCTCATTCTGATACCCCTCCTGATTAGGTTTACTAACCTGAACATAATGCATACAATGACAGAAAATAGGAAGACATTTTGAAATGTATGTAAATATGGTAAAATATGTTTAAAATAGAAAAAAAAAAAAAAAAATAAATCAGGATTGCATTTTACTGTGAACTTCAGAAATAAAAATCTCACCTTCATCTCAGCCAATGACAGTATGTTGTTCAGTTTGAAATTACCAGTTGCTACCGGCGTGGTATACAGAAGACTATCGTTTAACTGTTAAAAAAGAAATAAGAAATACATTTTTCAAGAGCAAGAAAATTAAAACCAAAATATTTGAAGGCAGTTTTAGGCCCAATATTAGGGGAAAACTAAAATAATATAAAAAAAAAAAAAAAAAAAACCTACCAAAAAGCAAACAAAATAAAAACAAACAAACAAAAGTCACCATAGAATCAACAAACAAACAGAAAATCAAACAACAAGTCAACATAAAAATCAACAAACATAAAATACAAACATAAAATCAACAATCAAAATGCACAAGTCAACATAAATTTTGCAAACAAAAAAAACAAACAAAACTGACAAAATTCGCCATAATACTAACAAACAAAACCCACAAGTCAATATTAAAAACTAAAAAAAATAAAACAAAACAAATAAAGAACAAACATAAAATCAACAAAACCAAATTCAACAAAAATAAACAGCAAACAAAACCAACAGAAGTCAACATAAAACAACAAAATACAAAATAAAACAAAACAAAACCAACAAAAATCAAATCAACAAACAATGCAAACAACAACATAAAATCAACAAACAAAACCAAACAAGTCAACATATAACAACAACAAACAAAAACTAATTCAAACAAAACAAGTCAATATCAAATCAAAATCACACAAAAGCACAAACAAAAGTCAACAATATCAAACAAAACCAATAAAAGTCAACATACAATCAACATTAAATTAAAGGCCAACATGACAACAACAAAAAAGCCAACACAATCAAACAAAACCTACCATAGTCAACATAATATCAAGTTGATAAACATAAAAACAAAAATGTTTTAACCAAGGGCACAAAGGGCATTCATCAACCTGTATCATCATACCCTAACATTCAACTCAATCTAAACATGTAAAATTAAGCCTTGCCCATTGAATAGAGTAAATTGTGTTTTATTACTGCATTTTATGTCATGTTTAAAGGGTTACTCCACCCCAAAATGAAAATCACTTACCCCCATGTCATTCCAAACATGTAAAAGCTTTGTTCATCATCGGAACACAATTTAAGATATTTTGGATGAAAACCGGGAGCTTTGTGGCTGTACCATTGACTGCCAAGTAAATAACACTGTCAAGGCCCAGAAAAGTATGACAGACACAAATATTCCATCTGCCATCGGTGGTTCAACCATAATTTTACGAAGCTATGAGAATACTTTTTGTATGCAAAGAAAACAAAAACGACTTTATTCAACAATTTGTCTTCTCTGCATCACCATAGCAGCATTTTGGAAAGTATCCACTGGACGCAAACAGCGTACGCTGTCAGCCACAGCACAAAGATACATTTTCTACACTTTACGCTTTGATTCGAACAGCGTATTGACGTGACATAGCTGACAGAGAGCAGCGTACACTAGTGATGTGCGTACCAGGTTTTTTCCAACCCGCGGGTCCCGCTTTTATGAAACTATTTGGCTGCGATAGGGCTGGATTTAACTTCAAAAGGCAATGATGTCAATAAATAAATATACGCGCTGCCCATTTCAAAGTCAAAACGCGGCACGGATGTCTTTATATTGATGTATCTGAAGGGAAACGACTGTCTTTAGAAACGTGTCCTATGCATTGTCATTTCATTTTGCCTATAATGCCTGATAAAACACCGTTAATGGGCGCGGTGCTGCTTTGTGTACAGCCGTTTCTATGGAAACCGTAAAATTTCAGCACTCCTAAAGTGCCAATTCGTGGCAGAGAATGAATTTGCATTTCCAGTCATTTTTGGTCAGATTATTGCAAATATCGACCCATGCAGCAAACACATAGAGTTGTAAATGTGAAAGTTGTTAATGAGCCTTCTAAAAATCTAAACAATTAAGACAGTAATATGGTATAAAATGCTGTTGTATAACATATTTGTTTTTTGTGAAAACCTGTATCTGAACTGTAAATCATAATTTCATGGCTCAATATGCTACCATACATTGTCCAACCCCACTCATACTGTTCATTTTACTTGTGCAGTTTATAAAAAGGGTCATACATTGCCTTAAATTGATATTTAAAAATTCTGCAGATACCCTGTAAATAGTGAAATAAAATTCCTTCTTTGATATTTGTGTACTGAAAATATTTTTGATAGACATTTAGACTCCTATCTGATTTTCTATATTTTTAAAAAAAGTTTTTTTTTTTTTTTTTATTTGGGCTAGTTAAATTATTTTCGGGGTACCAAAATCTAAAGAGTACCTGCCCGAAGGGCTACCAAAGATTTCGAAATTTTGCAAGCCCTGGTTTTAAACCATTTTTTATTTCAAATTTGTATAGGCCTACAGTTTACAGCCTACGCTACATAACCACTGAACTTTTGTGTAACACACGGAAATGTTCATTTAGCGTTTTTACGTTCGCTGTGCAAAACACTGTATACATACATTGTAATCTATTTTGCCTAGACTCCAGCACCTGGCCAGCAGAGTAGAATATGCGCTCGCTTGATGCTCTTGTGGCTGAACATCACGCAAGTTACATTGCTACGCAGGCCTTCATATTGTAACATTGTCAAAGAACCTAATAAAATATTAAAATAGATATTCCCAAATATTTAATATAGGCTTTAGGGAATTGCACGCAACATACATGGAAATAAAGTGACAATTTCTTTACCGATATTTTGGATACTCTCCAAAATGGCAATTGTTGAATAAAGTATTATTTTTGTTTTCTTTGTCTTCTTGTAGCTTTGTAAAATGACAGTGTTATTTACTTGGCAGTCAATGGGACAGCCACAAAGCTCCCGGTTTTCATTCAAAATATCTTAAATTGTTTTCTGAAGACGAACAAAGCTTGGTAAGTGATTAATGACACAATTTTTTGTGTCATTAATCAAATAAACCAAAATGAGCAATGTGAGAAATGTTACTTACCAAGAAGAACATTCGAGGCTGCATCCCTTTCCTGGACAGCTTCATCAAAATCCCTTCCTTCAAGAAAACCTGAGAACACACACACATTAATATATTACAAGCATTTATGGTGGAAAACAGTACGACAGGAGTTAACTGTTATGAACGTACCCTTCCTGGTTGGACAATCTCGTGATTCCCAGTCAGGCGACACTGAACCTCATAGAGCTTCTGGCTGTTATCCTGCGTGAAAACCACATTTACCATTTCTCAAGATATAACAAAAAACATAAGATACTGTATGTGTAGCTCTTTTAGTATTTAAAAAAAAAAAATCTGAATTACCTCGTATCTTATGATTTCGTTAGCATGATTAGCCACCTCCTTTACTATCGTCAGGGCAGCTGTAAAGATACATAAAGATATTATTTACATATCATATCACAGAAGATTCAGATTTGTTGTGTGCCTAATAGCATAAGATTTAAAGACCATTTATTTTCACCTTCAGCATCTTTGTAGTCTGGCGATTCTTCATCTATATTTTTCAAATAACCTAAAGAAACATGATACAGGTGTGTATTATGTATACATATATAAAATACACACTGTGAATAATAAAAAATTAGAAGTTGGCATCAAATAATTTTCAGCCGATTTTTACTATATTTCAAACTATATGTGTTTTTTTTTCCCTCAGAAAACAGCTATGTGTTCCAAGTGCTGATTGTTTTTCATTATAACAGTTCCTTTAGTTTCTATCAATTTCATAAAGTTGAATAATGTAATTATGATGAGCTAGAATAATCCTTACTTTGAAAACACTTATGTAATCAATGCATTACATTATTAGATACATTGTTCACATTTTTGCAGCATTAAGCCTGAACTGCTTATACAACACAAAACACACAGGAACATGCGGCTCAGACTTTCTCTGTAAAGCTGATTATGCATTTACTGTAGTAGGTATGTATATAATGTATATAAACGGACATATACAAAACACGTTCTTTTGGAAACGTGTCTCTCGTGTTTAGATGTTTGAATGTTACTTGTAACTGAAAGTGTGTGTCTTTGTGTGTGGCATTTGCCGTTTTACTTAAGTTGATTTGTATGGCTGGCCATCAATGCAGATGATTTACAAGCTCACAATTTTGATTCACAATATGATTCACAAGCTTAAACTTGCATATGACAGAAATTCTCTCTCTGTCTATACTGTAAGTGATTCGGGACAGGTGCCTAATGTTTTAAGCATGCATTAAAAGAGCCAGTTCATAGAAATCATTTGTTTAGGGAATCCACACTGGTTATATTGTATCTTTTTGATAAGCAGCACCCTGGTAACTGTATTTCAGTGTGTTTAAAAAACACTCGGAACAACTTAGCAACACCCTGGAAACCACCTACAAACCTTTAGCAACTGAACTGCAATGTACATCCTAGCAACTCTAGCGACAACTTAGCAACCACCTAATAACCCAGCAATTGCACCATAGTGTGCTAAAAAAAATCAAAACAGCTTAGCAAAATCACATAGCAACACCCTGGCAACTGTACTGCAATGTGTTAAAAACACCCAAGCCACCTTTATGAAGACCTAGCAACCACTGAACACCCTAGAAACTGCACTGCAATGAACAAAAACCATTTAGCATACCATAGAACACCATGGCAACCACCCACAATACCCTAGCAACTGCAGAGTGTTAAAAACACACAGAACATATTAGCAACCATATATAGACATTCTGGCAACCACCCAAATTACCCTGGCAACTGTAATGTGTTACGACTACTCAGAACATCTCAGCAGCTGCATAGCAACACCCTGGCAACAACCTACAATAGCTTAGCAATTGCAATGTGTTGAAAACCACACAAAACACCTTAGCAACCACATAGAAACACACTGGCAGCAATCCATAATACCCCATCTACTGCAATGTGTTAAAAACACACAGAACATCTTAGCAACCACAAAGAAACACACTGGCAACAATCCATAATGCCCTAGCTACTGCAATGTGTTAACTTCTTAAAAACAGAAAATCTTAGCAACCGCATAGCAACATCCTGGCAACTGTAATGTGTTCAATAACACACAAGACCATAGCAACCATATAGCAACACCCTGTCAACCACCCACAGTACCCTGGCAACTGTAATGTGTTAATAGCTACACAAAACACCTTATCAATCCCATATCAACACCCTGGCAACCACACACACACACACACACACGCATGCACAAAATACCCTAGCAACTGCACTGTGTTGAAAAAACACCTTAGCAAGCACTTAGCAATGACCTGGCAACTGTAATATGTTAAAAACTACCCAGAACACCTTACCAACTGTATAGCAACACCCTGGGAACTGTTACGTGTTTAAAAAGTACTCAAAACACCTTAGCAACAACCTAGCAACACCCTGGCAACC
Organism: Cirrhinus molitorella; assembly: GCA_033026305.1. Lineage (NCBI taxonomy): Eukaryota > Metazoa > Chordata > Actinopteri > Cypriniformes > Cyprinidae > Cirrhinus > Cirrhinus molitorella. Next base: position 22,811,111 of record CM065141.1, read on the forward strand.
ATAAACAAAACCCTGGTAATGGTAGTGTGTTTAAATACTACTTAGAAAACCTTACCAACTGGGAAGCAACACCCTAGCAGCTGTAATGTGTTAAAAACCTCACAGAACACCTTGGCAACCACATTGCAACAACCTGGCAACCACACACACACACACACACACACACACACACACTCTACCCTGGTAACTTTAATGCATTTAAAAACTACTCAAAACACCTTACCAACTGTATAGCAACACCCAGGCAACTGTAATGTGTTAAAAATACACAGAAGACCTTAGCAATCACATAATAACACCCTGGTAACCACACACAGTACCCTGGCAACAGCAATGTGTTAAAAATACACAGAAGACCTTAGCAACCAGATAGCAACACTCTGGCCACTGTAATGTGTTTAAAAACTACTCAGAACACCTTAGCAACCACATAGCAACACCCTGGCAACTGTAATGCATTTAAAAACCTACTCAGAACACTTTAGCAACCAGATAGCAACAATCTGGCAACTGTATTGTGTTTAAAAACTACTCCGAACCCCTAAGCAACTGCTTAGCAACACCCTGGGAACTGTAATGTGTTACAAACTACTCAGAACACCTTAGCAACTGCATAGCAACACTCTGGCAACTGTAATGTGTTTGAAACCACACATAACACCTTAGCAACCATATAGCAACACCCTGGCAATCAACCACAATACCCTAGCAACTCAATGTGTTAAAAAAAAACAAACAGAACACCTTAGCAACTGCATAACAACACCCTGACAACCACCCACAATACCCTGGCTACTGCACTGCAATACTAAACACGTTAGCAACATACTAGCATTATGGCAGTTTTTTTTATTGGAAAACACTTTTCATCATAAAATCATCAGTGAATCCTCACTGGTCAGGAGGAGCTGATACTGTGGAATCCTCTGGATGGGTTTCAGCATGTAATGTTTCACTGCCAGGTTTGCACAGCATGGTTGGCTCTGTATCAGTGAGGGTGAGAGAGACAGATGATGGCCAGAGGGGCATTTTTAGGAGAGTTTTTAAGAATTAAAAAAAAAAAAAGCAAAAACCAAACAAACCCATAGACTATTTGCTCACTACAAAGATTGTCATTCACATAAACTAGAGCATCTAGGTTACTACTGTATGAAGTGAAAAAACAGGTTGGAGTGGTTCTGTTACCTCAAATTCTCGGACGGCTTTGGCAAACACAGGGTTTTTCCGGCAGTGCTCTTCTAGAAGGGCCACATTTTTGTCGAACTCGCGAATATAAGTGGAGTACATTTTAAGATAAGGGCCTTTCTTCACAAATATGTCCGCTACAACACAGTGCTCATTCCTGTTTGAACAAAAAAAAAGTCTATAAATACATCACATAAAAATACTCCCTGGCATCATTTATGCACACTCATGTTGTTCCAAAACTGCATAGCGTTTTTCATCCGTGAAACACAAAAGAAGATATTTTAAAGAATGTACTGGTTGCTGGTTTTGTAGAATCTGTTTGTGAATGAATCATTCTGAGTCATTTGATTCAGACTCAAAAGAACAATGACTCAACTGAACATTGCTAATTATAATTTAATACACATCTACAGCGAATAAGAAATTACATTTCAGTATGTTTTTCATATTAGGCTATGACATTGCTTTAGAAATTAGGAAAATGTGCAAGATTCATATAGACTATTTAAATAATATTTTATTGTACATTTGGTTCCTTTTTGAACCAAAAGTCCCTTTTCATTGTATCTGCATAAAAAAGAGTGACTATAGCACATTTCTTTAAAATTTCTAAATTATGGAATGACGTGGGCAAATAAATGTCAACATTTTTATATTTTTTTTATTTTTTAAATATTTACACTCTTAAAGTGTTACATTTGCATGACTAGTCATATCTAGCTTTCTAACACTTTTTGGCTAAAATGTGACATACACTACCAGTCAAAAGTTTAGACACACCCTGTCATTTAGTGTTTTTTAAAGAAGTTTCTTATGCATATCAAGGCTGTTTTCACTTGATAAAAAAAATAAAATAATAACATTATAAAATATTATTACGACGTAAATCAATGTTTTTCTATATTAATATACATTAAAATTTTATTTATATCTGTAATTAAAGTTGAAATTCCAGAATCATACTCCAGTCTTCAGTGTCACATGATCCTTCAAAAAACATTCTAATATGCTGATTTATTATCAGTGCTGGAAACAGTTGCGCTGCTTAGTATATTTTTTGGAATCTGTGATACTTTTTTCAGGATTTTTTGATCAATAAAAGTTTAAAAAAGAACAGCATTTATTTAAAAAAGAAAGCTTTTCTAACAATATACACTACTGTTCAAAAGTTTGGGGTCAGTACATTTTTATGTTTTCTTTTTTTGAAAGAAATTAATACTTTTATTCACAAAGGATGTGTTAAATTAATAAAAAGTGATAGCATAGATTTACATTGTTAGAAAAGATTTACATTTTGAATAAATGCTGTTATTTTTAACTTGTTATTCATCAAAGAATTCTGAAAAAAGAATCACAGGTTGCAAAAAAATATTTGTTTCCAACATTGATAATTCTAATAATAAATCAGCATATTAGAATGATTTCTGAAGGATCATGTGGCACTTAAGACTGCAGTAACAGCTGATGAAAATTCAGCTTTGCATCACAGGAATAAATTATATTGATATAAAATATAAAAACCATTATTTTATATTGTAATAACATTTTGCAATATTACTGCTTTTTTCTGTATTTTTGATCAAATAAATGCAGCCTTGATGAGCATAAGAGACTTCTTTAAAAATGTTAAACGAGAGGGTGTGTCCAAACTTTTGACTGGTAGTGCATGTTTGATACTTATCACTTACTTATTTTGTTCTATGGTTCTACAGTGACATTTTCAATGACATTTTGACCAATGCACTGTATCTACTGACTTCCCAGTGTTTCAATATAAATCTGATGGTTTGTTGATGTTTTTATTACCAGTGAGCAACCCGTTCATCCAGTTCTCTCAACAGGTCACAGTTGAGCTCGTACAGCTGAGGCAAATAACACAAGATCTGGTTCAAGATTCGCTCATCAATTACAGGTTTTCCCGCCTGACAGGAGGCCTTCAATAATACGTCACGAAAATCCTTCAAGGTAAAAGGAAATGATATTAAATTATGGAAAATGAAACCATTATTTTAGATGTTAATACAATGACCAGTAACACCAAAAGCTCTGATAATGGCCAAAGTCTTTGTAACTTAACACAAAAGTATCATGATAGTCAAAATATCTCAATTAATTGGAGCTTGACGGATCCAGTTCCCATTTTTTCCTAATTGTATAGCCAGAATATTTCATGTAAATTCCCGTCATGCAAGAAGAAAATCATTAAATTCATTCAGGTTTCAGGGAACAACATTAAGGTGACGGTGAAAACTAGTTTACTTATTTAAAGCAAGTTTTTACTCTCAATTTTGATCAGGTCTGACCTGAAGAGATTCAGTGCTTGTAGTGACGCTACTGCAAGCAAGTCTAATTTCACTAATAATGTATACGAAGCAGACAAAGCATAAAAAAGCAGATTTAGGAAAGAGCCCATGTGACTGATTTACTCCCATTTAATCAAACGAGTGCAAAAGCAAGGGACATTATATAACAGCTGATACCTGCAATGTGCGCAGTATCATGTGCCTGTATCAAAATCAACTCAAGTCATAGTGAACACACTTACTACATGGAGGAGCTTCAGCACCTTCACAAATCTGGAAATACATATAAAGAATGCAATAAAGACAAATATAAAAGCACAAATACTGAAAGAAAATTTATGTGAACCAAACAGACTTACATTTTCTCTGAAGACAAGATCTCATTTACAATGTGCGCAGCCTTGGTCTTCTTCGCTTCAGTCTAGAAAAAAAAAGTGTTACCATCAAAAATAACTACTTTTTGCTTTAATTAAATAAGCAAACTAAGTATAGATAATGTTATGTCATGTAGAAAGTGGTGTTTACTATGTATATACTGTTCTGTAATATTTCTATACAAAGTATAAATATTTCATAGTATCCTCTAAATGTGAATACACTACCTGTTTTTCTCTATTGACGGTGTTATCTTCATCTTCTGAGCTGCCTTCATCTTCTTCTGAATGCGTATCATCCACTTCCTGCACTTCTTCCAACACATTTCTGAAAAGAAATCAAAAGATTTGAAAGGCATGCGAGAGAAACTGAAGGGTTGTCATGAATACATCCCCAAATTTTCATTCTTCCCGCCATAATAGAAGCAGAGGAGTCAATAGTAATGACTCAGAATCTGTAGTATGAAATAGATTTAGGTCAAATGTGAAATCATTCATCAACACCTGTTCAGAATGGTGCAGACATTCCTCAGATTCCATGTTGAATGGGTGCGTCACATAAACCAACCGAAACGTATTTTTAAGTTTGTATCGACCTAATGTTTTGTTGGTGCTGTCAGCCAGCAAGTATCTAATTATTGCAGTGTAAAAAGAAAAACAGCCCTAAACCGAACTGGACCGTCTGTCAATTTAGCCTGGCTAATGTCCTGTCTTAATAAAAAAATTTTGATATTGTGGATATGCTTTGAAAATGTAATTACAAATCAGGTTATTTTAAAATTGAATGGGCTATTGACTAATATTAGTGATTTAAAAAAAAAAAAAAAAAACGAATTGTCTCCTTTTCAGTTAATTAGTGTGAATTTGAATCTAATTGGTCACAACTCAAAGGAAGCGGATTTGGAGTCTAACAGGAAGCTTAATTTACTAAATATATTACTAACATATTTAGTAAATAGCTGGAAGCTGCAATTAAGGGTCCAAGCACTGAGTAACTGAAACCATTTGAGATGATTTTTGTCAGAATGACAAAAAAAAAAAAAAAAATTCATAAATACATCCACTTGTAATATGATTTAATGGCTAATCAAGTTTGGTGTCAGTATGTCAAAGCTTTGCAGAGAAAGCCTCAGATGTAGACCGCCATCATGCCACAACTTTGTTGCAGTGCTATATCGACACAAAATCCATAACTTTTTGTCAGCACAGTCTAAAGATGTTCTGACTCGATTTTGGTGAAAAATCAGACAAATGGTGTAGGAGGAGTAGCTTTTTTATCTTAAATCTAAATGGTAAACAGAAAGTTTGGCCAACTATGGCAAAAGTATCTATGTTCTCGGCAATAACCAGGAATATTTCAATCCAGTTTCATTTACATTACCCTTCAAATTGCGCAAATTGAAATTTAAATTGTAATTGCGAATTTGGATGGAAACACATCAATTTCACAAAAACTCCCATATATTGCATACAAGTTTTTATGCTCGCATGACGTGGTTTATCAGGCAATTTAAAAAAGGAATATTTCACAAAACCGCAATAGAAACAATTTTTGCAGGTCACCTTGTGTACATAGAAGTTACATGATCATTTTAATGTACTGTAACCTAAAAAAAAAAACAAAAAAAAAACAAAAAAACACCTTGGCCACTTACACAAGCATTGACTACACAATTGCCATTAAAGCTTGGAGACCCTTTATTTACACTGCCCAAGTCTGCAAAGCTGATTGCGGCCCTCTAGTCAATGCCAATGCCGTTTATACCATTATAGCATTTTATGACAAAATCCAAAATGGCTGACATAGGAAAACTGGGTATGGTTTAACTCTGCATGCTCCACCGTATCAAGTTGTGTCTAGATTTTGTGATAGCAAAACTAGCCAGTTTTCATGTCTAACCACTAGTTGGTGCTGCGCCGAAATGGTGCAAGTAGCCTCAGGTCATGGTTATTATAACATAAACCAAGTTTGGTCTCAATACGGCAAACTATTGCAGAGATATAGCCTATGTTTCAGAAGCGTCTCTCCATGCTGCTTCTGTACAAATATGTAATGGACATGCACCTTCTGGCATATACAAAGTTTGGAGTCAATATGTCAAAGCTTTCCAGAGATATAGCTTCAGACACAGTTTGGCATCATTGCAGCACATTGTGTGATGTGTTTAATGATAACCGTTTCATATATAAACACAAAATCCAAAATCCAAACTAAAAAAAAAAAAATTGTCAAACTCGTGTATTAAATAAATTCAATGCACACAGATTGAAGTAGTTTAAGTCTTTGGTTCTTTTGATTGTGACGATTTTGCCTCACATTTAACAAAAATCCACCAAAGCACCCTGGCTGGTACACTGGACATCTCAACAAATTAGAATATGGTGACATGCCAATCAGCTAATCCACTCAAAACACCTGCAAAGGTTTCCTGAGTCTTCAAAATGGTCTTTCAGTTTGGTTCACTAGGCTACACAATCATGGGGAAGACTGCTGATCTGCCAGCTGTCCAGAAGAATATCATTGACTCACAAGGAGGGTAAGCCACAAACATGCATTGGCTGTTCACAGAGTGTTGTATCCAAGCATGTTAACAGAAAGTTGAGTCGAAGGAAAAAAATTTGCCTTGAGAGGCTTGTCAAGCAAAATTGATTCAAGAATTTGGGTGAAATTCACAAGGAATGGACTGAGGCTGGGATCAAGGCATCAAGAGCCACCACACACAGATGTGTCAAAGAATTTGGCTACAGAGCAGATGTGCTGAAGGCCACTGTCAAAGAAACCTGGGTTTCCATACTACCTCAACAGTGCCACAGACTGATCACCTACATGGCACGCTGAATTGAGGCAGTAATTAAAGCAAAAGGAGCCCCAACCAAGTATTGAGTACATATACAGTAAATTAACATACTTTCCAGAAGGCCAACAATTCACTAAAAACGTTTTTTTTTTTATTGGTCTTATGAAGTATTCTAATTTATTGAGCCAAAATCATCACAATTAAAAGAACCAAAGACTTAAACTACTTCAGTCTGTGTGCACTGAATTTATTTAATACACAAGTTTCACAATTTGAGTTGAATTACTGAAATAAATTAACTTTTCCACAACATTCTAATTTATTGAGATGCACCTGTATATAGCAAAATAGCATTTTATGACTAAATCCAAAATGGCTGACATAGGAAAACTGGGTATGGTTCAACTCTGCGTGCCACACCAAATCAAGCTTTTGTGATCGCAATACTAGCCATTTTTCATTTCTAACCACTAGTTGGCACTGCGCCGAAATGGTGCAGGTAGCCTCAGGTCATGGTTATTATAACACATACCAAGTTTGGTCTCATTACGCCAAACTATTGCAGAGATATAGCCTTTTTGATGAGTTTGTTTGTGCATTATTCAAGAGCAGTTTGACTGAAATTCCATAACTTCTTGCAAGCATGGTCTAAAGACATGCCAATTAGCCAATTTTTGTGAAAATCATACAAACCGTCCAGGCCAAATTCAAAAAAGTATTTTTTTTTTTAACTATTAAAAATGGCAAAACCCCTATAGAATTTTACCTTTTGGTGTCTAATCTGAATGCCAGTAAATGCAATAGGTACCTAAGGACTATTGGTGCTTGGCCCCTGGCCAATGAATGAATGATTAGCATGAATTATTCATGCTAAATGTAAAAGTGATCTATACTTCATACTGTACATTATAACATTGTTGTGTCTACATTCAAGCATCACAATATTAATTTAACACTGACAAAAACCTTTTAGTTAGTTTCGTTTCTAGTTTGTGTTTTGACAATATACATTGGACATTTTTTCTTAATATCTATGCATATTTACCTTTCAAGAAACTGCTGCTCTTTGGCATCTACGTAGTGTTCTGGGAATGCATCAGGAACTTCATAAATACCATCGTCTTCATATTTTGAAGACTGATATTGGTATTTATTGGCATCCTGTGTCGTTGCAGTGCTTAAAAAAGGAGGTAGGTTTTCATATTCTGGGATGTCTTCATATGCGTGTTCAGATTCACCAACATTCTCCAGATCTTCATCTACACTCTGTTCAACTCCTAGTATGTTCCCATTCACTGCTTGCCTCAAGTTCAGTCCATCTGGATGTCCTTTGTACAGTGGCATTGGTTTCTGAGAGCCGATTTTGTGCTTGCTTCTCTCCGTGCCCACTGATTGCTCATTCATAACCGGAGTAAGATCGTCGGCCTGCCCACTCTTGACAGATAACTTGGGCACCTTTTTGCCACGTTCAAGGTCCATGATCCTAAGAAAGGAGGTCTTCTTGTGGCCATCGGGTTTAAGGAGGTCAGCTGATGATAAGGACTTGGATTTTGGCTTAAGTGTCTTCTTGTTTTGCACATCACTTGATTTCTTCTTCTCAGCTGAAAGAGGTGGATGTCTTTCAGCTTTTTTTGCATCAATGTGACCATCGTTTTTCAGTGGAGATTTGGACGCTGGTGTCTTTTTAAGAAGTCTGTCTGCCGAAAGTTCTGTAGCCCCAATGTTATCGTGCCTACGTCCATCAGGTCGAGGTTTTTGGGTCGACTTCTTCAGATGTTTATTGCTCGCTTCAGGAGTTACATCCAGATTCTGTGCTTTTTTCCCAGTACCCTGTACACTAACATCCTGGGTTTTATTTTGTTGCAAACGAGGGATCTTCTGGCGTGGGACAGGAGTTGGAGCGCCCTGGCTGGTACACTGAGTAGTTTTCGCACCCCTTGCGGCCTGAGGATCTTTGTTCTCTCTAGAATGTCCTACAGCATTGATGTTCACCTTGTTAGGACTTTCTCTCTGTAATGGAACTAGATTATTTACATCAACAGGTAAGACGGTAAACTCTGGTTTGGTGAGGCCTGTTGACTCCTGAAAGACAATGTTGGATTGTTCCTTCTTAGTTTTGCGCAGTATTGCTATTGGTGGTGCTCTACCAGGCTTAGTAGGGGATGGACATTCTAGAGGTTCTGGATCACCATCAACAGATGAATTAACACTAGAGACAATGTTGTTTTGATGTTTTCTGGTCGTTTGCATCTCAGATCCACTCTGATGTGCCTTCAAAGGCTCTGTGTTCTGGATCTGGGATGTTTTCTGAGATTTTTCTGTTGGATGGGAATGATTATTATTGAATGAACTGTGTTTAGAGATGCCCTTCGACGAAGTAGGTGACACTAAATGCTTCTGTTCTTCTGGTGGGGACCTCAGTGGAAGTTTGGATGGGCTCTTTCTGGATCCTTCAGGTTTGCCTGCCTTATCAGGACTTTGTTGACCATGTTGACAAACACTTTGGTTGTTTTCCTTCGGTGAACAATCAGCACAGTTTCGGTCATTGCATACACAGATGGGAATGATGTAATCCCACTCCCGCTTGTTGTTGCCAGCATGCGTTTCATTTCTAAAATTTAATGCACCAACGTTCTTTGTGGTGTCTGATTTTTGCTGTAAAACAGCTTGATGGCCAACCTTGGATGTGGGATGTTTTGGATTGAAAGCCGGAGGGGGAAGTTTGGAGAGACATGGTTTTGGTGCCACATCAGGCTTAACTTTGCCTTTAACAGCTGGTGAGGTATTCTGGTAAACGCACAGCTTTGAAGCAGGTGGATGCTGTGTTCGCATCGGTGCTGGGAGAACCTTTGGTTTTGGTGCCAAAGGTGGTTTCTGATCTCCGGCTGAGAAGAAAAAGAAAAGCACATAGAGAAATAAGAACAAGAAAAGAACCATTTAAACCATATTGTGTTTAGTTTGACTTCCATAATGTTTGAATTCACTTTTTGCTGTTTGTGTTACAGTCAACTGTACATTTTCTACTATACCCTTACAAATAAAAGTTTCAGAAGGACAGAAGAACCAGTAGAATAATAGAACCAAGAGAAGAAACAATTTTGGTTCCTCCCAAAAATTCTGAAACTATACATTTTTTATACACTTTTTTTCCACTATAAATAATCTTTTATGAAATAATAATAGTCATATTTTTCACAGAATTAAAATCCAGCATAAGATATGTTTCACCACAAGGAAGTAGTATACACCAATCAGGAATAACATTATGACCACCTTCCTAATATTGTGTTGGTTCCCTTTTTGCTGCCAAAACAGCCCTGACTCATTGAGGCATGGACCCCTGAAGGTGGTATCTGGTACCAAGATGTTAGCAGCAGATTCTTTAAGTCCTGTAAGTTGAGAGGTGGGGCCTCCATGGATCTGACTTGTTGTTTAGAACACTGGTCTCAAACTCAATTCCTGGAGGGCCACAGCTCTGCACAGTTTAGCTCCAACCCTAATCAAACACACCTGATCCAGATAATCAAGGTCTTCAGGATTACTAGAAACTTCCAAGCAGGTGTGAGTTGGAGCTGGTTGGAGCTAAACTCTGCAGAGCTGCGGCCCTCCAGGAATTGAGTTTGAGACCTCTGGTTTAGAACATCCCACAGAGGCTCGATTAGATTGAAATCTGGGGAATCTGGAGGCCAAGTCAACACCTCAAACTCATTGTGCTCCTCAAACCATTCCTAAACCATTTTTGCTTTGTGGCTGAAAGAGACCACAGCCACCAGGGAATACTGTTTCCATGAAAGGGTGTACATGGTCTGCAACAGTGCTTAGGTAGGAGGTACATGTCGAAGTAACATCCAGATGGATGGCAGGACCCAAGGTTTCCCAGCATAATATGGTCCATAGCAGCACACTGCCCTCACCGGTTTGCCTTCTTCCCACAGTGCATCCAGGTGCCATGTGTTACCCAGGTAAGCTACACACACATGCACCCAGCCATCCATGTGTAGTAAAAGAAAATGTGATTCATCTGTAACTTGCACTACTTGTAGGTTAGCAGTGAGTGATTTTCTCTTTGTCTTTTGTACATTGGCCCAAATATTGCAAGCTGCGGCTATATTGTGGCATGTAAATTTGTGATATTTTGATATACTGTACAGCCCTACAATAGAATAGTGATGATTCCTTCAGGTCAGTTTGACCCCAGCAAGAACAAACAACTAATATATATATATATATATATATATATATATATATATATACAGCAGTGTAAAACAATAATAAAAAAAATCTAAGTATGCAAAATTAATTGCATTTATGTTTATTTTCTTTTTAACCTAAAATATGTTGTTACATTTTAACAGTATTTATGAAAAGTTACTTTTAAAAGTAATGCATTACAATATTGCATTATTCCATGAAAAAGTAATTAACTGCATTACTGGCCTGTTTTTGTTTTATTTTTTATTTTATTTTTTTACAAAAAAACCCAAAAGTTATAGTTTTGTCAACTGTAACAACACAATTGAAATTAATAAGCCTTAGGCTGAAGGAAGCGCCTCTGTATTCACTCCCAATTTTTCCCAGTACAGGACAGATATTGGTGAATATGTTACTTATTTGAATGCAGAAATGTAAAATAAATGTAAATAAATCTGTAAATGTAAAAGTAATTACATTGGGGTCTCTCTCTCAAAAAAAAAAAAAAAAAAAAAATGCAAAGCGTAAGGAGCTTAACATTTGAAGTTGTTCTTATAAGCACCTTTAAGATGCTGTCATTTTCAGTTTCCACATTGATCACTCCATGTACATGGTGAAGTCCCCATCTTATGATTTACTAAAGCAAGATTTACTAAGCATATTCTATTTAACTTTGTTAAAGTAAAAAAAACACTTAAAAGATCCATGAAATTCCTATAGTAGACCAAGACTGTCATACTTTTTTTTTTACTCCAGTGAAGGTGTTTAAAAACAAAACACCTTCTAGAGAAAACAGTTGTCACACGAAGAGTTATCGTATTTCACTAACAACTCTTCGTGTGACAACTGTTTTCTCTTATATAGCCTACTGATCTTTGCCTTTAAAAAGCATAACATAAACAAATGGTGAGGTTGATATATCCTTCGCACTATTTGTCTTTTAAATGACACAACATTATAACTCACCTGCTCTCTTCATCGTCCCACAATAATCAAACAATTATTCATGACATATGATAAATTATGTGACCACCAACAAACGTCCGCTGTGCGTTTGTGTTTCCCCACGCATGTTTTCTCGAAGTTTAACGACACAGTCCAAGGCGATGTTTTCAGTGCGGTTTAATGAGGAAAAACTGTGATCAAATTCTTTGAGAGGCTCAGAGAGGGCGGGTTACATCTGTACACACGTGCCTTTGTGTGGGACTAGTAGAGTAATTCAAGTTCCAGTAATCCCTTTTCCTTCCATTGTGCGCGCCGCTGGCTTTGTTGATCCCAGTCATGGTGCAGTTAAAAGTCCAGTGTTGGCGTTAATGCAGAGGGCATTACTCTGAAATAAAACTCTTTTCTCTTTTCTATTTCTGTGCTAAATGCATCCATGTCCGTAAAAGGACATACATTTAAAGACGTTTCAATCACATTCATGGACGCTAAACGCCAACATTACATTTCTGTTTTTCCAAACCTATATGTTTGCTAAATGTGACACATATTTTGCGATAAATTGGAATCCAGCTATGAATCTCAAACTCTTTGTTTAATTTTGCATCCCCACACGCCATAAACCCAATTAGCGATTTTAAGATTTTTTTTTATCAGATTGGCAAACCGCAACCGGTCTGAAAGATTCAATGATTCAAATACTTGAGCCAGCAACTGATTCATTGAACTGTCTCGGATTTATTTAATTCGTAATGAGCCAATCAAGAGCCGACAAGTAAAGTGAACGTTTGAAGCAAACGTGGTGTGTGCTCTAGATATGGTTTTATTTGGAACGTTTCGGGGTTGGAGCTCAACTCTGTAGGAAGGTAGATCTCCAGGAACAGAGTTGGGGCACCCCTGGTTTAGTGCATGTTAGAATATGGATATCTCGAAGCGGTGTTTTTGAACAAATCACTTGATTGTCTGAATCCAAATAAAGGCCAAAATATGGGGCGTTTTCAAACCATGGGCGTTTAGAGGTGGGCCTCTATATTAAAAACGCCCATATGTTTGAACACTGCTAATATAAACGTCCCCTTTTCTTCTACTTTACAGAAGCATATGCAGCATCGATCCCCTAATAAATGGTGAACCGTTTCAAAAGTTCCGAGTCACTGAATAAAATCCCACCACTATTCCTAAATACTTTGATACAAACTGTTTGAATGAACAGATTCGAAATTAACAATTTAGAAAAAAAATAAAATAAAATTAAGACCGTATTATGATATTGCTTTATTATTTATTAGAACCTAAACTAGTAGTAGGCTACTGTGAGTAATGATGGTAAGTTATTTAAAAATAAATTATACAGTGGTGCCCTCTAGTGATTGAGAAACGTCTCAATAAATGTCAATTTCAGCCAAAATCAAAAAGTTTGTCAGCAGTATTTCAGAAAAAGTATATGGGTCAAAGACGTTAAAATTTAAAAAAGTTATTTTATGTCCATAAAAAGCACATTAAATGTAAGCAAAGTGTCTAATTTTAAGGATTCAAATAAGTTTTTGGAGAACAAAAATGTCGAAATTTGGTTGAAATAATGTCCAGTGTAACATAAGATTGTTACACTGAATGACAATTTAGTGGGTGTCTTTTGTAAATTAGGGGAAAATATATTAATTATATATTTAGATGTCTTTCTGAATAAGTCAGCTGCCAATCAAATAAAAATATTATTTATTTTATAGTATGATTTATAAAAATAAATATTTGTAAAAACCCATTTAGATATTAAAGTTGAACTTTTTAGAACATTGTATTTTAAATATCCAAAGCAAATAGAAAATCCAGTGAGAAACAAATTTGTATTTATTTATTTATTTATTAATTAATTTTACAAAAGTCCCACTGATGGAAGCAAGAAAGATATCTATAGATGGATAGATAGAGTTAGTTTATATTTTATTTATTTATTATGCATACATTCAAATTAAGTACATACAAACAGAACATACAATATTTACAAATATTCCATTAAACATATCAATATACTGCATAAATGCTTTAAGCTGCTTGGTCCCAACTGTTGGCCTTTAATTTTGTCTGCCATGTGCTCATTTTTTTGAGACACATCTACATTGTCCTGTTGAAGAAACAGACATAATTATGTAATGCTGGGCAGGTTTAAGGATTGCTTCTTAAATATAAACATATATATATATATATATATATATATATATATATACCTTTCTATCATTTTGAAATATAATAGGATTTTTGGGTAGACAACCTAGACAACATAGTAGCTTAGGTGAAGACAGTGTTTAACTTTTTGAATAAATCTGAAAGACTTTTGAGGTCTCTCTGAGGTCTTGTCTCCACTGTTCCCTCCACTGCTGCTTCTGCTACTCCATTAATCTGGGAATTTGCTCCCTGCTGTGAGGAACTTTTGATCACATGTAGGATCCTAAAATACCACCACTTTTGAGGTCTTGGAGGGCAGGGGTGATCCCTAAATGGCAGAGACAGGCATGCTCTGATGCTCAGCAAGCCTCCATTTTCTTGTTGTAGTGGTTTTAGAGGGCACTGCTGCTCCCTTTGGAGGCTCAGTGGGCACTGTCTCTGCCGGTGAAAACCTGGCAAGCACTCCTGCTCCCTGTTGGTCCAAGGGCTTCCTGTGGGGCCTTGGAAGGCATGGAAGCACCCTGTACAGGAGAGGCTTGAGGCGTCTGCTACAGCATCTCCTTCCTCAGCTGCTCAGGTGTCTTGAGCTTCTCTGTGGTCTTTTGGTGCACAGTTGCTCTCTGAACAGAAGAGACTCAAGCCTAGAGCTGCAGCAGCTCCTGCCTCAGAGACTCAGGTATCTTTGGCCTTTTTCTCTCTTCTTTTTGGGGGGGCAAAGGTTCTCCCTTCTGAGAAGAAACTTGAGCTGAGAGCTGCAGCAGCTCCTGCCTCAGTGACTCACGTATCTTAGGTCTTTGCCTCTCTAGGGTCTTTTGGGGCACAGGTGCTCCCTTCTGAGAACAGGCTTGAGCCGAGAGCTCTATCAGCTCCTTCCTTAGCTGCTCAGGATTCTTAGCTCTTTGTCTCTCAGGGTTCTTTTGGGGCACAGGTGCTCTCTTCTAAGAAGAGGCTGGAGGTGACACCTGCAGCGGCTTCTGCCTTTGTGGCTCAGCCATCTTAGGCCTTTGCCTCTCTGGGGTCTTTTGGGGAACGGTTGCTCCCATCACAGAAGAGGCTGGAGGTGACATCTGCAGCAGCTCCTGCCTCAGTGGGTCCAATATCTTGAGAATTTGCCTCTCTCAGATCTTGTTGGATATAGGGCCTCCTAGAACAGAAGAGGCTTGTGGCACTGGTGCTATCTGTTGGGACCTTGTAGGCACAGGTGCTCCCAATTCAGAAGCAGCCTTAAGCAGATGTTGCTTCAGATACTCAGGGATCCTGAGCTTTCCACTTCGTTGTGAGCCAGTGCTCACAGGTGCTTCCTGTGGGGACCTGGCAGGCTCAGGTGCTACCTGAGGCTTCTTCTGCCTCCACTTCCCTTGCTGTTGCCTCCCCTGCTTAGTGGAAATGCTGTCCCCACACTTAGCCTTCTCAGACCCAGCAGGCACAGGTGGTCCTTGAGGCTTTTTCTGCCTCCACTTCCTCTGGTGCTCTGAGAACAGGCTTGAGCTGAGACCTGCAGCAGCTCATGCCTTTGTGGCTCAGCCATCTTAGGCCTTTGCCTCTCTGGGTTCTTTTGGGAAACGGGTGCTCCCTTCACTCAAGAGGCTGGATGTGACGCCTGCAGCAGCTCCTGCCTCAGTGGCTCCGGTATCTTGAGCTTTTGCCTCTCTCGGGTCTTGTTGGGTATAGGGCCTCCTAGAACAGAAGAGGCTTGAGGCTTCTGCTGCAGTAGGTCCTTCCTCAGTTGCTCAGGTATCTTCAGCATCTTCGGTGCAGGCACAACTTCTCTCTGTAGAGATTTGGTGACCATGGATGTGTCTTGAGAAGACACTGTGGGCACTGGCAGGCACAGGTGCTCCTAGCTCAGAAGCGGCCTTAAGCATATGTTGCTTCAGATACTCAGGGATCCTGAGCTTTCCTTTTCGTTGGGAGCCAGTGCTCACAGGTGCTCC
This sequence comes from Cirrhinus molitorella, assembly GCA_033026305.1. Classification (NCBI taxonomy): domain Eukaryota; kingdom Metazoa; phylum Chordata; class Actinopteri; order Cypriniformes; family Cyprinidae; genus Cirrhinus; species Cirrhinus molitorella. The sequence continues at coordinate 22,827,004 of CM065141.1, forward strand.
CTGTGGGGACCTGGCAGGTTCAGATGCTACCTGAGGCTTCTTCTGCCTCCACTTCCCTTGCTGTTGCCTCCCCTGCTTTAAGCCTGCTACACATTGTGCGATTTCAGCCATCTTATAAGATCATTGAACATCACACTATGATCGTAGGCTATCTTTGGTCGCAAGACCGTGAGAACGGCCGTCTTTGAACCTCTCTCACTATACGACACAAGACCACCGTTTAGGAGCCGCTATCACCGAAATCGTCACAATTGTTTCCTGATGGCAATCTTTCATCTGGGACGACCGAAAATCGTGCAGTGTCAGACTCAGCAGGCACAGGTGGTCCTTGAGGCTTCTTCTGCCTCCTCTTCCCTTGCTGTTGCCTCCCCTGCTTAGTGGAAATGCTGTCCCCACACTTAGCCTTCTCAGACCCAGCAGGCACAGGTGGTCCTTGAGGCTTTTTCTGCCTCCACTTCCTCTGGTGCTCTATGGTCTTCATTGTTGCATCCGAGAAGCCTGAGTGCAGAGACTCAGCCTTCTCAGATTTATCACTAAAGACCAGGGATGTGGGGCAAGAAGTTTCTCCTGCCTCCATTGTTCCCCACCACTGCACTGAGGTGAGGTCCTCATACTCAGGCTCATTAGATAATGGAGAAGAAACCTTCATTATTGCCCACCACTGCCCTGCAGCGAGGGCAGCAGTGAGCTCATCTGAGAGCTCAGGAAATGAGGACTGCACTGCACTCTCAGGAAAATTGGTGGGGATAGTTGACATACTCATGTTGATGTTTGATTTGATGGTAAAAGATCCAAAGAATTGAACAATACACAATACTGACTTTGTCTTTGTATCTGTAAAACACTGTGACAGAAACAGAAATGGAAACAGCCGAGTTAAGTAAATATGAACATATAAGAACCTGGAAGTTGGTTGTGTAATATATATATATATATATATATATATATATATATATATATATATATATATATATATATATATATATATATGGGTCATTCTAGAATTGCGGGTACATTTTGCGTCTCCGAGATAAACCTTTTATTATTTTTCAAAAACAAAAAATTTATTGAAAGAGTTTTGAATAATTACACAAATTATATCAAGCTATCACTAAAAATAATGTTTATATGTGTATTTAGGAACATTTTGTCTTGAAAATATTAAATTAAAGACTCCCTCTATACCTATTTTTGACTGTCTATGCCTCCTGAATCATAGATTCAGCTTCAATTATCATTAAATAATTACGTCTAATTTTAATCTTTTTTGTGTGTTTACTCTACTAATTTATGTAAACAGTTGCATAAAACATCTATTTTCTGCATTATTTGTAATTTTAGTAATTAAAAAATACATTTTGTGTCTGTCCCTACGTTCTGGTCAACTCTGTTAACTCTGTTATAAAAAGGCATAACAATCTTTAAAGCACTGATAGAAAAAGCATGTGACTTGCTCCAAGTGATGTCACTTCCTCTGGCGGGAAAATCTGGAAGGCACTGAGGTATGTCATTATTCCTCTCTCATTAATTTGTACAAAATGTTTAGGATACACCAATAGTAGATTAATTATTTGTCAAATCTGTTATTGTGATATTTCAGTGAATCTCTCATTCACTTTTTTAAAAACAATAATATGATGAAAATACATACATTTCTGTTTTAGACATGCCATGTGGTATCTGGTTTGAGGTTAGCATCTTGAGCTAAAGCACAAAATGGTGGAAAATGTCAACTCTGTTATTGTCAACTCTGTTAGTGGTCTAAAAAGTTTAATGATAACAGAGTTGACTATGATTAACAGAATCAAATGTTCCATACCACATTTAAGCATTTTGTATTATTTACAAATATGGATTCATTTTATTGTAAATTATACATTTGTTGTTGTATATCATTACAGGTTAAGAAAATGAATGATAGGTAAATGAAGCTGTCAGCAGCAGAAAGGCAGCGGCAATACAGGGCACGGCGTGATGCCGACCCTGTAAGGAAGTCAGAAAATTTGAGAAAGGACAGAGAAAGATGGCACAAAAGGAAAAATGCAGGGCAGACAAATGAAGTGGCTGATCTGTGTGAAAGGGAGAAAAGGTACAAGTGCAGGTATTGGAGAGAGGCACAGCAGAGGTGCAGAGCAAAAAGACAGAGACTTGTAGAGATGACACCACCACAAAGTCCTGAACTAGACCCTGAACCACAGATATCCAGGTAACATTAGGTCCAAGAGTAGAATTTTATTTAGGTTATGTAGACACATGCAGATTGAGGAAAGTTAAGTTCTGTGTTAGGACTGACAACAGAATAACTGAACTGTTTCCTCCAAGATGTTGTGTCTTAAAGGTATACTCCATAATTCGCATTGTCTGTTTACACATTTTAATAAATAGTTCACTGTGCAACTTTGGAACTGCATAGGAATTCTCACCCCACCATTACTTAAAGGTATACTCCACCCCAAAATGAAAATGTTGTCATTATTCACTTACCTCTATGTCACTAAACCCGCTGGAGCTTTGTTCATCCTCGGACAACAATTTAAGATATTTTAGATGAAATCATTGACTACCTGTTAAATAACACTGTCAACATCCAGAAAAGTAGTAAAGACATCATCAGAATACTCTATAGTGGATTTTATCTAAAATATCTTAAATTGTGTTCAGAAGACAAACAACGCTTTTACAGCTGTTGAATTTTATTTTCCAGACACACAGTTAATTTTCAAGTTCATGAAAGATCTGTAATTAGTATTTAAGATTAGATAGTTGTTTTTACATTTTAAATGGTTTCAAAAGTTTCAGAGTGTGACAGAAAACGTTGTTTTTGGACTTTAACTATGGGTGGTCAACTCTGTTATTAATATCAACTCTGTTACCATCAGTGTCAACTCTGTTTCTTTGAGATTTTGCTTTAAAAATATCATTATATGTGTTTTATTGTTAAAAAAAATGATTAGAAGCTGATTAGCCTAAATAGTTTTCTTACTACATGAAATGTTGTAGAATTTCAGTCATTTGTAAAGCTATGTTTAGAGAAAATGCACAACATCTTGGCAACGTTTCAGTTAAAGGTGTTGATATTTTTTACTCTAAAATAAAAAGTCAAAAATTTATCAGGCTTAAAGTTGAATTAATTGATGAAAAGACATAAGTTCTCTTAGGGCAGACAGTGTTTTAAATTTTGTCACATTTGTTAACTGTATATATTTGACCCAGTTTGTCTATAACAGAGTTGACAGATTTTTCTGTTCGTACTTTGATTTTCAGAATAATTTCTAAAAATCTTACAAGTTTAAGATCAGCAAATATTGAAAATATTAAATTTGAAGTGTGTTCTATGAAAATAAAAAAGTTTAACATAAAAAGAAAATACTATTTTTTGTCTTCTTTTTCTATTTGAAATGTACCCGCAATTCTAGAATGACCCATATATTTATTATTTATTTTTTTTTACGTATGCCCGGTGGAGGATCATCATCACTAGTTTGTATTAATTTACCAACTAATGTGCGAAACTTAGATGCTTATAATTTTTTCAGTTTTTCAGTATAATCTTTCAGAATTCATCAGAAGTTGCGGATGGAGTTCCTCACATAGATAACGTCTATGGAGCTGTGTATGATGAATAAATGTTTAAAATGGCACTAGTCCGTATTTGGCACTGCAAGGTTTGTTTTGTTGATTTAATATACTGTCTCTTTGAGGTCCTATGCTAAAGTGCCCTTGCAGTCCAGTCTACGTGCCCCCGGTCCATGATTGTGCCCTCTTAACACCATTTTGCCCCTGCCTCTCCAGAGGTCTCAATGAACAGAGCAGTTTTTCCCCCAAGTTAGGAAAAAATGTAAAAATCATATATACATATTTATTATAGATTATTTATTAATACATATTTATTATAGTCTCTTGTGCTCACTAAGGCTGTATTATTCAAAACTACTGTACAAACAGTATTGTGAAATGTATTACAGTTGAAAAAAACTGTTTTCTATTCAAATATAATATAATCAAAAATATTTATTTCTGTGATGTAAAGCTGAAGTTTTAGCATCATTACCCCAGTCTTTAGTGTCACATGATCCTTCAGAAATCATTCTAATATGCTGATTTGGTTCTTAAGAAACATTTTTTATTATTATTAATGTTGAAAAGAGTCTTTTTTCAGTATTCTTTCAGTTTAAAAAGCATTTATTTTTAATACAAATATTTTGTAATATTATAAATGTATAATAGATATAAAAATTATAAATGCTGAATAGAATCATTAATTTAATCAATTCATCAATCAATCAATATTTTGGCCCTAAACATTTAAACAGTCATTTATGTTATTTCTTTGTTATAATATATGACATTCCAGATCAGATAATTTGTAAATATTTGTTGTTGATAAACTTAAAACCCCATGTAAGCTAAAACAAAGATTGTTTTTCTTTCTTTATTTGACTTTATTAACAATTTTTCAGCCTTCATTTCCAAATCTTAACAATATATATATGGATCTGCATTAAAAAGTCTTGTTCAGAAATTCTGTCCAAAACGGTTCAAAGACTCAGAACCTGTGGAGATTCTTATCAGATAAATGCTGTGGTGTTTGTCAGAACAACACTGTTATCTGACTGTCATCTGTGGAAAAACTTTCAGAGACGTGTCTGCAAACACTGAACCTGCAAGACCAGACATGTTAGCGATCTGCCAGAGATGAAGCTGCGCTGCTAGAGAACAGAGTTCACAATCACAGTCATCTGTCATGAACGTCAGTCTGTATCAGTGATCACATGATATCTGTGCACTGAGACTCTCCTGTCAATCAAACCCGGAATACTTCTGAAATAAAGCAGAGACAAACAGCAGGTATCATAATGCAGATGGCGCCCCCTTGTGATTCAGTGACGACTTTAAAGTGTTTCTGAAAGTGTGTAAACCTACAGTGAAGATGTATGATTTATTCAGACCCACAATGCATCACTTCAGGCGTGTGTTTCCGGTTTGGAAGTCTCTGCAGTGCAGCTCTGGGTGTTTGTGGACGTCTAGGTGTCAGTTTTTCAGAGCGTATTATTGGTTTATGTTGGATGTCTGAGAGTTGATGATTCTCAGTCGCTTCTGACCTGAATCATGAGAATAAACTGTAGTCAGAAATGTGTTCGTTAAAGTAATAGTTCACCCATAATCAGATTTAACAGGAATGGTGAGACACACCATTGCACAGGACTGGTGGAGGGTCTGTGAGGTTTGTGGATGATTCTCATGATGCTCTCAGTCCCATGAGTCTCCTCTGATGTTCTCGCTTTACTGACGTCTGCATTATGAGCTCTGAGTCTCCGAGTACGGATCTGCATGATCCTCTGGCCAGCAGAGGGAGCTGCTGCTGCTTTGGGTGGAGGAGAGGGAGACATGGAACATCCTGATGAAGAGCTGAGTCTTAACAGCTCTGGAGATTCTGTCAGAAAGAAGCACATGATTAAGAGACACATGAACATAATTTATATCCAAGAGAAATAACCTGACGCACCTGCTGAGGGAGACTGAAAGGACAAATCAGGAGAGCTTGTGTCTCTAGTGATGTCATCACTGCTAAAGCTATGGCTGTGACTGCCTTCATCTTCTTTATCATTATCATCGCTGTGGTGGATCTTCATCACCTGCGGCTGCCGCTCCTTCTCAATAACCGACAGACATCTGCCAGAAGAAAAGCACATTTTAACAGGAAGTGTGTGTGTGTGTGTGTGTGTGTGTGTTTGTTTGAGGAGGCTCAGTACTTCTTGTGCTCAGTCCTCCATCTTCTGAGTTCAGTAAAAACATCCCTGTGATCCCGACTGCTCGATTCTTCATGCTCATACGTGTGTTCAGGAACAAAACTGCTGAGTGGAGTGCTGGGACGGGTTTGAGAGACAGAGTTTTGGAGCTGGACAGATGGAAAGAATTGTGTTTTCATGGAGTGATATATAATAAACATACTGTATATTATTATATTGGTGTTCAGTATATGGATCAGTTTGATGAGATTCACCTTTATTTTCTGTCTTCGTGCTCGAGCAGCCTGTAGTGGATTCCCACAGAGAACTCGACCAACACCTGTGAAAGCATCACCATACGCATATTACTCACAAACACACTGCAGAAACCATTAAATATGTGATATTATACTTAATATTGTAGTTATTGTAGCACATATACATAATCATGTGTATAACAGTTTATGAGTGTCAATAGAGCGGCACAAATTGGGGGGAAAAACCTAAATAGATTTTTCTGATGAAAATGATAACGGCTGTTTAAAATATATTATTATTATTATTATTATTATTATTAATCAAAATATTAAACCAAAAAGAAACATTACAATTAAATTATTAATATACTAATCATTTTAATATTAACTCCATGTTTCCTGTGCTTGTTTGTAGGGTTGCACAATTTGGCACATTTCCATATCAATATGAATATAATAATAATAAATTAATTTTATTAATAAAAACAGTAAGAACAATAATTAATATTGTTATTCTTCCAATTAGTATTATTATTAGTATTATTACTACTGAATAATAACATTGAACAAAATAAGAAATATTGCTATTGTAATACTACCAAAAAAAAATAATATTTAAAACATTACACAGTAATGTTACAGTAGTACTATTTCTTTTGTTTATTTTTTTTATTTAAAAACAATACTGATTTAATAATCATTAATAATAATAATAATAATAATAATAATAATAATAATATATATATGTATAATACTCTAATACTAATATGTATTGTTTTGTTTAATGCTTTTATTAAGTAATAATAATACTAATACTAATACTAATAATAATAATTATTATTATTATAACAAATTAATAATATACACAGTAATAATAGTTCTCATGTTATTCAATGTTTTTAATAATAATAATAATATAATAATAATAATAATATTTTTTTATTATTACTAAATAAAAACTTTAAATAAAACAATAAATACTAGCATTACATTTTATATATATATATATATATATATATATATATATATATATATATATATCAATCATTATTAAATTATTGTTTTTAAATAAAAACATTAAACAATAAAAGAACTACTGTAACATTTTATTGTAAAAATTTGTATTAAATAGTAATTTTATTTTTTATAGTACAACTGTAAAATCATAATACTAATATTTATAGCTTTCTTCTTTGCTTCATTTTCAAAATCATGCTAAATCACATTGTGATTTTGGTTTTATTTCTGCAGCCCATGCAGCTCTTAATGTTTTTAATAATAATAATATTATTATTATTATTAGAACTAAATAAAACTTTAATTACTAAAACTAAAACATTAAACAAAACAATCAACATTAGTATTGTATTATTATTAATAATTATTAAATTAGTATTCTTTTGAACAAAAACATACAAAAAAATTATTACTGTAACATTTTATTGTAAAAATATTTAATAAAATATTCAAATAATAATTCGATTTTTATAGTACTATAGTAACTGTAAAAATCATAATACTAATATTTATAGCTTTCTTAATTGCTTCATTTTCAAAATCATGCAAATCACACTGACTCAAAGTGTCAGAATAGCGTGTGATGTAGGAATATAAACTGTCTCTATTAGTTGAGTGCAGGAGTTTTACCGTTCGTCAGATCACTGGACTCATGGTTCAAGACGGCGATGTCGGAGACGGTGGATCCTGGTCTCGATCCGCTGCAAGAAGTGAGAGGTCTGGCGCTGCCTGGACGGCTGGAGAGACTCCTGGAGGAGATTCTCAGATCTCCAGGTGGGGCTGAAGCAGGTCTGACACCCCTCACACTGACAGATCTCTCTTCTGATGGAGAGACTCGTTCTTAAACACATGGAGTGCTGCTGGAACAGTCTTTAGAAGCTGCTGTTTGTCTTTACCTGTATCTGTATCTGTGAGCTTCAGGCTGTCACTGACTGAAGCTTCTTTGATGGATTCTCTGAGAAGAGTCCAGTCCTCCAGTGAACTTCTGCAGCATTGAGCTTTGTCCTCTTCAGCAGGAACGTCATCGAGGAAGATCAGCTGAGGAATCAGATCACGCACCTCAGACCTGTAGCTGTAGCCTGAGACCTGCAGCACAAACCACATGTGAGGAATCTGGAATGTGAGTGTGTTTTGCAAACCAAATTCATCATTAAAGAAGCAAAACAGAATGACCTCAGAGGCTCCAGGAGCAGGATGGGTGCACACAGGGTTTCCTTCAAGTGAAAGTGTCCTGAGCTTCACACAACGGCCCAAATACCACAACTGAGCCAGATCCTCAACCTCGTTCTCTTCCAGATCCAGTAGCTCCAGATCTTCCAGCAAACTGACTGGACTCAGGTCTGAGATGCTGTTGAAGGCCACATACAGCTCCTGAGCAAAACATCAGCATTTATGACTCTTTCACTTCATTCAGTGGCTTAAAAAACAAACATACTGTAATTTATGATAAGTAATAGTGTAATTTGTTTGATTTCAAATACTTTCACATTGGAAAAACATGTTTTTCATTGTTATTTGATACCTTTAAGGAAGAAAGAGCAGAAATCCCTTCCAGGTCGGTCAAACCACATCGAGCCAGATTTAAGACCTGCAGGTGGGAAAGGCCGGATCCAAGATCCCTGAGGAAATACTGAGAATAATAAGCCATCATCTCCTTTCTCTCCAGTAGCAGCAGCTACTGTTATTATATATCAATGCATGTATATCTTCTATGAAATGTATGGGTTTTGTATTCTTTTATACATTTTATTTGTTTATGGTTTTTGGCACCTGCCTACTTTGGCTTTTATGAATTTGTATGGACTACATTTATGGTGGTTTTTTTTCTTGATGTGCAAGTCTCAATTCACTTTCATTGTATGGAAACGAGCAGCGCTAATAACCTGCTAAATATTTTCTGTTGTGGTCCACAAATGAAAGCCATACAGGGTTTAATGGTGAGTAAATGGTCACGCATTTTAATTTTGGGGTGAACTGGTCCTTTATGTATGTGATAAAGTATCTTTATAAATGGAGGTCTTACCGCACAGATGAGATCAAACTGTTATTCATTTTCAGCTGAGTAAGTTTGGGCAAGTAGATTCCTGTGAGACAACATGACAAAAACACTAATATTTATCAAATTTCACAGATGGGGATGTATTTAGTATTACTTGTGCAGTCATAATCCAAATTACATCAAAGTCACATAACATCACATTTGCAACATACTGTTTCTCACAATGTGAAAGTCAAAGTTTTATGAAATATCTGTCTCCCCCAAATTCTTACCAAAACACATTATTAAACACTTATTTTAACAAGTCTTACCGAAGTTGTCCAGAGTGTCCTGTCTGGTGTCAACGCACATCTCTAGTGACGTCACTTCTTGTAAATCGTCTGATCCAGAAAGGATTTTCTAAGGAAAAAAATAAAATAAAAAACTAAAGCTCGGATGTTTTTGCACTCTTGTTGCTTTTTATTTCCGATGTAATATGACGTTTTACACTGTACATGTGTTTTTCATGAATCTATACAATGTTTGTTCTCATCATTGAGCTCGTACCAGTTTTTCAGGTGAAAGACTCTGATCGATCAGCTCTTCATGATCAGCATCAGCAGGTTTGGGGTTTAATAAACCAGATCCACTAAACTCAGTCACAATGGAGAGAGCTGTGCCTGGTCTCTTCTTTATCGATGATTCATTCGACATTTGTAACCGTTATTGCACCTTCCCTGAAATAAATATGTTACGTTATGTATTGTATTTCACAACGTGTTTACAGCACCTTTAGGGAACCAAAACATTACTATAGTTAAACCATGGTACCTACAAATTATCCATGGTTTTGCTACACTAACCATAATTTAACCATGGTATTTGCAGTAAAACTGTGGTTATACAAATGGGAGTCTATACAATTTTACTATAATAAAACCACAGTAAATTTTAGTAAGGGAAAAAGTTAATTTCATTTCGAACTATTCAAACTCTATATTTGCTTCGTGTCTTCATGGAGTTCAATTCTCTGACCTGTAATTAAATGTCTTACCTTCTGAGCGTAAACACTGTGATATTTAATGTCAGGTTTCAGCGTCTTCTGCCTCACGACGGGTAAGTTTGCTTAGCAACGGGACCTATTTCCTGGATATGGGGTTTGTGGGATTTGTAGTCCATTAAGAAACATGCGTCTGCTGAATCTAAAATTGTAATAATGGTTTTGAAAGCCCTTACCAAACATCAGTTTTCAATTACTTTGCCAATTTTATTGTTAAAAAATCATTACAGATAAAGTTCGAGAGGCACATATTAAAAAAAAAACATTGTTTTTCAATGTAAAACCACCAAATACCACTTACACATTATAAAAAGGATTAAAATCTCTCACCTGGGTACATATACAGGGGTTGGACAATGAAACACTTGGTTTTAGAAAACAATTAGTATGGTGGGCCTCCTTTTGTGGCCAATATGGCATCATTTCGTTTTGGGATTGACAAATACATGTCATGCACAGTAGCCAGAGGGATTCTGAGCCATTCCTTTTCTAGAACAGTGGCCAGGTCACTATGTGATTCTGGTGTAGGAAAACGTTTCCTGACTCCTCCAAAACATCCAGAAGTACCTCAATGACTGTGCAGGCCATTGGAGATGTTCAACTTTACTTTCATGTTCATCAAATCTCTCTGTCACCAGTCTTGCTGTGTGTATTAGTGCATTATCATCCTTATACATGGCACCACCTTTAGGGTACAATGTCTGAATTGGGTGCACATAGTCAACCTTCACACTTTGCTCTTACTGGTGGAATGTGCAATAAGTGAAGATTGGCCACCAGGCTGTGCAAATATAGCCATGAAATCTCCAACACTATATTGGCCAGTGTTTCAGTTTCAGTGTCCAACCCCTGTATACACACACACACACACACACACACACACGCGCACGCACACATATATATATATATATATATATATATATATATATGCGTGTGTGTGTGCCCATCCCCTTCTCTGAATGTTTGTATGTGTCACAGTTATGTTTAGTTCTGTTTCTTTTGGTTAAAGTTTCAAATACTTTATTTGTTCTTTGTCAGTTTCCTTTTTTCTTTGTCTTAATTTCCCGCCACTAATCTGTTTCTATGGACACTAATTCAAATATCACAGCTGTTTTTAGTTCTTCATCAGTGTGTATTTAAGTTCCTGCTTGTGCACTTTTCATTTTTCTAGTATTGATTGAGATCGTCTTCATCTTACTCATGTGTGACAGTATGTCACCCATTAGTCCCACTGGAGCTTCAGAGAGGGACTGTAGCCTTCTATTAACTGAAATTTAGAGTACTTATTAGAGTAACATTTAATTTTATTTGTATGCACAAACATTATTAATAAGCAATTTTAGTTTTTATTTTTCTTTATAATAATAATAATATTAATAATAATAATGTTTTGTCTTTTGACTTTATATGTAAACAAATATAACTATACAATAACTGTTAATATATTATACAATAACTAATATATTATACATAACTGTATAATAATAAACAATTGCATTTATTTTTTAATGGCTCCAACTTTTAGAAAGCTTACCACTTTCACATGATCATCACCTGATGAAATATCACTTATCTGAAACTTTTACGTCACATCACTTAAATATATCTTTACACCTTTATCTGTAATTTTTACTGTCAGTAACTTTATTCATAAAGTTACATAACAACAACAGTAAAAGTAATGTCTAGAGAAAAGACAAAAAGACAGACAGTTTTGCTATGCAGCTGTGAGATCAATTTTTATTTTATTTTTTGATGCCACAGATTACGCTAATACTGTATTGTAAAGTATTATAACAAATCAATGTACTTTTACCTCACAAATATTAAAAGCAAAAAAAAAAAAAAAATGATTGGAAACGTTTGACATACATCAACAGAGAGAAAAATCTTTTTCACAGTTAAATCTATTTATGACATTCTGATTGAAAATTACACGGTCAAAAAAAAAAAAAAAAAAAAAAAGAAAGAAATACAAACAAAAAATTACATGTGCATGGATGAATAATTAACAATAAGATCAATAATATATGCACCATATATACAGTATGTACCATATACCCCAAGTAAACAAGGTTTGGGTTAACCAACCAAGAGTTCAGAGTTTATGTCACACTAAGTTTATACTGCTTTCTGGAATAGGTCCCCAGGTAGATGGTAACACACTGCATCACAGAATCTGATATGGACACTTTGCCAACAGGCGTAGTTTGAGATGCAGAGGTGCTCAATCAATCCTCTTCCACCATTTTAAGGAGCATGTCGACCAATACTAAAAAAACATAATACATAATAATACATAAACAAATAAATCACTAAAAATAATGCCATAAATAACTTTTTTAGGATTTTTATTGCTGCTCTCTAAAAAATGCTGGGTTTAAAACAACTATTGCTTAAAATTACTATAATGCTGGCTTAAAATTTACCCCAAATTACTAGAGGTTTCAACAATAATCAAAAGGCGAACATTTATTAATAAGCAATTTAAAAAAAAGTTGATTATTTAAGTATTATTTATCCAGCATATTACTAAATGTTCATTTACTGAACATATTAATAAATGTTAATTTTAAACAAGAAATATAGTGATTTTTAAGCAATAGTTGAGTTAACTTAAACTACCAAGAAGGTTGGGTTAAACATTTAAATAACCCATTCGCTGAGTTTGTCCATATTTCACCCAGCGCTGGGTTATTTTTAAACCAGAATTTTTTAGAGTGTGTCATCAAAAATTATAGTTCATGTGTTCTTGGCCAGATATGATGTCAGTTAAAAAGATTGGCCATTAAAAGTAAAGATTAACTGCAAGATTATGCCTTTTTTGTGTTCCTTATAACCTGCTTGGCCTTTCTTCAATTATCCCACCAAAAGTTTGTGTAAAAAAAAAATTGTTGAGTCAACTTAAAATAATTTGTTACCTGGCTGCCTTAAAATTAAGTTCAGTCAACTCAAAAAAAGTTTAGACAACTTGAAACGTTACGTTTTACTAAGTGACAACTTAGATATTTGAGTTGATTCAACTTAAAGTTTCTAAGGCAGCCGAGTACAAAACAGCTGTTAAGTTGTCACTGAGCACAACTTAACATTTTATGAAAAATAATAATAATAATACAAAAAAAGAAAAGGGGCAGAGGTGATACTGGTGTTCCACAAGGCTCTGATATGGGACCACTTTTATTCTCCATTTGCAGCAAACACAATCATCTCACCCAGACTTTACTTTACTTACTAAATTAAAGTTAGAATTTTACTTTTTATACCATTCAGTCGTTACATTTGTGTTACTTTTGTATTACACTGTCAGCTATGCTTGCGTTGGACTACACCATGTGATTATGTGACAACCGTATAAAGAGAAGTTCCTTTTTAACTAGTTCCCTAAAACTAATCTGTTTGTGTAATTAGGGCCAGAGCACCGATGGTGTGAGGACCCTCTTGGAATTGCTCCGTTTATGTAATTTGTAACTCAATACTAATGTGATGGCTCACTTGTGTAACTTACAGTTTTTTTCAATTACTAACAAACTTTTGTCCAATCTGTAGTCACATTTTCAAAACTCTAAACACAATTATCACAACATGCGTCTGTTGTGACCATACCATTAACACAATTTGTGTTGTTTTCACACAATATGCAGTCAATTACCAGGTTTCTGAAATGCAAACATTTTCTTTTCGTACAAGCTTACCCAAATCCAAAATCATGGGTCTTTTTAGTCTTCTTTGCAAATGCTTAAACACAGCATGTCAGAAATGAAGACCTAATGTTCCAAACCTTAAATACAGTATAAAGCCTCTATTTCTGCAACAACAACAACAGCTCAAAATGATTGAAAATATTTCTATATAAAATATTGTAACAACTACAATAATATTGTAACAAATTTAAATAACAGATCAGTGAAATATTTAGAAATAGCTGATTCCAGTCTCAGTAAGAGGAATAGTCAGGTCAACATAGAGTAAAAAAGACATCTTTGAATTGATTTTGTGGATGCAGAACAACACAAAGAATCAGAGAGAGAAAAAAATGCTTGGGAGAGGGAGAGAAATAGTTGTAGGAGGTAGAGGAGTAGTTGGATTAGAAAAAGGGAGAAGAAGAGGTAGGGGAAAGGAGTAAGAATGTGTGTTGGACTGCATTTTTATGTTTGTTTTTTTTTCCCCTTATGTGAAATGAAAGCTTATATCTGCCACAGAAAATAAAGGGTAAAGGGTAATTGTGAATTATTTTGTTATCTCACAATTCTGAATTGCAAGATGTAAATTCACAATTCCAAGAATAGAAGTCCAAATTGTGAGATAAAAAGGTCACAGTTACCCATTACCCATATTCTGTGGCAAAATAGTAACCAAAGACCATGTATGTTGGAAGTTTTGTTGATCACTGGCATCAGCTTCCATGGGAGCGCCATCCATTTCCAAACCCTAACCACTGGAAAGCAGTTTCAAGCAAGGTTCCAAATAAATTTCTGCATATGTTACCCTATCTTTTTCTATTGTACATTCTGTAAAGCAATGACTCAAGAAAGAACACATTCAACACTTCAAAATGTAAAATGGGTTTCAGTTGAAGGCAAACTCAAGGCTAAAAAAAAAAAAAAAAGGATTTTATGTTATCTATTATATGCAGGTAGAACTGAAACATGACAAGTAATGCAGTTTTTGTAAAGCCATCAACTGTTAGTATTTTGACAATCACTGTGCTATGATTGACTATATGTTTCTGTTGAACAGTAACAAGTGCTAAAGTTTTGACCGAATGACTCGGTTTTGAATAAGATTTGCTGTGTTTTTATAGAGTTAGTATATGTAGAAAAAGGTATTAAGCATTTTGAAATGTAGAGTTTGAATTTATTTAACAAAATGTGGTTTTGGACAGAAAATTAACTATTTGGCTAATTGTGTGATGTAGGTGTGTTGCTGTGTTAGGAGTTTAGAAAAAGTACTTTAAGTATTGGTAAATGCTTGTTAGCAAATGAAAAAAACTGTAACTTCACCTGTGTGTCAGGGTCTTACCTCCTGCAGTTGGTCGTAGGAAAGGCTCAAATGATCGACAGGCATTGATGATCTCTTTTAGCTTTTTAGGACAGTCTGGTGGAAGTGGCTCCAAGACCTTCTCTACACACACTTTTTGGAAGATCTGATTAGAGTTTGTGCAGTCTAAAAACACAGGCACATAAAGAGTGTATCATGTATTAAGTTAACATTGAAGTGATATTCAGGGCAAATGCAAATACTGATAGTGTTGGAGATACAAACCTTTGAAAGGAATACCTCTTGTTGCAATTTCCCACAAGACAATACCAAAACTAAAAAACGAAAAAGAGCATGTATATTCAGTAACCATCCTTCATTTGAATAAGATGCGTATTATATTTGAGTTGGACTGGCGTACCTGTAGATCTCACACGCCTTGTCGTAAGGATGGTTGATATTCTGAAGAAGCTGTGGAGAGCTGTAATGGCAAGCACTGCTCCTTTTGGATTTATTCTTCTTAAGAGAAGTTTCTGTTTTTGCGAGCTCAAAGCCTCCCAACTTGCGAAACATACAAATGAACATTAAGATGAAACCCCAACAAAAAACATTCCCGGAGTTTTAGTAAGTGTCCAGCACAAATATTTACTTGTCTTTTTTATTATTATTTCTTACAATGTTGGCAAAATGTTAATTATTTTATCAAAAAGAAGAGGGATCAGACAGAATCAATGCAATTTTTTATTTAGTGTTGACCTGAATAAGATATTTCACATAAAATATGTTTTCATATAGTCCACAAGAGAAAATAATAGTTGATAGTTGACACTGTTCAAAAGTTTACACACACACACACACACACACACACACACACACACACACACACACACACACACACACACACACACACACACTTGATTCTTAACACTGTGTTGTAACCTGAATGATCTACAGTTGTGGATCCACAGATCCCTTGTTTGTCCCGAACAGTTAAACTGTCTGCTATTCTTCACAAAATCTTTGGTTTTTCAGCATTTTTGTGTATTAAAACTCTTTCCAACAATGACTGTATGATTTTGAGATTTATCTTTTCACACTGAGGACAACTGAGGGACTCATATGCAACCATTACAGAAGGTACAAATGCTCACTGATATTCCAGAAGGTAAAAGTGATGCATTATGAGCCAGGGGTGAAAACTTTTGAACAGAATGAAGATGTGTAATTTTTTTTCTTTTTTGCCTAAATACTATATTTTTGTCCACTAAGTACTGCCCTTCAGAAGCTACAGAAGATACTTACATATTCCCAGAAGACAAAATAAGTGAAATTCATCCTGATCTTCAATTTAAATCCTGAAATTCAAAGTTTTCAGCCCTCCAGCTCTTAATGCATCGTGTTTCAGCAAGCGTTTGAACCTTCTGTAATAGTTGCATATGAGTCCCTCAGTTGTCTTCAGTGTGCAAAAATGGATCTCAAAATCATGCAGTCACTGTTGGAATTGTAAACCTTTGACCTCAACTGTATATAGCTATTAAAAACTGTCTTCAGAAAGCGAATTGTAATAATAGTATTGCATTAAATGCCCCAAAAGCCCTAAAAGGCACAAATGTAAAAATGTACATCCAGCAGGGTCAGAAATGAACTTTTCTAGTAGAGGGCAATATTTCCAGGGACAATTTTAAATTAGTGAGTTTGATTATGGTCACAGTGCTATGTCTTTAATGTCAAATACTTAAATCTACTCAATTACTTTAATCAATATTTAAAACTGTGTCTAAATTATACATGGAGCTATTATTAACTAGCTAATAGGGCTGCAATATTATGACAAAAATCATTATTGTAGATTACTGCTCTTTAAATTCTAATAATTATTATTAATCTCAATATAGAAAACAATATATAAACATTTTTGTTTTGTGCCTGTGTTTTGGGCACATTCTGGCTTCACTAACAAACATGTTGGTCTATGGCTATAGTCTAGCCTTATAGTCTTGGATATAAGGCTCAAAACTGACATTTTTTATTTATTTTCAATTGGAATGTTTGAGATTTAGGAACTACAAAACATGTGGTTGTTTTGGTGGTTAAATGATGCTGATATTATGAAATTGAATATCCATTACCTTCACTCTGTAGCCAATGGCCACTAGAAAACTACAGCTTCTGATGTAGCCATGCACTTTAAACTTCTCCTCTGACTGATGGAGCCTGTACTGTGCCAAATATTATGAGAATGAGATGACAAATTCCTTCACTATAGTTTATAAGCAAACATATGAAAAAGTTTGTCAAGACATTCAGTATGCTTAAAGTTCTAGGAGAAGTTAGAGTCAGACTTTTTTTGACGCAGAGGAAGAAGAACAAGTCGCTAATAGATAAAATAACAATGTGGACTTTCTTATGCGAGTATAAATAAATTTGGACCTGTAGAGTCCCTGTGCTGCATCCAGACACATCTGAGTCTTTCTCTCCCAGTGCAGATTGCAGTTACTATCCAGGACTTGTCGAAGACTCCCCTTCTCACAGTATTCCATGACTATCAGGTAACTTGTATTTGGTCCTGTATGAGAAAGACACAATGACAAATAGATTTTATTATGTTTACCTCAAGTAAAGTTCAAACTTGATGATTATTCTTTGGTTAGTGGTTTGTGATTGGCACACCATTCTCATTCTCGACACAGATCCCAAACATTCTTAAGATATTGGGCGACTCAAATCGCTTCATGGTCTCCACCTCCTTGTTAAAAACACTCCTCAGCTCACTGGAGAGAATGAATATATGCAACAAGGAAACTGTATTATTAAAATAAGTTATGAAAATGACTGCTGTGGTACAGTCTCAGAATAAAATCTAACATTTAACCACAAATGTTATCATCTACCTGGGGCTGGTGCACAGCGGACATGAGTATCTCTTGATAGCCACAGTGAACTTGTTGTACATTCCTTTGTAAAGCTCAAAATGGCTGGACTTCATAATAGGTGTTTTAGGAAAACTGTAGGACAGTTCTTCTGGTTTAATCTCTCTAACGTCTTGCAGATGAAGTTGGGGTTTTTTCACTGGGAACCAATGACAAATAATGTTCAGTTAAGACACCATTCAAAACATGACTTCAACAATGCTAAATTAAACATTACTTCACACTTCATAAAAGCCTTGTTACTATAATAATTAAAAAAAAAGAAAACAGCAACCTTTTATTATTATCTCTTTAATATATTATTCATTATTTAATATGTATTATTATCTCTTTAGTACAAAATACACTAAATTACTATTTAAAAAACAAAGTCAAAAATTTGAATCAAAATCATGTGGTACAACAAATAAGCAAAAACAATGCAGACCCTTGCATACCCTCATGAGTCACGACTGTGGTTAATAAATCTGTTAAACATCAGATGTTTTGACCTATTTATGATGGGAGGTTAAGTCAGACTGTAAAATGTCACATGGTGCAGCTCAATGACAAATGGATTGATATTTATCAATCAATATTTAATAATAAAATATATTCATTCATGACATTTGTTTCTTATTAATTTTGGGGTTCTGATAAAAAAAAAAATAGTGATTTTTTCTTGCTCAAGCATGTCACACATTTTGTAGAATTTTTGCTGTTGAAAGGTAAAGAAGCCTTGTGTTATCCATTAATCACTGGGAAAACTGCCACAAAGACAAGTCCCATCTTCCTCTGAGCTAGGTTACATTTAAAGGTTACATTGTTGTAGCTTAGGTCAAACAGTTTATTATTCAACACCTCTTGAATAATAAACTGTTTGAACTGCCCTTGTTAAAATCACTAATGATCTGCTGTTGGCAGCTGACTCTGGTTTATTAAAGATACTTGGCCTTCTTGATTTGAGTGCAGCCTTCAATACCATCTCGCATAATACACTCCAGGGGTGCCTTAGTCCTGGAAGGCCTGTAGAGTTTAGCCCCAATTAGACACACCTGCACCAGCTAATCAAGTTCTTACTAGGCACACAAGAATCTTCCTGGCAGGTGTGCTGAGGCAGGTTGGATCTAAACTGTGCAGGACACCAGCCCTCAAGGACCAAGTTTGGGCACCCCTGATAAACTCCTTTACAGGCTAGATTCCATTGGGATTTCATGCATGCCCCGCACCCATAGTCTTGATTTAGATCCTATCTCTCTGGTTGTACTTGGTTCATCCAACTTAAAAATTTAAGATCAAAACAATCTAAAGTTACCACTGGTGTTCCTCAGGGTTCTGTTTTGGGCCCTCTTTTATTCTTTATCTACTTATTTACTCTCCGTTATATATATATATATTTTTAGTAAGTTTGGTATCTTCATTGCCATGCTGATGATTACCCATTTCTATTGGTCTTCCAAGCCCTTGGGTTCCTTTCTTCCACCTTGATTTCCTAAAACTCAATAGCAGTGAAACTGAAGTCCTCCTTGTACGCACAACATCTATTCTGACGAAATACATTCTCACCCCACAACTCACCACATATTGACACTTGGTCAGGACCCTTTAGCATCATTTTTTGACATGCAGGTTTTTTTTTATGAGGAAAACATTTCAGGATTTCTCTCCATATAATGGATATGTATGCTGCCCCCAAGTTTGAACTTCCATAATGCAGTTTAAATGCAGCTTCAAAGGGCTCTAAACAATCCCAG
The DNA here is from genome assembly GCA_033026305.1 of Cirrhinus molitorella. Taxonomy (NCBI): domain Eukaryota; kingdom Metazoa; phylum Chordata; class Actinopteri; order Cypriniformes; family Cyprinidae; genus Cirrhinus; species Cirrhinus molitorella. The sequence continues at coordinate 22,846,685 of CM065141.1, forward strand.
CCAAGGAAGAAAGGTCTTATCTTGTGATATGATTGGTCATTTTCTAAACAAATTGACAATTTATATACTTTTTGACCTCAAATGCTCGTCCTTTCTTTGAAATGCACATGTGTTGTCTGTGTGATCCATCGCATATGTGAGGTGAGGTTAAAAAGTATATAAATTGTCAGTTTGTTTAGTGGGATTGTTTAGAGCCCTTTGAAGCGGGATTTAAACTGCATTTTGGAAGTTCAAACTTGGGGGCACCATAGAAGTCCATTATATGGAGAGAAATCCTGCAATGTTTTCCTCAAAAAACATAATTTCTTTACGACTGAAGAAAGAAAGACATGAACATCTAGGATGACAAGGGGGTAAGTACATTATCTGTACATTTTTATTCTGAAAGTGAACTAATCCTTTAAATTATATATTGGGTAATAATATTGTCATTATTGCATATATGTTGGGGTGTGATTTTATTTATTTATTTTTTTACGTAAACAGTCACAACAATTAAAAAAAAAAAACAATTGAAAAACAATTTTTTTTAAGAGAAATACATGCATTCGCCATTTCCACCGTAAAGCTCAGATCCTGTGTGTAGTCTTCGCAAATTCAAAAATTGCTGCCAGAAGAAACGTTACATCAGTTTTAGTTGTGAAATGTAATTGGATCTTGTGTGTCTTGTGACCGATTGCGTCATGCAAAAGTACGGGAGTAACTTTTTGAATAAGATGTGAGTGCTTTCAGGGAGCGGGAACATTTTCAGCGATTAAAACCTTATGTTTTACTCTCTTCTTTCCATAAAGATATCATATGGCCTCAGAAGACTTGGAATGCAACACAACTTGTTCGTAATACTTTTATTCTGCTTTTCATGGTCAGTTTTTGCAATAAATACTTGTGACTGTACTTTTATTTGCCTGGTACGTTTTATATTCCTAAATTTAGGGTAGGGTTGGGGTTAGGTGCTCTATATAAAAGTAAACATTTGTATATATATTTTTTATTATTATTTTTACAAATGTATGCAAACCATTAAAGAAGACCCTGCATGTCAAAAAAGGGTACCTTGAGCATCAAAAAGCGACACGAAGGGTTCCTGACCAAGTGTCAATATGTGATGAGTTGGGAGTGAGAACGTGTTGCAAAATCTGATTGTCTTTCTGTGGCTATTCTACAATTTTTCCTTCCCTGCAGGTTAAGAGTCTGGGTGTCATCCACGATAGCCCTCTATCCTTTAAAGCTCATGTTAATAATACTATGCATACTGCATACTTTCATCTCCATCCCTCTCTCACAATTAATGAATAGTATTGCAATCCTTATCCATGCACTGTTTACTACACTGGTTGATAACTATAATAATTTATAACTCTCTGGTCTGCCTTCTAAATTTTTTTATAATCTGCACTTTGTTCAGAACTCGTGTTATTTCTAGAACTCTTTCTATCAAACACATTTCCCAGAGTTCTTCAGCGAAATTTAAACCTTGCCACAAAACTCGCTATTTTAACCAGACCTATGCCTTGTCCAAATACCCACACTTGCGGTCTTGGCCACTTGAGAACGCGTGCGCGCGACAGGAAGTAAGTGCACAAGACTGTCCAAGGTTTTAAACAACCAAAGTGCAGTGCCCTTAATGCACACTAAATCCACACTATCTTGAATACTACTCCGAAGTGGTATTCAAGGCTTAGTGTATCCCATCATGCATCATGTTCTGGAAACAACTCGTGAGACTTTTTTGCCAAGATATTACATCTAATTTGGTAGAAACACAAAAACAGGAAATAAGTCGTATAAATAGTAAAGTGGTCAAGTGCAAAGACCGCAAATGTGGGTATTTGGACAAGGCACTAGTCTCAGCCTCAGACGTCATGCCCACGGAACGCTGGCTAAACATGGCACACTTATCTGGAAACACTTCTAGAGTTTTAAAGTCGTCAGATTGGTTAGATTATGCAGGATTTCCGGGAGGCGCATGTGTTGCGTTCTTTAACGTTCCGCCTAGAAACAAAAATGCTGTGGTGCCCAGCCCCATCACGAATGGAGAAAGCCATCATGTTTAAATTGTGGTGTACCTGTCAGTCATATGGCCTAATGGGCAGACATTGACCATTCAAAGCGGCCAAAGTTCCCAGACCTTCTGCCATCAGAAACTTTTACTTTTTTTTCTGTTGCTAAGTGCATTAAAACTACATTTGAAACAAAATCTGCATTCTTATTTTGTGAAAATCTGTACTGTAAAACTGTAATGTAATCAATATTTTTTTTGTTTACAAGGTGCTGGGCAATAATGATTAAGATGAGTACACTCACATGTATTCAGTTCTTAAGAAAATATGTTACTTTTTTACCTGAAGGTTACACCACATGCCAATAAATTAAAAATAATTAGCACCAATGTATTTAAATTTTTTCAAGTTTTTTTTTTTGAACCATTTGAAACAAACATGAATACAAACAGTATTTTTATGAACCTGGCACGTTTTAAAGTAGTATTTTTAAAATCATTTTCTTTCTTTTTTTATGCATATTCTTATTTGTCATTGGCCCCCTTCTCTGTACTTACATGTTTCCAGGATTTCTTTAATTCTCAGCACATCTGTTTGAGTTTGGTCAACTGTCTTCTGTACAACATCAACTCTCTTGTTTGTTTCTTTGCTTTCCTGGGCTAAAGACTGGAGCACTATAGGAGACAAATTTATACTCTGTCAATACACCATTTTAAAGCAAGGGTTGGAGCAAAATAAACACACCTGGACAGTAACCATTGTTCCAATTCAAATCCATATAACTTACAATCCTGAAGTTCCAGAAAGTCACTCTGCCTGTCCTCTTCATCTTCCCGCTGCCGTGTTGCTTCCTGAAACACTTTCTCTATACTCGCTCTGTGCTCAATCTGAAGTGCTAGTGAAAGCACTTGAGCTGCATCGTTCAGCCTCTCATTTAGGCCGCTGAACTTGTCGCCGAAGTCAAATGCTTTGGCAATCCTTTTTAAATAATTGGAGGAAGTGTATTTACTCACTACCTTCTCTGCTGACTCCAGAGTGAGTTTAAGATTTTCAAGCCCATTTCTAACCTGTTCGGGTTCAGTCCCAAAGCCATGAACCTTCACGGCTTTCACCAGCTCAGCCAGAGTGTACACACGTTGAGCCAAACGCCTACAGCGGTTCTTGTTGGCCTTCACCTCTTCACACAGGCTGTACAGCTTTTCTGCGATGGCTAGGATCGGTTCTATGAAGTCCATTGCAGCTGAGAATAAAAGGAATGAAAAAAATAAATATTTTTCATGTTAAGTATCCTGAATGACTGAAGCATGATGTCAAAGTTGTCATAATACCGTTCAAAAGGACATCTTATTTTGAAAAAATAATAAAAAAAAAGCTTAATCAGTAAAAAACTAAATACAAACCAATCTGTGAAACAAATGGAGAAACTTGCCCTGTTAAAGTAAAATACTCCTTTAACTTTAGGACATTTTAATCACATTTCTGTAATACTACGATAAAACAGTATGCATTATGAAAAGCACAATATACACTGAACAAAATTATAAATGCAACACTTTTGTTTTCACCCCCATTTTTCATCAGCTGAACTTTTTCTATGTACACAAAAGGCCTATTTCTCTCAAATATTGTTCACAAATCTGTCTAAATCTGTGTTAGTTAGCACTTCTCCTTTGCCGAGATAATCCATCTACCTCATGTGTGGCATATCAAGATGCTTATTAGACAGCATGATTATTGCACAGGTGTGGCTTAGGCTGGCCACAATAAAAGGCCACTCTAAAATGTGCAGTTTTATCACACAGCACAATGCCACAGATGTTGCATGTTTTGAGGGACCATGCAATTGGCATGCTGACTGCAGGAATGTCCACCAGAGCTGTTGCCAGTGAATTGAATGTTCATTTCTCTACCATAACCATACCATTTGGCAGTACATCAAACACCAGCCCATGACCTCCACATTCAGCATCTTCACCTCCAAGATCGTCCGAGACCAGCCACCCGGACAGCTGCTGCAACAATCGATTTGCATAACTAAAGAATTTCTGCACAAACTGTCAAAAACCACCTCAGGGAAGCTCATCTGCATGCTTGTCGTCCTCATCGGGGTTTCGACCTGACTGCAATTTGTCTTCGTAAATGACTTGAGTGGGCAAATGCTCACATTTGATGGCATCTGGCACTTTGGAGAGGTGTTCTCTTCACTGATGAATCCCGGCAGACAGTGTGCATGGCGTTGTGTGGGTGAGCAGTTTGCTGATGTCAATGTTATGGATTGAGTGGCCCATGGTGGTGTTGGGGTTATGGTATGGGCTGGCGTATGTTATGGACAACGAACACAGGTGAATTTTATTGATGGCATGTTGAATGCACAGAGATACTGTCACAAGATCCTGAGGCCTATTGTGTGTGTCATTCATCCACGACCATCACCTCATGTTACAGCATGATAATGCACGGCCCCATGTTGCAAGGATCTGTACACAATTCTTGGAAGCTGAAAACATCCCAGTTCTTGCATGGCCAGCATACTCACCGGACATGTCACCCATTGAGCATGTTTGGGATGCTCTGGATGGGCATATACAACAGCATGTTTCAGTTCCTGCCAATATCCAGCAACTTTGCACAGCCATTGAAGAGGAGTGGACCAACATTCCACAGGCCACAATCAACAACCTGGTCAACTCTGTGTGAAGAAGATGTGTTGCACTGCACTTTAATGGTGATTTTCTCAATATTTAGATTTTTTTGCACCCTCAGATTCCAGATTTTCAAATAGCTGTATCTCGGCCAAATATTGTCCTATCCTAACAAACCATACATCAATACAGCACTTATTTATTTGGCTTTCAGATGATAATGTATACATTTCAAATTCAATTTCAAAAACTGACCCTTATGACCAATTTTGTGGTCCAGGGTCACCCATATGATTTCATGCCTGCAAATGTTTAAAGAAAGGAAACTTGCAAATGCAATCATGAAAAACAGTTCAGTTCAGTTCATTTCATTTCGAAAATGTAAAAAGTTTTATGGCATCTATTCCTCACACATACGCATTACAATGGGAAGTGAAAGTTGCACCATCAAATCAAAACACAGCACTTCATTATTCCTGTTAAAACCAAAGTTCTGGTTAAAACATGATTTAAAACCATTAATACTATTTGTAATGAAAGGTATATTAACAAAATAATTAATTAATAAATGCAATATTACTTAAAAGACGTCCTTGTATCTCGGGTAGAAGTCCATTTATACTGGTCAAACTAAGGTACTTTCACAATCAAGCAGAAACCATAAACAGGAAATGCATTGTAAAATATACTTTCATTTTGAGGCTAACACTGCGTTTACAACACATTATAAGATAAAAAAAACATCGATCTTTGTACCTAAATGAAGTAATCAATCAAAAAACTTTGACCTGGAAACCCTTCACATGTAACTTTGGGACTTTGTATTTCTAAGCTCATAGAACAGCTAGCACTTCTATAGTAGAACCCATTCTTACAAATACATTATTACAAATATTAGGGTTATGGCATACATGACATGAATTAAAAATTAAAATGCACTGTATGTAAAGACATAACTTATGGTACTTACTTTTACTTTATAAGTTATTATCCTTTCAGAACCAGTGAAAATCTGACACAGAAATGTGAGAACCGTTGGTTTGAGTGATTGATGGCTCCTCCTCTACTTCACAAGCTTTAAGTGCAGTTTCCTTATTTAAACTGAATCCGGTTTAGTCATTTGTTGTACATAAATGTTACCCTAGGCCATAAAACCCATCAGTTTTTTTAAATTGAGATTATACATCATCTGAAAACTGAATAAATAATTTAGATAAGCTTAAGAAAATCTGAGAGTGCAAAAAAACAAAACAAAAAACTAAACAAAATAAAATAAAAACATTGCCTTTAAAGTTGTCCAGATTAAGTTCTTAACAATGCATATTACTAATCATGAATTAAGTTTTGATATATTTACTGTAAGAAATTTACTATATATATAGTTTTTTTATAGTTTTATAAAAGTTTATATATATATATATATATATGGAACATGATCTTTACTTAAAATCCTAATGATTTTTGGCATACAAGAAAAATTTATAACTTTGATAACAAGAGAAATTGATAACCCATACAGTGTATTTTTTGCTACAAATATACCCATGCTACTTAGAACTAGTTTTGTGATCCAGGGTCACAAATGAGAATAATATGAGCTTAGACTGAAATTGAGTTAAGCTTTACTGTTAAGGTTTTTTTGATAGTTTTTTTTTTTTTCAGATGCTCACAAAACTAATAAGTTAGACAACCCTTGTGAAAATCAAATGTACAGTAATTTTACTTAAAGGTATATGTTTTGTATTTTAAGGTATATATTTATATTAATTAAAAAAGGTCACTAGAGTGTACTCAAAGAGAATTCTGCAATTATAAAATTACATATAAAGAGGTCTTAAGTCCTACAAGTGGGTCAAAACACTCTGAAGATCTGCTAAATTAATTATTAATTGAACATTTAAATATAATATTGTTTTAAGCTCAATGCAAATAAAATGCAGTATTTTCTTTTTAAACTATGAACTTTTTTTTTTTTTTTTTTTTAAGTATGATTAAGTATACTTCTTTCTTGAAAGAAACACACATTCCTGACAAAACACTTATTTTGAGTTACGTCATCATAACGTGTCTGTGTCATTCTCCACATTCACCTCTAGATGGAGACATTATCAGTCTTTTGTCAGGTCTAAAACGTAAAGTAACATAGTGATTGCAGAATAACTGCCTATTAAAATATGCCTGACTAGTAGAGCATCTTTAATTAAGTCTCTGATGCCTCTAAATGTCATAATATAACTCCTAAAAAGGTTTTTAAAATATTTAAGGGCTTAGTGTTTACTTTATACATTCAAACACAGCCCTATTAAAACAGCAATCAAACAAAATATCATTTACACACTATTCTATCAATACAGAGCATCAGAGTTTCAGATAAATACTTTAGTTGTTTGTCTCAGTGATGGATACCGTGAAGTTATTAACAAATATGCAGCTAAAGATAAAGAAGAGTCATCAGTTAAGTCAGCTTTGCATTTGGTGCTTTTTACAATACATACTATTTCAAAGCAGCTTTACATAATATGAATAACAGTACACCTCAAATACAACAGTATACTTATTTTCAGTTACTTTAATACTTGCTACAATAAATTATATGAGATGAATTAATAATTATTAACATTTTTTAAAACCACTTAGCCAACAGCGCCAATTGTTAAAATATGTCATTGTTAAAATAACGCTATGTAGAAGTGTGAAGAAGAATTTATTTTTGTATTCAACAATTGTCTGAGGGGGATCTGTTCTCTGCACATAAATAATATAAAAAAGTGCTCGACAAATGAATAGGATTGAACTGAATCCAGCATTATTTAATGAGAACACTGACAGTATTTAATGATCTAGAGGTTGTGTCATACTGGATGCTATAGATAGATATGGGACAAGTTGATCATTATAAGATTTACAGTAAACACCTTGCAGATTTATATATTAAACACATGAGATTTACAGTGAACAAATGACATAAATAGAATCTATAATAGATCTGGAGAAACTGGTTAATTCAATTTTGTTTCACATTCAGTTCTGAGAAGACAGAAGGATCTCAGTGAATCTGCAGTTCAAAATACATAGACATACATATCAAATTTGTCAACAAAAAACCTTTTTTTTGTCACCCTAAAAGCAGACAGCAGCAGGTGAGTTCAGAAAGCAGAGAATGAAGTGATGGTAAAAATGAATGAGTTTATTGAATAATTTTAGTTGTATCTGTTTCCATGCACATTTCGACATCATCTGACCAACACAAATTCAACAAGTATTATTGTACCAAAACAAAATTGACAGCTTCACAAGCATCCTGTGATATAAATCCTTAAAATGGAGATTTTTTCCTATTTCTAACTTACTTGTGAAGATAACACAGCATACAACATACAGTAAGGATTAAACAGTAACAGAAAAATAACAAAAATGATTGAAATTACTGCAGTACATATATGTTATATACATGTAGGAAGTAATGTTGAACCAATAAAGAAGCAGCATGAATGACGTACAACACAAATTTGATCTTTTAAATACGTTCTTCTATATATATCACAAATATTACATATGTTACTAATTTCTGTAGTTACATCTATAATTACGCTGTTGACCCCAACCCTATCCCTTAACCCACCCTTAAACTTAACCATACCAAAAAAGCTGTCTTTATAAGCTTACCTGTATTCCACATCAAAAGCAACAACATTGTTTTGTAATACAACATCAACACAATAAGTACTTTAATTGACATAAGTAGTAGTGAAAGCCATCTAATATAAATTGGTACTGAATATATATAGTCATTTGAATGTACAACATGCATGTACTATTTCTGCAGTATATATACATATATATATATATATAATTATTATTATTATTTATTTATTTATTTATTTATTTTTTAATAAATAGACTTAAACTCTGACCATGATTAGGACTGAGGTAGAAGTCAGTTGTTTGTCTTTTGTTTAATCTTACACAATGACAGTGAGGAATTAAAAACCTTAAATCCAGCATAGAGGGGTTCAGTAAATGTGGTGTTGAATGTGTGTAAGTGTGTGAGTGTGTGTGTGTCAGAGACACTGTAGAAGGACAGAGTGCCGGCCGGATAGTCCAGATACACTCCTACTCTTTTAGGGGGGGGTGAAGGGGCAGTAATGGTTTTGGTCAGGTTGTCATGCCAGACAACAAATGCATCAATAGTGCAGAAAAGACACCAGGACTTGTCATTGTATCCAAACTTTCCAACAGTCCCTTGTTTCCTGTTGATTGTTTTATAGGCCACTGCTACACGAGCCCAGCCAGTCCGTTCAACCTCCCAATAATGGCGTCCAGTCAGACTCTCTCGACATAGAACCTGAGGAATATCTGTAAATCTCTCTGGATGATCAGGATATGGCTGGCAGGTTTCCTCATATTTCACCTCTCTGTTCTCAGACAGAATGAGATGAGTGCTCGCTGTGTTTGGATCCAATGTGAGATCACAGAAATCTGAACACAAGAAGAGAGAGAGAGAGAGAGAGAGAGAGAGAGAGAGAGAGAGAGAAAAAACAGTTGTATAATTGTGTTTGTTGTCATTAAATATACCAGTGTGTGCCAGAGAAAGAACCTACACTTTTTCAGTCCTGGCTGGATTCTGGAAGGCTCTCCATGGTCCAAACTACAATGACACACAATCATACAAGCATAATAAATCATAGTTGGAAATGTTATCCACATAACATTATTTAATAAAATTAATCCACTACATATAGCTTCAAAGCAGTTTACAGAGCTTGATGTCTTCATGTTTCAATATAGTGAGTTCATTGTAATCAGCTTAATGGGAAATATGGGTTACACTTTATTGCAATAATCGGTAACACTTTATTTTGATGGTCCCTTTTGAACATTCTGTTGACATTAAGTAATACTGCACCTACATGTCAACTAACTCTCATTAGAGTATTAGTAGACTGTCTACATAATATCTGCAAACTCTTTATTGTGATGTTCTCCCAACAGATGTTCTATTGACTATAAGTAACTTTGCATCTACATGCCAACTAACTCTGATTAGAGTATAGGATTCTGTTATGGTTAGTAGAATTAACTGATATGTACTTGCAACAGTATTTATAGTTAGTGGAATGTGTGTTGGGCAACATCAAAATAAAGTATCAGCAGATACTAAGCAGTCTACTGGTAATTGACATGAACTTGAAAAGATATGCATAGGCAGCAGAATGTCTTAAGTGGGCTATTGAAATACTGTTACTGACATGACATATGCTTTAATGTCTTTGAGCCCCCAGTGAGCAGCCAAAAGAGTTAAATTTTATATGATATATATATCTTCAATATTTAATATTCAGTTGTAAATGATAAATATCAGTATATCTATATCTCTGTCTTCTAATCTGCACAGATTTTCAATAATTTCCTGTTTTAATTAATTTTCCTGTCCACTTTAGATTTAGATGGAACTACGCTACTGTAAAATACTACTAAATATACAGCCTGGTCTCATTGTTTATACGTAGGTATTTTTACGTAACGTTTAGAGACACAAAACGTATATTCTTGCACGTTTTTATCGATGCAAAAACGTACAATTTAGACGTATTTCAACATTTAAAACGTACAAACAGCTACGTATTTTTAGCTAAAAAACGTTTACTACTTACGTATATTTTATTTCATTAAGATTTTCGTATCAATTACTTTTTATCATTTTATTAATAAGCAATTTAGATTTTAAGCCCCCTTAACCTACCCCCAAACCTAAACCTGCCCAATTTTATAGAAAATATGCATTTTAATCATTTTATTAATGCGCAATTTAGATTTTTAGCTCCCTTAACCTACCTCCAAACCTTAACCTACCCATTTTATAGCAATATAAAAGGATATAAAACCTAACTGACCAAAATATGCAAGGAAATTACCATTTTAGTAACAATATAGCATTAAAAAAAAAAATAAATAAATAAAAAAAAAATAACATTTTTATAGTCAATGATCCCACTCCTACCTCTAAATCTAACGTTAACCATAACGCTCTCCAGGGTTCTTACACATTTTTATCAATAAAATTCCATGACTTTTCCATGACTTTATGTAAATATTCATGACCTAATATTTCAAGAAATGTCTTTGTATACATGTTAAATAAGAAGAAAATCCATGTTTCACTGTCCGCAACATATTTTTTTACTAAAATAAATGCAGTGTAGAATACGAAATAGCCATTTATTTAAATAACGCTTGCAGAGTAACACAGTTCCATAAAAAAATACATAAAACCCAGAGAACCTTCGCGCTGTCCGGATTCCAGAGCCCCTATAAAAATAGTTCAGTTTTGTATGCAGTGGCAAAGTTATTATATTTCGTGTAGTTTTTTTTTTATAAGGTTCTTTTAGAAAAACGTTTGAAGGTCGGCGCCGATAGCCTTGTGGGCAGTGCGCCGACATATAGTGCTGTTGCGCTACGGGCGTCCCGAGTTCGAGTCCCAGCTCGAGGACCCTTCCCGACCCTATCCCCCTCTCTCTCTCCCACCCCACCTCCTGTCAATAATGATCTGTCCTATCTCAATAAAGCCAAAAGAAGGCCAAAAATAAATCTTATAAAAAAAAAAAGAAAAACGTTTGAAGCATTTTTGTTCGTTAAATATAAGTTTTTTGTTTTTTAAAGTATAACAAACAGCGGTCGGTGGAAGACTGTTTATAGGCTGTTTGATCAATTTGCCTTTCCAAATGATCACGACTTGACTCAAATAAAACACAGATATAGAACAATTCAAGTAGGCTATAAAACAATTTAAACGTTGAGTTGAAGCTAAAGCCGCTTTGCAGGACATGGAGGTGCCAGCGCTATCACGTCATTTTTTTCAGTGGAAACTATTTAAAATTATCCGTCATTTTTGTTCACAAAGGTAAGAGTAAAATATCATTCGGAACTGTAAAGGGTCTACTTTTATTTGCGTGCAAAATCAACAAAACGTTACAAACAATGATTTTATAAAATAAAGAAAACAAACATGATGCACAGACATGATAAATACATAGGCTATTTAGAAAGCTTTCAATTGTTACTTAACGAAATAAAACAAATCGAAAACAAAAACTCTTTCATTATGTAATTATCCGTAAAGATGCATTTCTCTAAAGGCGCATCTAAAGAGAAGATTGTGAGTTAGGATATTTGCGACACTGACTCAGAATACACAAAATAATTCAAATATTTCCTTACTATTTCCCCCAACATGTTCATTGTTATTTATTTTTGCCTATTGGGCGCAATAAAAGAAGCATTTACGATCGGAAAGTAAACGTATACCACTTCTATAGGCACCATACAGCACTGCCTGGCTGTACGTGACGCCAAACTTTTAGTTTCATTTTGGGCAGTTTGCGCATCTGCTTGTTGTAGAGAGGTTAGTCCACTGCGTGAGTTGACCACATACATAGGCGGAGTTTGGGGGGGGGCCGGGGGGGGCACTGCCCCCCCAGACCAGAGCCAATCGGTTTTGTCAGAATTATTAAAACAAAAATATTTTCACATTGTCTCATTTTATTTGCATTATCGTATTTCATGAGAACATTAAGGCTAAATTATTTGTAATTAATGCTTAAAATAAAATAAAAAATAAAAATAAAAAAAGATTCGCACAACTCTCGAATCTCAAAGTATCGCGTGAGTGGACTCTTTTCTCGTTCTGTTAATCCCGCTTTAATCTGCAAAGATATGCTAAATAAACAAAATGGATATTCGTAGTTTTTTTAATAAACCCGCACAAAAAAGCGTGGAGGACTTTGACATTTATTCTACTGCCGCTGATACTGACGCAGCAATTGAGGCCGCGAACACCTCCGTCCCGGGAACGTGCAGTACCAGTACCGCCACCGTGTCGGCAGAGACATCCGCTCAACCCATCGCTGCATCTGGATGCGTCGTCAACGACCTCGGGGAGAAAGCCACAGGGCCGAAACAGCCCCTACTTTCTTCTTTCCCTAAGCACCAAATTGGAGATATTAATCGTGCTTTCTCACTATTTTACTACCACAAATTCCCATGGATTGAGTACTCAGTTTCACTGGATTCAGTTTTTTGTTTTTGCTGTCGCCACTTTTCTTCAAATACTGCAAGATGCACAGACGAACTGTTTACAAAAGTGGGAGCTCGAAATTGGAAAAAGTTGTCGGAAAAGCTGACAAAACATGCTTCATCACAGGTACATTTATCAAGCATGGAAATGTGGGAGAACTACAAACATACTGCTACATCAGGGTCCGTGGCAGCACAGCTATCACACAGCCATCAAGGCACAGTACAAAAAAACAGAGAGTATATGTGTAAATCTGTTGATATCATAAAACTGCTAGCCAAACTAGGCCTGCCTTTCCGCGGACATCGTGAAGATGCTGATGTAGAAACGAGGGGGAATTATTTGAGTTTATGCGATCTTTTCTCAAAATACGACCCTGATTTCAAATCCATGCAATCTAAATATTTTAACTGCACAAGCCGAGATTTTCAGAATGAAATTATTGCATTATGTGCAGAACTTGTTCGTGACGAAATAGCCAAAAAAGTGCACGAGACAGGTTTCCTTGCTGTTATTGCTGATGAAGCAAAGTCGTCAAAGACAGAGCAACTTTCTGTTTGCATAAGATACACCGTTGGACTTCAGATTAAGGAGCGATTTATTTGCTTTGTTGACTGTTCCAATTCTCGTGATGCCGCAGGGATTGTTTCTGGTATTAAAGAAGGATTGCAGTCGTGTGGTTTGAAGGACATTCCCATAATTGCTCAGTCATACACTCAAAAAAATGGTTTTGTGCCACTGTTCGTTGAACACAGATATTTTTTGTTAAAACACCATAACCACGTTTCTTTTCCCACCAAAACACTATTGTATTGTACTTAATTAACATAACCTGTTCAATTTGCAATTTTACTTAATTAACAATCGTTAAACTAAGGTAAAGGGTTTAATTTCGTAATTCAAAAAACCGGATATGACGATTTCCAACGCTTTTGCGAAAGATGGCGCGAAGGAGAGGTGCGTCATGGCGTCAGAGCAAGAGTTACGAGTCAGGTAAGAACATCTAAAGTTTTTAATTTCTGCAAGTGTTTTATTATGCTTTTAGTGTTCTGTTTTGCAGTCGAGTATTGTGTAACTGGTTTATTGCACTGTAGATTTCGTGCGGTTTGGAGATGTGGAAGCGCATATGGATTGTAGTTTAACGTTAACGTTATATGTACGTGTGCTTGTGGAACAGAGGATGTCGCGAATTATTACAATTCAAAGTGCTTTTCCGTCTTATTAATGATATATATAGGCAGTTGAATAAAACCTCTTTGTAGATTAACATTACTCAAGTCCGCAGTGAAATTAGCTAAAGCACGGAAGCATATTCAAATAAAGCCACATTCGACTTCTGCATACATTTTAACATTTTATCTGCTATTCGTTTTTTATAACAGCATGCATTTGATCACGGTTTTCGTCATCGCTGCCTTACTATGGCGAAATGAAGGAATGAACAACTTTACTGACGGAGAAAACCGTTTTGACTAAGGTAAGTTAAGCTTCTTCTTATCGTTTATAAACAGAAGTAATAAGGCTATTTTCAGTTTTGTTTAACGTTAGACCAATGTCGCTGGAAACATGCAGTTGTAAATGTGTTGGATGGTCAAGAAGCTGATGTGTTTTCTAGAAAGCTAAAAAATTAAGACACTAAGATATGTTTAAATATCATATGTTAATAAAACACATAATATATGTATCTGTGTATATGAAGAGTTAATTTGCCAAAACAGAACTGTTATAGGCTAAAATTCTGCATTCCATGTAATATCAATCAAACTGCGATTGGGTTTATGAGGTAATAATACCTCATAAAATATAGCTAAAATACAATAAAACAATCATTTTGTGACATTTATTATGCTCGAGGTGTAATTACGTCCACCCTTTAAGAATGGTATACATTACATCATTACATTCCTAACTCAACACAAATAAGTCATATATATTTTTTATCATTAAATTTGTCTTTGCTGTTAAACTACAGTGATGCTTGAAAGTTTGTGAACCCTTGAGTATTTTCTACATTTCTGCATAAGTATTGTATGTGTAAAATTACAATCAAACAAGTGAGAGAAAAATATTTATTTTGTCATTTATTTATTGATCCAGTGTTACATGGCTGTATTACAAAAGTATGTGAATCTTTGATTTCTCTATCTGGTATAACCCCCTTTTGCTGCATTAACTGAAGGTAATGTTTCTTGTAAATGCTGATCAGTCCTGAACAATAACATGTAGGAGTTTTAGCCCATTCCTTAGTACAGAAACACTAAACTCTGTGATTTCTTTGTGAAGAACAGTTGCTTTCTTCTTGTAACTTTGCCAAGCACACCATTGATTGCTCAGTGTTCTTCTGAAGGTGGGCTCATGAACATTAACATTAGCCAATGTGAAAAAGCTATTTAGTTGCTTAGAAGATACCCTGGGAACTTTTGTAACCTTGCAGATAATACATGTTCACCTTTGGAGAGATCTTTGTTGGTCGACGGTTACAGTGGTCTTGAATTTCCTTCACTTGTACACAATCTGACTGTGGATTTGTCTCTAAACTCTTTAGTAATCAGTAATCTCCTTTGTTCATGACATGATTCACTTCCACAAACATGATCAGACATTGATAGATCCCTGTTCTTCGAATAAAACAGGTCACATACTTACATTTGGTAGTCACTGCACTGACTGAAAACACATCTGCACAGATGGACTCCAACTTCACCTTTAAATTAACTGCTAATCCAAGAGATTCACATTTTGCAAGGCACAGATATGTAACACTGGATCTCAATGAATAAGTGACAAAAACTATTTTTCTGTCTAACTTTTTTTTTTGTTCCGTCTACTTTCAGGACTGGTTTTGGGTCATATTTATGTAGGAATATAGAAAATTCTAAAGTGTTCGTAAACTTTTAAGCAGCACTGTATATGGGTGTTCTTTTAACAAATTGCACTTCACGTGTTTACAGATTTGTGCAGAATTGGAGACGGACAGAATAACCACCATAGAAGAGTCCTTGGACCAATCATTAAACCCTCTTGGTTCCCACTACACAGGTAAGAACAACTACATCTAACAACCTTGTATTAAAACATTCTGTCACCAGCCGCTGAGATTTAGAGTTATGGTCATGGGCATTAACAAACAAGACATAATAATGTAATAAGATTAGGTTTATTAATACAGTAAATACAAAATATGTGGTGTTACTATAAACGTCCCATAAACATTATAAATTAAAAAATAATGAATTACATTTCTTAGGATAAATTCTGTGAAGTTCGTAAGAAGGTTCTTAAGTGCAATTCTTGACAAATTCTCAAGTTCTCAAATATGTTCTTAAGAACATGTTATTTTTTTCTTAAGTAAATGATACATCTTTATCTGACTGTATACGTGGCTGAAGACGCACTGATAAGCTAGTACTTCAAGGATTGTCTTTTGTGGTTTCTGCAGATTAATGGCAGTTAAAAAGAAATTTCTTCTTAAGAATGTTTAATGTTTAAGAATCTGGGACCTGCTCTTGGAGAGTCAGTGTTTGTGGAGTTTAGCTCCAAGTCATCTGGAGCTTGGAACTTCTAAGACTTGCAGAAAATCAGATTTGGGCTGATAGTCTGAACAAGGCCTAAGACCTTCGTTGGATAATAAATTGAGATATTTTGAGGAAATCTAAGAGCTTTCTGACCCTGCTTAGACAACAGCACAACTGAATAATCCATGTGACATCAGTGGTTCAACCATAACATTACAAAGCTATGACAATTCTTTTTGTGTGCAAAGAAAACAAAAATGACTACTGTATTCAACAATACTTCTCCTCCAAATTACGTATTCTAGCATTATGGACAGTATCACGAAGCACATTGCTTTCCTCGGCATGTTAACAAGGTTCAGTGCATGCATTTTGTGTCAGCAGTAAAGAGGTACTCACTGCTGAAGAAGATACAATTTGGAGAATTGTTGAATAAAGCTTTATTTATTTATGCATTTATTTTATTTAATGTTATTTTTATTTACACACACAAAAAAGTATTTTTGTAGCTTTGTACAATTATAGTTGAACCACTGATGATACATGGACTACTGGGGCCAGTTACGTAAACTTAGCTTCTATGTTAAGACAGTGACTTAAGTATTAGTTTGACTAACTATCCATTAACCAAAGGATAATCGCTCTTATTTTTTGGATTCAACTTATACTAATCTACATGTTTCTATAACTGAATTAAAAAAAAAAATATGGCCAGTCTTAAAGAAAAAATAGCTGACAAATTAAGAGTAGTCTAAACCTTTTATGCAACCGGCTTCTGATGTCCTTACTACATTTCTTGGCTTGGTAACATTTTAGTTGCACTACTGTCTATGCAAGGTCAGAAAGACCTTAATTTGTGATACAAAGATGAATGAAGGTCTTGTGGGTTTGGAACGATGTGAGTCTGAGTAACTAATGACAGAATGGCAATTTTTGGGTGATCTATCCCTTTAATTGGGAATATTGCTAAACTCTGCAAGACAGTGGCTTTCTGTGCTGATCTGGCCTTCATTTTCCACTGTAATGTTTGTTACAATTCCATCTTGACTGCTTGCCTGTATTTCCCTTAATAAGTAAATGATCAGACAGAATAATAATAGATGAATGACTGTCTTTTTTTTTTTTTTTTTTTTTTAAATGGCTAAATCTCATAAGTGGTGTTGTTGTTTGCATCTTTAGACTAATGAAATTGAAGTACCTGGATGAAGACACTAGCAGTCTTATTATGGAGTATATGGTAAGTTGGTTTTTGTATGATGAAATGCTGTGGTTAAGTTAATACACAAGAATTTGAGTCTAATATTTTTAAATATCCTCTCTAGGATACAGACAGTACCAGCACTCAGAAGGTGATCCAGAAGACTCATGGGAATCTGTTGTAAGATTTGAAGACAGCCCAGCAGATGTTGGAGTATTGGAAGATAAAGTTCTTCAGGACCTTACTCTGAAAATAAACATGTTGCAGGGACTAATATATGGACTGAATTTGAGCAACCCTCCTGAACCCAGGTACACATGTGAAGTACAGCAGTTGTTGTTTCTGGAGCCAATTGCTGTTCCTGGAATAAGGTTTGATTGTTTACCATTTAATTGATAATTAGAAAATGGTAGTAGTTTGAAATGTCTGGTATTTTGTGTAAATGTGTAATGTGGTATCAACTGTATTTAACTGTACATAACTGTATTTATTGTTCTTGTTTAACAAATACACTTGATCATTCATGACATATCTTGTCTTTTGACTTATTACAAGATCACACAAAAATGCTTTGTTGAAGGGAGTAACTTTAACTAGAAATCATTTAGTTAAAGTAACTAGAACCAACTGGATGGAACCACTGTCCATAAGTTAAATGAGTTGTTTGAAACAAACCTCCTTATGTTGATAACATTAAACACATTTGGCCAGTTATAATAAACCAAAACTTGTTCACTAAACGTAACCAATTTAAGTTACAGGGATGTGAATAAATTGAGTTGGTTGGACATTGCTATTTCACATAGATTCTTCCTAATTCAATTGTGTTGTCACAACACAAGGATTTTTCATAGATTCAAAAAAAACCATTCATGTTAAATAAAAACAATTTGGTTGTGTGGAACCACTGTCCATAATTGAATTAAGTTGGTTTAAAGAATCATTTTTTTGAGTGTACGATGGAGCCTCTGTTATGTCAGGGCATTTAAGTGGGGTCCAGCAGCGAATCAGAGAGGAATTTCCCTTTGCTGTGTATGTGCATTGCATGGCGCATAAACTGAATCTCGTCCTCGTTGAATCGTGTACAGTGAACAGAGACATTAAAACGTCTCTAAATGTGATTGACAAACTGTACTCCATGTTTGCAGAGCCAAGCAACCATTTCAGGTTTTTGATGATGCAGAAGACACTGGCTCTTAAACCAAAGGAGATAGTGCAGCCAAGCGAAACACGTTGGGCATGCAAATACAGATGTGTTTATGCTGTTAAATCACAATATTCTGCCATCATTCGCTGTTTGAAAGAGATGGAAGAAGAGGGAGAAAAGTGGTCTGTGGAGGCAAGTGGATTGTATCATCACATGACACGTCTTCACTTCATTACTTCCATAATTATTCTTGAGGAAGTTCTCAGAGTTGTACATGTAACGCACAAAAGGCTGCAAGGTGCAAGTACAACCATGGCTGATGCAGCCTCAGCAGTAAAGAGCCTGAGAACACATCTCCAGCATTGCAGAGAGGAGAGTTCATGGGAGGCAACGTGGATGCAGGTGAAACGGTTTTGCGAGGATTTTTCTGGTATTTGTGTAGACAGTTCCCCTCAAACTGGAGGAAAACGAAAAAGAACCTCACGAACACCTGCCGGGCTTTCGCAGTACTTAGTACCAACCACACTTGGCCAGCGTGATGAAAATGAGACGCACTGGGAATCAGAATCACAGACGTTTAAACGTCAGTTATATCTTCCCGTTTTAGACACTATGCTGGCTGAATTGGACAGGCGATTCTCAACTGATGCAATGGCTCTGAGTGTGGCCTGTGACGCCGTGTTCAGTTGTGACAAAAACGGCATCGGTCCTTTACTAAGCACGTATGCGAGCTTTAAGATCCACCCTCAGCTTGTGACAGCTGAAATGGACCTTCTTAAATGTACAATCCCTTCACCGATAACCCTTGAAAAACTTACAAATGAAGTGCGGAAAGATCAATATCCAAACTTTTACCGACTCCTTCAGCTCGCTCTCACACTGCCCGTTAGCTCTGCTGCGTCAGAAAGAAGTTTCTCAGTGATGAGAAGAATCAGAAACTGGCTCCGATCTGCGATGGCTCAGGACAGATTTTCCGATCTTTCCATACTGCACATAGAAAGTGATTTGACTGCAAATTTATCAGCAGAGAAGATCGTGGACATCTACGCAAATCGGAAAAAGAGGCGGATTCTTCTGCATTAAGTAAGATATCGGTTTTTATTCCAATCTTTCTATAGTTAACCAGTCGTTGTTTTATAGCCTAAATAATTCTTAATAAATAATTGAAAAGTGTTAAAAAATAAGGTATATACAGTGTGTAAAAAAAAAAAAAAATCAGAGCTCGTGGTCTACCGGTAGGTGCCCCCCCAAGCAAAAATGTGAAACTCCGCCTATGACCACATAGCCTACTAAAGTCAGCTGAAACTGCGAGTCGCCGTTACCCCATGCAGAGAACGGATGGACGTATCGTGCGAACGATAACTATTGTAATTTAACCAGTATTATCAACTACATTCGAATATACAGAGATCGTGAAATACATTTCCATGACTTTTCCAAAACTTTGTGGGTTAATTTATTTTTCCAAAACGTCTCCAGGCCTGGAAAATGCCATTTTAAAATTCCATGACTTTTCCAGGTTTTTCATGACCGTACGAACCCTGGCTCTCTGTACAGTAATAAAGAAAAACATGAAAGACAGAAAGTGCAATCACATAAATGATTAATCATTTATTTATTGAAAAAAGGTCAACAGCCGTGCCAAAAAGTAATCCAAATGACGACGCGTTTGCAGCCGCAGTCCTTTCTGACGGAATACAGTAGGTTTGTTTGAGGTGAAGAGCAGAATTAAAATTGTTAATCGCTAAAATATTATCCAGATTATTATCCTGACCGCTCCGTGAAGACGCCCGCGCATGATTCAAACCAGATTCAAACACAGCTCACAAGAAACACTGCACGTAATATGTGACGAAGGCAGGAGAGAGCCAATGAGCGTTCGATTTTCCTGCAGTAAAACCTGTAGTTTCTAAATGCGGCAATATTTGAATTTTAAAATGCATTTCAGCGCGGGTTTATTTCAGTTGCCATTTGGACTCGCTGCTCGGGATGGAGATGAAGATCGCCGGATAAAGGCTTGAATTTGGCTCTGTTCCTCGCAGTCGTTTGGATTCTGAAGATCTGGATTACAGCGCACAAATAAAATTGTTTCATTTTATAATTATAATGCGTGTGTATTTTATGGTTCTATTGTTAGTCACAGCATGTCGGAGAAGACGCCTTTTGTGTCCTGCCACGGAAAGAACTTTACATTCATGAATCGTTATGTTGCAGAAATGTTATTTATTTTAAGGGTTTAAAGTGTTGTCTTGTTTAACATTGTGTAGACCTATTCTTGGAAACGGCAGCTGGCAGTGGAAATCACAGAACAGTATGAAATGTAATAATTTCATATTAAGTAAACGATTAAACTATTTAATAATGCAACTGAAAACAAGGCTATTGGTATGACAACTAAAACAAGAATAATAATGAAATTAATGGTGCAATTTCAATATTCGTAAGGATTCTAGCTGTCGTCAAAACGTCAGTTTTGTACGTTAAAATGATAAAAATACGTAAGTATTTGTACGTTTAGATGCTGTAAATACGTCAGTATTGTACGTTTTAGTGTCTTGAAAAACGTAAGTAAATGTACGTTTTGTAGAACCACATTTTACGTAAAATACATACAAATTATCATGAGATCATTTTGCAATATATCAAAAGTAGTTAGTAGAATATGGTACAAATACACTTTGTGAGCATATATATATATATATATATATATATACAGTGGGTACGGAAAGTGTTCAGACCCCCTTACATTTTTCACTCTTTGTTATATTGCAGCCATTTGCTAAAATCATTTAAGTTAATTTTTTTCCTCGTTAATGTACACACAGCACCGCATATTGACAGAAAAAAAACAGAATTGTTGACATTTTTGCAGATTTATTAAAAAAGAAAAACTGAAATATCACATGGTCTTAAGTATTCAGACCCTTTGCTCAGTATTTAGTAGAAGCACTCTTTTGATCTAATACAGCCATGAGTCTTTTTGGGAAAGATGCAACAAGTTTTTCACACCTGGATTTGGGGATCCTCTGCCATTCCTCCTTGCAGATCCTCTCCAGTTCTGTCAGATTGGATGGTAAACGTTGGTGGACAGCCATTTTCAGGTCTCTCCAGAGATGCTCAATTGGGTTTAAGTCAGGGCTCTGGCTGGGCCATTCAATAACAGTCATGGAGTTGTTGTGAAGCCACTCCTTCGTTATTTTAGCTGTGTGCTTAGGATCACTGTTTTGTTGGAAGGTGAACCTTTGGCCCAGTCTGAGGTCCTGAGCACTCTGGAGAAGGTTTTCGTCCAGGATATCTCTGTACTTGGTCGCATTCATCTTTCCGTCGATTGCAACCAGTCGTCCTGTCCCTGCAGCTGAAAAACACCCCCACAGCATGATGCTGCCACCACCATGCTTCACTGTTGGGACTGTATTGGACATGTGATGAGCAGTGCCTGGTTTTCTCCACACATACTGCTTAGAATTAAGGCAAAAAAGTTCTATCTTGGTCTCATCAGACCAGAGAATCTTATTTCTCACCATCTTGGAGTCCTTCATGTAGGCTTTCATGTGTCTTGCACTGAGGAGAGGCTTCCGTTGGGCCACTCTGCCATAAGCAGTGATGGTTGACTTTCTACAACTTTCTCCCATCTCCCGACTGCATCTCTGGAGCTCAGCCACAGTGATCTTTGGGTTCTTCTTTACCTCTCTCACCAAGGCTCTTCTCCCCCGATAGCTCAGTTTGGCTGGACGACCAGCTCTAGGAAGGGTTCTGGTCATCCCAAACTATTCCATTTAAGGATTATGGAGGCCACTGTGCTCTTAGGAATCTTAAGTGCAGCAGAAATTTTTTTGTAACCTTGGCCAGATCTGTGCCTTGCCACAATTCTGTCTCTGAGCTCTTCAGGCAGTTCCTTTGACCTCATGATACTCATTTGCTCTGACATGCACTGTGAGCTGTAAGGTTTTATATAGACAGGTGTGTGGCTTTCCTAATCAAGTCCAATTAGTATAATCAAACACAGCTGAACTCAAATGAAGGTGTAGAACCATCTCAAGGAAGATCAGAAGAAATGGACAGCACCTGAGTTAAATATATGAGTGTCACAGCAAAGGGTCTGAATACTTAGGATCATGTGATATTTCAGTTTTTCTTTTTTAATAAATCTGCAAAACTGTCAACAATTCTGTTTTTTTCTGTCAATATGGGGTGCTGTGTGTACATTAATGAGGAAAAATGAACTTAAATGATTTTAGCAAATGGCTGCAATATAACAAAGAGTGAAAAATTTAAGGGGGTCTGAATACTTTCCGTACCCACTTTATATAACCAGTACATGCAGACATGTGATGTACCAGCAAAAGAAATGAAAACCCTAAGGTTTGGGCTCTTATGGCAGACATTAACATGTTTCTTAACTTGTACCCTACATACCTGAGTATTTTCAGTGAGCATTTTGGATCTTTCAGTTTGTCAGAGAGCAGCTTGACTCCTGATTGTCCTGGGTTATTGTAGCTCAGATCCAGCTCTCTCAGGTAAGAGGGGTTTGAACTCAGAGCTGAAGACAGATAATGAAAGCCTTCCTCTGTCACCATACAGCCTGACAACCTAAAGACACACATCAACAGACATACATCATCTGTGAAACCCTCAACTCTAAAACACCTGAGAAATCATTGCTGATCTTAGTTTAAAATCAATATCAATGTCCTTACTGTAGTCATCATTATATTGAGCTCCTGTATATGCATTAATACTCTGAAGTGACACTAAAGTTTATGAAACAATGATTAGTCATGATCACACGTCACACAGGCAGAAAGACATAGGACATTCACTCTAAAGTGGGTGTAATGCATTATAATCCATTAAAATTATACATTATACAATATAAATCTATAAATGTTCTAAAATACCTTAGTATCTCCAGCTGACAGTTTTGACTTTTTAGTCCATCAGAAAGCAGCTTCACTCCTGAATCTTGCAAGTCATTGTTACTCAGGTCCAGCTCTCTTAGGACAGAGTCTGAGGATTGTAGAGCTGATATTGCAATCTCAAAATGTTCGTCAGTGAAATTACAGTCAGCAAGACTGAAACAGAACAGAACACTAAATAATTAAATTCTTAACCTCATTCTATAGTTAGCATTATAATCATATCTACTTAATTTGGTAACACTTTATTTTGACGTTCCCTTATGAACATTCTGTTGACACTAACGTTGCATCTACATGTCAACTAACTCTCATTAGAGTAGTCACGAGTTCACACAACATATAATGAGATGGTGCAATTAGTAAGCATATTTGGCATGCTCTCCAGGGGGAGGCCTCCGAGCTCGGGGAGGAGCCCAAACTCAGAGAACTCCCCCCATCCCAAGAATGGGATGTAGAAGATTGGGTGTGAGGAGTTGGGGTGGAGGCGGGATGCTAGAAAACTGTCATGGAACAGAGGTGAGATGGCTGTATATATACACATGTTGAGCTTGTTAAGGTGATTAGCTGATGAGCTTCACCTGGGCCATGCTGATTATCTGATTGTGCTCCTCCTGAACCTTGTTAATAAAACATAATTTCGTAGACTGTCTGTGTAATATCTGCTAACTCTTTATAATGAAGGTTTCTCACCAGACATTCTACTGACTATAAGTAACATTTCAAGTCAAGTCAAGTCACCTTTATTTACATAGAGCATTTTACAATACAGATTGTGTCAAAGCAGCTTTACAGTAGTAAATAGGAAAGTAGTGTCTTAGTAATGTCATCTTCCAGCTCAGTTTAAATAGTAAACGATATAGCTGGAAATTAAGTATCCCCAGCAAGCCAGAGGTGACAGCGGCAAGGAACCAAAACTCCATCGGTGACAGAAAGGTCGAAAAAACCTTGGGAGAAACCAGGCTCACTTGGGGGGCCAGTTCTCCTCTGTACAAGTACATGTCAACTTATTCTAACCCTTACTCTACAGGTCTACTAATACTCTAATAACGCTTTAATGAGAGTTAGTAGATATTAGGGGTGGCACGGTTCACAAAACCCACAGTTCGGTTCGTATCACGGATTTAGGGTCACGGTTTTCGGTTCTGTACGGTTCTTGTTATTTTTTTCTTTTAATCCTTAACACTCCAGATATTTGCTTCAGCATATGATATATAGCTTATTAGCTTAATTATCCACAATTTAGGATACAGTATTAACATTTTTGTAATATAATCATGCACTAACTGAATCAGACTTGGCTTTAAGCACATTATTTGGACCATCTCTGAGTAAAAGCTAGGTGAGATTTTGATAGTGCAAGAGAGAAGACATTGATGATGACATGTTTTTCGTTTATGCAATAAATCCAGCAGGGCTCTGCTTACTTTTTGTTAAAACCTTAAAGAGAGAGAGAGAAAAAAAGAATGTTGAGATTAATGTTTTAAATATAAAATTTTGAATATAGAAATATTAAATGATTTAAATCACTGAAAATATACTTTAAAAATGAAACTACAAGCCAGTAGGTGGCGTCAAGTCACTTATTTAATTACTGAATCATATTCATTTGATTCGTTTGAACGCTGATTCATTGAGGAATAAAGCAAGTGACTGTGTTTATGAATGGGAAATTGACTCACTAGATTAGTGTAAAAACGCAGGTTCATTCATGAAAAACACAGCTGTGTTTGAATGGAGATGCGCTGCGGTTCAGTTGTGACATTGTTTCAAACTAATTTTCACAAAGAAATGGAGCAAAATCGGGC
Organism: Cirrhinus molitorella; assembly: GCA_033026305.1. Lineage (NCBI taxonomy): Eukaryota > Metazoa > Chordata > Actinopteri > Cypriniformes > Cyprinidae > Cirrhinus > Cirrhinus molitorella. The sequence continues at coordinate 22,871,985 of CM065141.1, forward strand.
AATAGTGTTAGAGTCCGACAATGTAAGTAACTTAATATTACCTTCTTGTTTATTTAACTGTTGTATTAAATCAATATCTCATTTACAAACTCCCTTTATTGTTTACAGTGCGTGTAATGGTGCGCTGTGATCGGTTGAGCGGATCTATCGCATTTTACAGAGAAAGGAGACTGGCGTTTGTCGCGGTTTGGGAAAAAAAGGAGAACACATGACAGAATAACACTGCATATATTGCATTTTGTGTAAAATTAATAATGGACTTTTCAATACCGACCAGATACAATAGTAATGTTGGCAATAACTCTTTTTTTTTTTAAATGGCATTTAATCGCGTTTTGGAAAATAACTCTTCATATTGAATGCATTTTGCACAATGCTTGAACACATTGGCAGTTCTATCTACTGTTTTATTTCCGTTGTCATCGTAAGTAACATGAAATCCAAAATGTTCCCACACACCAGATTTGAACGACGCGACCGCATCCGGTGACTCCGGGTATCCTTCATTATCTCCTCCACTTGCCATTTCTGCAGCACTCCTTACTCCACTTTTACTGTCTATGTACGCGCGAAACTGTCTGAGGCCAAACTGAGGCCAATGCGTCGAACCGTGCGGTGCACACACGAACCGAACCGAGACAAGCGAACCGAACGGTTCGGGTGTTTTTTCATGTACCGTGCCACCTCTAGTAGATATGTAGGTGCAACGTTACTTATAGTCAACAGAATGTGTTAAAGGGACCATCAAAATAAAGTGAAACCCTTAACGCTTGGAAAAAAGGTCAGGACTAGGGCTGTGTATACTGATGAAAAATACATTGTAAAATAATGCAATTGTCATGAATCCGGTCTGTGGACTTCTGTCTGATTGCCACCAGATGTTGCACTTCTATTTCATTGACTTTCACACCACACAGACTGTTGCATATCATACCGGACTACATCTCCCATAGTCCTTCACTATATAAGCCTTGGACTTCCTCTTCCTGTTTGCTGAGTATTGTATTGTATTTTTTGCATTCCCTGCCTGGTTATTCTCGTCTTGTCTGCCTTCTGCCTGCCCTGGAACATTCTAGCCTACCATTGGTTTACGTTCATTACCGATTGACCCTCACCTGTTCAACGGATTACTCTTGCTGTCTTGCCCTCATATACCTGTTTGTTGATGTCGACCTTGCCTGTCTATGACCATGTCTATATGTTTCCGTTAAATAAAAGCTTGCACTTGGATCTGCACTTATGCAATAGACCCTTTTACAGCCCACGTGATCAAATAGTTGCGCGCGCATTTTGGCAACGGAAGTGGTGTTGTTCCCCAGTGGTTCTAACGTGTTATCAACTCAGAAAATTTATCAAAACGGTTTCCCAGCATTAAAATGTCTGGATGTTGCGTTTACGGTTGCACTAATTGATATTCCACCAATGGGCTTAAGTTTTATTGAATTCCGACAGGATCACGGGAGAAGAACCGGCGGCGCCTGTGGCTGCAGGTGATTAAACGTGTTGATTGGAGCGAGGACATAATAAAAAATGTTCGCGTCTGTTAGAGTGTTGTTTCTGAATGAGTATCACATTACCATGTATTAGTTTTAAAGTTATTTACATTTGTAAAACATATTTACTGTACTTGAAACTTAATTCATTATAATAAACCTCCCAACATTGGCTGCCACTGGTGTGTATAATGTACTTTCCCCCCAGATTCTCTCAACAATTCACAGTGATTATCAATTTGATTTGTAATGATGTTATTAATAGTTTAATTGCAAAATAACCATTTGAGAAATGTATTCAAGCATCAGTTGCTATTAAAGTATTATAGCTTTACAAAATAAAACTTTAAACAGAAGTGCATCGACACATAGCAATCAATAACAACAACATAAAATGTAAGGAAACGGATAAATGTAGGTCTGGGTGAAGAATAAGAATAAATGTAGGAAAGAATGAAAGAAAAGAATGAATGAAGGAAAAGAAAAAATGTAGTTCTGGTTAATATGGAACAGATTCATAACACAATACGTTGGTTGATTATAACCCAAGCCTCATACATCGTAGTCTTGTGTCCTTGTCTTTGACTAAGTAGAATAATTTCTGATTTCAACACACAAAACTCTGAGTCTATGTCATGGTATTTGATGTTCTGTACATGACCACAGACAACGTGATTTAAATGCTCATAATTTCTCTCGGGTGTCCACGCTCAGTTTCTCAACTAAATACGTATATATATCTAGCCACTGTATATTTGGCCATCTGCTAACACCTTCTATCCACTCCACTATAGTTCAAGGATCTAGCAACATTTGATAAAGTCAGCTTTTTAAAATAACTTTCTTTGTGTTGCTTAATCCGCTCACATAGCTTGACATACTGCTGATTCTCGCCATACTTCCGTTGCCAAAATGCGCGCGCATACGTTGCTACGTCATCATTGTATACAAACAGTAAAAGGGTCTATACAATATTGCTTTAAGTGTATAAAATCTATTTAAATTATATAAAAATATTTAAAAACTAAAAATTATATAACTAATATATATGTTTACATTTTTTCTGAAAAAAAAATGTAAACTTCTGAATGTGACCAGCAGTGTTTTAGCATCAAAAAGCAATGTCACAAATCTAAAAAAAAGAAAGAATGAAGAGAAACAAAAAAACAAACAAACAAAAAAAAAACTGTGTTTTAATTTTCAGGCAGGCTGACATTAGATATATTTAAAAATAGCTTATCTGAGTTCTTCTTATTATAATTTTCATTATAATAAAGTATATTCAGAATACAATGATAATTGACAGCCTTTATCACTGCATAGAATACTATGAAATGTTTAATGCCTTATTCTGTGTAAGAAACCATTGTCTCACAGAATTTTATTTCGAACACTTGACTGACGTTATGAAATGAGTTTAGTGTAAAAACATTAAATGTTGTCTTTTGTTGGACAAGAGATTCATAAATGCTTCTAATGTTTAAAAGATATTTGATGCATGTTGCTTTTTCAAATGCACGTTATAAGTGACTCAAAGTGCTTTCAGATGGAACAGCATTTACTACTGTTTGTACACATGCTTCAGGTGTGTTGTCAGACGGCAGACAGCATGAGACCACAGTGAGTTGTTTTCTGCAACTTATTGCACTCAACTATTTTTTAACATCAAGCAAGTCACATGAGTAACAGTCGCGTAAAGTCTATGCTCTGCTATATGCGTCAACCTAAAACATAACATTTTTACAATGTTTAGAAGTAGCCTATTATTAAAATAATAATTCAGATATTGTGAAATGTACATATCACTAAATGTACATTTGCGATATTTCAATAATTTCAATGATCGTGTATAGCCCTAGTCATGACATTCCAAAAAAGGAAAAAAAAGAAGAAAAAAAATCCAACAAAATGTGCAATACCATTTAGTAGGGACACTTCATTGTAACACATTAAACACTCACAGAGCTCTTCTGCAGTTGATCATAGCTGGTATCAGTCTTCTTCTACCCTCATCTGATGTGTTGTATTTCTTAAGATTCAGCTCATCCAGCACCTCCTCTGACATCTGAAGCATGTAGGCAATTGTTGAGCATTGAGCAGGACTGAGTTTCTCCTCTGATTTCAAAAACTCCTGAATCTCTCTGGACAGAGTCTGATCCTTCACTTCCAGGAGACAAAGCAACAGATTGATGGATCTTTCAGTGGAAAGTCCATGTCCAATTTTGATCTTCTCTTTGATGTACTGTGTGGTTTTACTAATGCTCTCTGAGCTGTTTTCTGTATCTGTCAGTAGATACTGTAAAAGTCTCTGATTAGACTCCAGTGAGATGCCCAGCAAGAATCGCAGGAACAGATCCAGATGTCCATTTTTACTTCCTAAGGCTTTATCTACTGCACCTTTATGCAAATTGTGCATTGATTCAAAAACCTTAAGGGTCTCCATGGTGCTGTTTAAATAGCAGTAAAACACATGAAAAGCAGCAAGAAACTCTTGAACACTCAGATGAATGAAGCAGTAGACTTTTGTCTGACAAACTGCAGATTCCTCTTTAAAGATCTCAGTGCAAATCCCAGAATAAACAGAGGCCTCAATGATGTCTATGCCACTCTCTCTCAGGTCCTCCTCATAGAACATCACATTGCCCTTCATGAGTTGTTTGAAAGCCACTTTAGCAAGTTTCACAATTACTTCTCTGTTGTACTGCAGGAGTTTCTCTAGATCTTCCTCTTCATACTTCTGACTCATCATGTTGATCTGAATGAGCAAAAAGTGGATGTACATTTCAGTAAGAGTTTGAGGGATTTCTGCATTCAAATCTTCTTTCAGGAGGCTCTGAAGCACAGTGGCTGAGATCCAGCAGAAGACGGGTATGTGGCACATGATGTGGAGGCTTCTTACTCTTTTAATGTGTATAATGATTCTGCTGGCTTGAGGCTCGTCACTGATTATTTTCCTGAAATATTCCTCTTTTTGAGAGTCATTGAAGCCTTGAATTTCTGTCACACGGTTAATATTTTTGAATGGGATCTGATTGGCTGCTGCTGGTCTTGAGGTGATCCAGATGAGAGCAGAAGGAAGCAGATCTCCTCTGATGAGGTTTGACATCAACACACCCACTGATGAAGATTCATTCACACCATACACATTCCCATCATTTGAAAACATTGTGATTCTGCTTTCATCCAGACCATCTAGGATGAACACAACGTTACACTTTTCATAAATATTTGAGTCCAAATCTTGAAGTTCAGGGTGAAAATCCAGCAGAAGTCTTTGAAGACTGTACTGTTGATCTTGAATCAAGTTTATCTCTCGAAATGAAAACACAAACATGAAATCTACATCCTGATTGGCTTTTCCCTCAGCCCAGTCCAGAATGAACTTCTGTACAGAAACAGTTTTTCCAATTCCAGCGATGCCTCTAGTAAGAACAGTCTTGATTTTGTGTTTCCCTTCATATCCTGGTTTAAGTAATGGTTTAAAGATATCATTACAGTTGATAGGATTGTGTTGTGTTCTGGGTGTTTTCTCCATCTGTAAAACTTCATGTTCTTCATTCACCCCTTCTCTCTCTCCTTCTGTGATGTAGAGCTGTGTGAAGATCCTGTTCAAGAGAGTTTCATTCCCTTGTAGTTTGTTTCCCTCAAATAAGCATTCATACTTGTTTCTCATGCTGGTTTTGTGTCTGTCTTTGACTCTCTGCAGGACTGCTTCAGGTTTTTCCTGCCTGATGTGGGTCTGACTGTGGGAAGCAATTGCACCATCTAATTCCATATTGCTAAAATAAAAAAAGGTGAGCCAAAATGGCAATAACAGTGATTACAATGACTGTTGAAGATTTAAAAAATTGTGTATGTTGCATATTTTGGAGAGCATTTCATTTGATTTCTTAAACCATTATTTAATCAAGGAGAATTGCAGTAAATGAGCAACTAAATATTTGTACTAACTGTGGGGCAGAGGTCACTGTTCCATCACTGAACTCAAAGGGAGCAGACATGGATCTTGTACTTTTCATAGAGACACTGCTGAGTTCTTGAGATTGTGATCTCTTTTTCCTGTTGATTTTAACAAAAGATAAACAAGTTTGTATATTACAGTATATTATAGTCACACACACACACACACACACACACACACACACACACACACACACACTCTCTCTCTCTCACACACACACAGAGATGCATACCCAGTATTATTGTATATTAAGATAATGTATTATATACAGGTGCATCTCAAAAAATTTTAATATTGTGAAAAAGTTATTTTTTTTTTGTAACTTGAAAACTGAAACTTTCATATATTCTAGATTCATTACATGGAAAGTAAAATATAAAAAAAATAAATAAATAAATAATTGAAATATTTGTAAAATAGAATATTTCCTAAAATCAAAAGCGATCACTACTGAGGCACTATTGAGCCTTCAACTTGTCTGTATTGTTGGATTGACTGTTTCTCATCTTTCTCTTGAAAATATACAATAGATTACAAATGGGGTACAGGACAGGCATGTTGGCTGGCCAATCAAACACAGTAATATTATGGCCAGCAATCCACTTGGAAGTGGGTTTGGCACTGTGGGCAGGTGCTAAAGTCCTGCTGGAAAAGAAAATCAACATCTTCATCAAGCTTGTCAGCAGATAGAGACATAAAGTGCTCCAAAATCTCCTAGTAGATGCCTGCATTGACTTTGGACTTGATAAAACAAAGAATAAACACCAGCAGACGTCATGGCACCCCAAAACATTACTGACTTCAGAAACTTCACACTGAACTTCAAGCAGCTTGGATTCTGTGCCTCTCCAGTCTTCCTCCAGACTCTGGGACAATGATTTCAACATGAAAAGCAAAATTTACTTTTATCTGAAAAGAGGACTTTGGACCATTGAGCAACAGTCCAGTTCTTTTTCTCCTTAGCCTAGGTGCTTGACAGTATTCTCAAGTTTGCAGTCATCACTGTTGCTTGTGTATCTTTTCTTCCAATTTCTTCCTTTCAGTCAACTTTGCTTTTAATATGCTTTGATACAGCACTCTGTAAACAGCCACCCCTTTCAGTAATGACCGTGGAGGTGTCAGTGATTGTCTTCTGGACCATTGCCAAGTCAACGATCTTCCCCATTATTGTTGTTTCAAAGAACAAAAGATACCCAGGATTTATACTGTAAGGATGGCCTTTTAATGAATCTCAAATGTAAATATTCCATTATTTTGAGATACCGATTTTTGATTTCACAAGCTGTAAGTAACTTTTGAAATGTTTTACTTTACATGTAATGAACTTGTAATGAATATATGAAAGTTTCAGGTTTTGAAATAAGTAAAAAAAATGCACCTGTACATTTCTACTATTGGATATTGTCACGAGTTCGGTCTCTGTGGCTCCCTCCGATCACCACCAGCGGGAGCCCTCTCCAGAGTACTGACTGTCATCCACAAACTCCATTTCCCATAACCCAGTGCCTGGGCTGAGCACCTCACAGGTGTCGGCCATTTCCTAACCAGTTCTCACAGTATAAAAGCCACTCTCACGCCACAGACATTCACAAAGTCTTGATTTGCCCCGGCTATCATTTCCGAACATTTATTCCTTGTGTTTGTTTTTCCCGTTGCTGACCTAGTCTAGCCTGCCTACCGACCCCCTTGCTTGTCTCTTGGATTACTCTGTTTGCTAGTCGCCCACCTCGACCCCTTGCATGGACATTACTATTCTCTGTGACTTCTTCGTTGTTCCTGTTTGCTCCCCACTGACCCTGCCTGTTGTACGACGCTTATTGGTATTAATAAAGTTGAGCATGGATCCTCAACCTTTTGTGCCCATCGTTACAGAAGACTTCGCCATCTACGATCCACTGCCTCTGGTACCGGCCTCCTTGGAAAAACTAAGAACCGCCCTCTTCTTTACCAAGCTGGATCTCCGCAGTGCTTACAATCTGGCCCGCATCAGAAAGTTGGACGAATGGAAGACCGCTTGCTCTACTACTTCCAGTCACTATTCACCAGGCCCTTCTGCCTGGTGAATAGTGCTTCAATATTTCAAGCCTTCATCAACAAGGTGTTCCGTGACATGCTAAATAAGTGGGTGGTGGTTTACATTGACAATATCTTGATCTACTCTGATAACTGCGAGGATCACATCAAGCATGTTTGCGCTGTACTCAAAAGACTAATCAAGCATCAGTTATACGGCAAGATGGAGAAGTGTGAGTTTCACCAGTCCAAGGATTCCTTAACCCGATTCCCATGCACATACTGCCATGGCAATCAGAATGACTGGAGTCGCTTCCTTCTCTGGGCGGAGTATGCCCAGAATTCCAGAATGGTTGTCTGGATAAGAAATTTCAGTAAAATATATCATATAGGAGACAAACACAGTGATATTTGAGAAGTGAAATAAAGTTTATATGATTTATGGAAAGTGTGCAAGAATTATTTTAAAAAAATTAGGCATGTGCATAAATTTAGGCACCACAAAAGAAAAATTAACTCAATATTTTGTGCATCCTCCTTTTGCAGAAATAACAGCCTCTAAACGCTTTCTATAGCTTCCAATTAGAGTCTGGATTCTGGCAGAAGGTATTTTGGACCATTCTTCTTTACAAAACATGTCCAGTTCAGTCAGGTTTGATGGTTTCCGAGCATGGACAGCCCGCTTTAAAATCACACCACAAATTTTCAATAATATTCAGGTCTGGGGACTGAGATGGCCATTCTAGAACGTTGTACTTGTTCCTCTGCATGAATGCCTTAGTAGATTTTGAGCAGTGTTTAGGGTCGTTGTCTTGTTGAAAGATCCAGCCCCGGCGCAACTTCAACTTTGTCACTGATTCCTGGACATTGTTCTCCAGAATCTGCTGATATTGAATGGAATCCATGCAACCCTCAACTTTAACAAGATTCCCAGTCCCTGCACTGGCCACACAGCCCCACAGCATGATGGAACCGCTACCAAATTTTACTGTAGGTAGCAAGTGTTTTTCTTGGAATGCTGTGTTGTTTTTCCGCCATGCATAACGTCCCTTGTTTTGCCCAAATAACTATAGATTCAAAAATAGATTCATCAGTCCACAGCACCACAATTCCTCACAATGTTCCTCACAGTTGAAACTGAGAGCTTAAATCTCTGAGACAGCTTTCTGTATCCTTGCCCTAAACCATGATGTTCAACAATCATTGTTTTCAGGTCATTTGAGAGTTGTTTTGAGGCTCCCATGTTGCCACTCTTTAGAGAAGATGCAAAGAGGAGAAACATTACAATTGGCCTCCTTTAAATACTTTCTCATGATTGGATTCACCTGTGTATGGAGGTCAAGGGTCACTGAGGTTACCAAACCAATTTTGAGTTCTAATAATTTGTGCTAAAGGTATTGAAATCAATAAAATGACAAGGGTCATGCACATGCCTAATTTTGTTTAAATAATTCTTGCACACTTTCCATAAATCATATAAACTTTATTTCACTTCTCAAATATCACTGTGTTTGTCTCCTATATGATATATTTTACTGAAATTTCTTATCCAGACAACCAATGATTTATAAAGGAAAATCATGAAAATGTACAGGGGTGCCCAAACTTTGGCATACCACTGTAGATGAGACCAACAACCGGGGCACCCCTCCAGTCGTAGTGGATGGCGAGGAAGCTTACAGGGTAAGAGAGATCCTGGATTCACGGCATCAGGGCCATGAACTGCAATATCTGGTGGGACTGGGAAGGCTACTGCCCCGAGGAGCATTCCTGGGTCATTTCAGCTGACATTCTGAACCCCTTGTTAACCACCGACTTTCATCGCTCTCATCCCGACAAACCAGCCCCACGACCACGGTGCAAGCCCCGGCGTCCGTCACGAATTCAGTCTCTGTGGCTCCCTCCGATCACCACCAGCGGGAGCCCTCTCCAGAGTACTGACTGTCATCCACGAACTCAGAGGCCTCACAGGTGTCGGCCATTTCCTAAACAGTTCTCACAGTATAAAAGCCATGCTCACACCACAGACATTCGCGAAGTCTTGATTTGCCCCAGCTATCATTTCCGAGCGTTTATTCCTTGTGTTTGTTTTTCCCGTTGCTGACCTAGTCTAGTTTCCCGTTCCTGATCATTATCTGGACATTACTATTTTCTGTGACTTCTTCGTTGTTCCTGTTTGCTCCCCACTGACCCTGCCTGTTGTACGACGCTTATTGATATTAATAAAGTTGCACATAGATACTCAACCTTTCGTGCCCATCGTTACAGATATGTCAAAGAGACAAACATTTTCTATTAAATATTTTTTTTCCTTTTATTAAATATTCAGGCTGTTATCAAAAGCTATTTGAATTGTTGAATTTAATTGTAAAGGGATACTTACATCAATTTATATGGTATATTTTTTATGAAATATATAATAGCAAGAAAATTACATTCAAAATGGGCTTTTCATTTAGTATAGATAAACTTCAGCCTTAAGACCTTCTCACATTTGGTTTTACAAATTACAGTACGTCACTTCTCAGAAATCACAACCCAACAAATATACTGAACACGACAACAGATGATGACATGGATAACACACTGATCTGGAAAACCCAACAAATATGTCCTATAGTGCTGGTTAGTATCTGTCGGTGTAGTGTGAATAAGCTTACATAAATCAAACCCATGAGTGAGAGCTGTGCTCTACTGTTTGATCTACAGAGATATGTCACCCTGATAAAAAAAGTGCTAATGTCATACCTGACATCATGGGAGGTTGCTGACACATCACTTATTTCATGAGCCAGATTGCAAATGGAATGATCAGACAAAGTTGCACAACTTGAGCTAGGAAAAGGAGATCTTATTTCAGACATAGTGTCTTCATTTTCTCTTTTATCATGGGAACTCATTTTGGTATCAATAAGACAAGACTGCCCTCCTAGTCTTGTCTCTCAAAAAGTATGACTGCAGACCTTTGTGGAAACATAATGGAAAACATAGGTAAAAAGAAAAAGGTTAAATAGACATACACTCATAATTAAATACAGACTAGCAGCTTTGGATATTCACATATGAAGTGAAGTTTGGTGTGGGATAATGATATGGAACTACACAATTAAAAATGTTTTGAGCTTTTACTTCTGGGACTGCAAACAGACAAATCAAACTAAAATCCCATAACTACTGGTCAACTTAAACAACTCTAAGTTTACTCAAGGACAAGATCAGCATGTGCAAGGAACTTTAATATACTTTATTATACTTCATTACAAATGTTTGTTTTTAAATTATTATTAATTTAGTAGATGTATATCATTATTGTAGATATTTGTAGATGTAGAGAATCTTTTGACACACAATAAAAATGCTGTTGGGCTACATTTCAAACATATTAAGTTGTTTTTCATGTTTTATTATACTAAAGTTTATAATCATTTTCTCACTGTTCAGCTCTAATTCAGCTATTAACATACAGAAAAAGTAAAATTACATGTAGAAGAAAAGCAGTAGTTTTAGACTGCTCAACACTACTTTTGTATCAAACTCAGAACTCAACACTACTTCTATACCTTTTGTACTGTAAGCTAAAACAAAATGCTGCTATTTGTATAAGTGCATATCATGACATTTAACAAGCATTTCATATTCTTGCATTTGTGCAATCAACAATCATTAGTTCACTGTTATTGTTTCCAGGCACATTACTGTATAGTATAATTAGTATAATTTACAATTGTCCTGGAAGTTAAATATCTTCAAACTCACAAATAACAATAACTTACCATTCATCATTACCTACTTACTCATTTTTGTATACTTGTATACTTTATCTACATGGTTAGATAAAAAAGTTCTGAACTTACCACAATATGCTGCCTGCTTATATAATAAGTGTCTGAGATATGTTTAAACCCTCAACATGGGATCCTTTCTTTTATTTTCATTTAGTCATCTGATGACACTGGTAACACTTGATTTTGTCTTGTCTTGTTCTCCCTCTAGTGGTGCAGACCATCATCACAATCTTTGTGATGAGTTTCAAAGGAGTTATGTTGTTTTTAACTGAACACAAACAGTATGAATAAAAAAATATTGCCCAGTGGTTGCTTTTCCTAAGCTCAGGATACTTAGTTGTGATTCTCATTTTAGTATCAACAGTGGTTCAGATGTTCGTCTTTACATTAGGGCTGTCAAAAGATTAATCGCGATTAATCTTTTGACAGCCCTACTTTACATACATTAAGACAATAGATCTGTACAGTGCATAGGGCACATCATTTGTTCTCAGAAATAGTCTAAGTTCAAAATTAAGCTGAATCTTAAGAAATACAACACATCAGATGAGGGTAGAAGAAGACTGATACCAGCTATGATCAACTGCAGAAGAGCTCTGTGAGTGTTTAATGTGTTACAATGAAGTGTCCCTACTCAATGGTATTACACATTCTGTTGGATTTTTTTTTTTTTCTTTTTTGGAATGTCATGACTTTCATGATTACTGAAATTATAGAAACATCACAAATTTTTGTTTCTCTTTTTTTTTTTTTTTTTTTTTTTTTTAGATTTGTGACATTGCTTTTTGATGCTAAAACACTGCTGGTCACATTCAGAAGTTGTAGTGATGCTTTCATTTCCCAGAAATTTTTTTTAAACATATATATTAATTATATACTTTTTATTTTTTTTTTTTTTTTGTCCGGCCTGTCAGTAACACAGATAACACATAACAGTGTGTATGTGTAGCTATGCTATCATCATTCACAGCCCTTTTTTTTTTTTTTAATTAATTTTTATATTTTATTTATTTAACCATACTATGACCGACAAGACCGGGGGATAGAGAAAACAGGAGAGGAGAAAAAAAAAAAGAGGATAGAGAAAGAGAGAGAGAACAAAAACAGATAATCTGCTTCCATACCTGCTGACAAAGAGAGAAAACAACAAAATACACAACAGCAGAGAAACTACAACAACATCCAATGTCCGTATGAATGACAGTAAATACTAAATGTTAAATGTTATTGCGCAGCACACATAACTAATATTACAATATATGTTTGAAGCAACAGCATTTCAGGACAGTGTCTGTGAGCACCTGTTTTTATACCAATGTGAATGCTTGTGTGTACACCTGTGTGCACACCTGTGTGTGTGAACGCGCTTGTATTCATAAGGTTCCTCCATGTAAATGCTTGAAAGTGTGAGTGGGGAACCACAGACCCGCCCCGCAAGGCATGAAGCAGACATGGAGGAGACCCGGGCCCCCAAACATCCGGAGGCCCCCCAGGGCACGGGAATACCAGGAGAACCACCGCAGGGATAACCGCGGCCCCCACCCAGAAAAAGGCAGAGGAGAGCCCGGAGGAGGTCATCCGGCAGCCACAATGCAGACGCCCCAGGGGGCCACGGCGGCAAGCCCGCAGGCCCTGCTGGCAGCCGGCCACACCAGGGCAGACCGGCCCGGGCCTGGAGAACCAAGGGCCCCCCACCCCCCAGCCGGGGCCCAGCGAAACCCAGCGAAGCCAGGCCCTACCGAGCGACCGCCGAGAGCGGGCCAGCGCCCACCCGAGCATCCCGGAGCCAGAAACCACCAACGCACTGGCGGCCAGGGGCATCCCCCACCGGCAGGGCATGGTGGTGGGGTGGGGGGGGGTCCCTAGATGATGAGTGAGGCGGAGTCAAAGGCCTGACCTGACACATGGACATAGACAAACAGGCACACACATACACACTGTACCCACACTCAAGTCAAGTCAAGTCAAGTCAAGTTTATTTGTATAGCGCTTTTCACGAAACAAATCGTTTCAAAGCAGCTTAACAGCAAATTAAAAGTTTGTACAATAATTAAAGTTTGTTAAATTAAAGTTTGTACAATAATTAAAGTTTGTACAATAACGTTTGTTAAATTAGAATTTGTACAATAATTAAAGTTTGTACAATTTGTATAATGTTAACATTAATGATTATATGTTGCAATCAAATCACTGTAGTAAAATTCGGTAGTGATGTATGGTGTTTCAGGGCTGATATCATCTAAAGTCCTCCAAGGGGTTGGCATCATCATCTCTTCTTCGGTGCTCCTGATCCAGACTGTAGCTTGTGTTATTCCTAGTTACCACGGGATGTCAATCCCGTGGCAGAAACAGAGAACAATAGGAACATAATTAGCGTAGCTGCTGTTCAAACCAAGCAAAAGGATTTGTTCAACCAAAGCTAAGGATTCATAATGTGCAATTGATCAGATATAACAGCAGTAAAAGATTATGAGATGCGTTATGTGAATGCTTGGCTAAAAAGATGTGTCTTTAATCTAGATTTAAACAGAGAGAGTGTGTCTGAACCCCGAACATTATCAGGAAGGCTATTCCAGAGTTTGGGAGCCAAATGTGAAAAAGCTCTACCTCCTTTAGTGGACTTTGCTATTCTAGGTACTACCAAGAGTCCTGAGTTTTGCGACCTTAGGGAGCGTGATGGATTGTAGCGAGGTAGAAGACTAGTTAGGTACGCAGGAGCTGAACCATTTAGGGCCTTATAGGTAAGAAGTAGTATTTTATAGTTGATACGGAACCTAATAGGAAGCCAGTGCAGAGACTTTAAAATTGGGGTAATATGGTCATATTTTCTTGACCTGGTAAGGACTCTAGCAGCTGCATTTTGGACTAACTACAGCTTGTTTATTGAAGATGCAGGACAACCACCTAGCAATGCATTACAATAGTCCAGCCTAAAGGTCATAAATGCATGAACTAACTTTTCTGCATCAGAAACAGGTAACATGTTTCGCAGCTTGGCAATGTTTCTAAGATGGAAGAATGCTGTTTTTGTAACATGGGAAATATGATTTTCAAAAGACAAGTTGCTGTCTAATATAACACCCAGACTTTTGACTGTAGAGGAAGCAGAAGTACATCCATCTAGTTGCAAATTGTAATCCAAGAGATTTTGTGTATTAATTTTTGGTCTGATAAGTAATATCTCTGTCTTATCTGAATTTAGTAGGAGAAAATTATTGGTCATCCAGTCTTTTACATTTTTAACACACTCTGTTAACTTTGATAATTTAGAAGTTTCATCTGGTCTTGTTGAGATATATAGTTGAGTATCATCAGCATAACAATGGAAACTAATTCCATAATTCCTAATAATATTGCCAAGGGGCAACATGTATATTGAGAAAAGCAGAGGACCTAGGACAGATCCTTGTGGCACTCCATACTTTACTGGTGATAATTGAGAAGACTCCCCGTTTAAGTAAACAAAGTGGTAGCGATCAGACAGGTAGGATCTAAACCATCTTAAAGCCTGCCCTTGAATACCTGCATAGTTTTGTAGTCGATCTATTAGTATGTCATGGTCTATAGTGTCAAACGCAGCACTAAGGTCAAGTAAAACTAGCAATGAGATGCAGCCTTGGTCTGATGCAAGAAGCAAGTCATTAGTGATTTTTACAAGTGCAGTTTCTGTGCTATGATGGGGCCTGAAACCTGATTGAAATTCTTCATAGATATCATTTTTTTGCAAAAAGCAGCATAATTGAGCAGATACAACTTTTTCTAAAATTTTAGACATAAACGGAAGATTAGAAATGGGTCTGTAATTTCCTAGTTCATTAGGGTCTAGTTGTGGTTTCTTAATAAGAGGCTTAATAACCGCTAACTTGAATGATTTTGGGACATGACCTAAAGATAACGATGAGTTAATAATATTGAGGAGCGGTTCTTCTGCTACAGGTAACAACTCTTTCAGTAATTTAGTGGGTACAGGATCTAATAGGCATGTTGTTGGTTTAGACGTACTGATAAATTTATTTAGCTCTTCCTGTCCTATAGTGGTAAAGCACTGCAGGTTTTCTTTGGGTGTGACGTATTAGACGCTGTAGAATCTACGCTGGTTATTGTATTTCTGATGTTATCTATTTTATCAGTGAAAAAATTCATAAAGTCATTACTATTAAACTGTAAAGGAATATTTCGGTCGGGCGGCATCTGATTATTTGTTAATCTGGCCACTGTGCTAAATAAAAACCTTGGATTGTTTTGGTTATTTTCTATGAGTTTGCGTATGTGCTCGACCCTGGCAGCTTTTAGAGCCTGTCTATAGCTGGACATGCTGTTTTTCCACGCAATTCTAAAAACTTCCAAATTAGTTTTTCTCCATTTGCGCTCAAGATTACGAGTTTCTTTCTTGAGAGAATGGGTAGTACTGTTGTACCATGGCGCAGTACATTTTTCTCTAACTTTTTTCAATTTGATGGGGGCAACAGCTTCTAACGTATTAGAGAAGATAGTGTCCATGTTGCTAGTTAATTTGTCTAGATCCTGTGTATTTCTACCAGAGAGACTCTGAGGCGATAGAAATTTGAACAAAATTTATTTGATAGAATAATAAGACAGAATAAATTGGCAGTTTCTTTGGCGTGGGCTCCATCCTTAATCTGTGACTGTGGTAGACTGGCATTTCCTGCCTGAAGATGAAGGCAGGGGTGAGCCTACCCCCGATGTAGTATGGATGGTAGCCAACCTGGTGGTGGTGGGGAGGATGGAGGGGAACTTCAGCTACGACACCTATGGGCAGCCGAATAGAAGAGTAAGTTTGGTCTTTTTATACATGGTGTTAAGCTGGCATTGGCTGTCGCGTTAATTATGAATGAATAATGTGGCATTAGAGTCATCCTGGTAGAACTTTACGCTGCGCTTTCATTTCTACCAGAGAGACTCTGAGGCGATAGAAATTTGAACAAAATTTATTTGATAGAATAATAAGACAGAATAAATTGGCAGTTTCTTTGGCGTGGGCTCCATCCTTAATCTGTGACTGTGGTAGACTGGCATTTCCTGCCTGAAGATGAAGGCAGGGGTGAGCCTACCCCCAAAAGAAAATTAGCCAGAAATACAAGTGACGAATAAGATGTTACGAATGCATTAAAAGGGTGGAGCCATGTTAGTTTATTCAGCATTTAAAACGATTAAAGCCTTGATAGGCATTGTATAAAAGAAGCCACGGTTGGCTCCTAATGATAGCCACGATAGGCTATCGAAATGAAATCTTTAGTAAAACCACGTTAGATCAAAGGAAGGAAAACGAGACGCGTTAGACAATTATTGACTGAATTTTTAGTGAATTGGATTCATTAAACAATAATAATAATAATAATAAGCTAGTTGGTCTTAGAAAAGTGATATAGACATGATTGTCTTTGGTAGCTATAGCCACGGTTGGCACCCAAGTTAAGCCACGACTGGCCGTTCGTCCAATTTACTATATAGCCGCGGTAACTCACAGCAGGTTCCGAAACCTTTTATACCACGACTGGCCTTATAGCCTCGATTGACTTATTGTACGGGACCACGTTAGGTCTGAGAAAATAAGCAAGCCACGATAGGCAAAAGGTGAAAGCAGCGACAGGCTTCGACTGGCCGTATTGCCTCGATTGACTTATTGTACGGGACCACGTTAGGTCTGAGAAAAATAAGCAAGCCACGATAGGCAAAAGGTGAAAGCAGCGACAGGCTTTGACTGCCGTAAAGCCTCGATTTGCTTAAATGTACTGGACCACGTTAGATCCGAGAAAACAAGCAAGCCACGATAGGCAAAAGGTGAAAGCAGCGACAGGCTTTGACTGGCCGTATAGCCTCGATTTGCTTAATGTACGGGACCACGTTAGATCCGAGAAAATAAGCAAGCCACGATAGGCAAAAGGTGAAAGCAGCGACAGGCTTTGACTGGCCGTATAGCCTCGATTTGCTTAATGTACGGGACCACGTTAGATCCGAGAAAATAAGCAAGCCACGATAGGCAAAAGGTGAAAGCAGCGACGTGCTTCGACTGTCCGTATAGCCTCGATTGGCTTAAATGATCGGGACCACGTTAGGTCTGAGAAAATAAGCCACGATAGGCAATAATAGCAGCATCAGGCTTCGAGCCTCGTTATTTAGGACTACGTAGATTATCATTGATAATTAATAATAGAAAATATCGTAATTGAGATGATAATAATAATTATGATTATAATATTAATAATAATAATAGTAATAATAATAATAATAATAATAGTATAATAATTAAGACGATTGTAAAAGCCACGATTGACTTTTGGTGATTAGCGCACGATAACCCGCGACTGTCGAACGGACCACGTTAGGCTAAAATAGTAAAGTTATTAACGTAAATCCGCAACGCCGGTATTGACGCTGACGTTAGGCAGCTGATTATAGCCTAGCCTATAGTCTTTGTTAAAATATTAATGTTTAATAACAGACGTAGTAATAATAATGGAAGCATGGGCAAGCCATTTCGGGTAGGCTAAATGCACGTCTGATAGCAAAAGTGAGACCATGAAAGTAAACCACCACCAGTAGCTAGCGAATTTCACATACCTTTATGTTGCGAGAGACTGCTGGGCATCGAGGACTTTATGATAGTCTGATCTGATGTACGTTTCGTACGCTGAAGACGACCATCTACCGAGCAGTTTGATGGTAGACTCGGGAACCCCACGTTCTGCCGCGGTAGTGGCAGCACCGATGCGGAAAGAATGGCTCGTGAAGATATCAGGAGAGAGACCCGCGGCAGTCAAGGTGGTTGACAGGTGAATTCTAAACCACCGTTTTGTCATGGGGAACCCATTTGAGTGAATAAAGAGAGGTGAGTTATCAGAAGTGCGCGGTCGTATTTTGAGATAGTTTAACATAGAAGTGAATGGGCATAGCGAGTTATTTATTTTGGAAATTGAAATTGTGACACCAGAACCGAGTGAATCAGATTTTCTGTGTTTAAGCAACAATGAAAAGTAATTAGGTGAGAAATGTAAATCTTGAAACGATAAATCTTTTGTTGGATTGAAACGATTACTATCGGTAGTAAACTCGCCAATGCGCAAGAAACCGTAGAATGCCGTTAGAAACGTAGCCTCGAGCAGAGAGTTTGAATAGTTGTCAAATAAGCCACTACGAAGTTTTAAAACTAAGGTCTGAAGTATGCGGAGTGTGATAGGCTGACGTTTGTCTCGAACTTTTAACACGGATTTTGACATGCCCTTGAGAAGTAACCGAATGGAGGGAGACGAAAATAAACTTGGGCAATCTGGGTTGTTGTACCTTGCATGGAATTGAACTCCGGCTAGAATTTTACGTATTGTAGTAATATTGAGACGGCGTGATTCAAAACAGTATGTGAGGAAAGCACACACGGTCGAAATTAAAATGGGAAATAGCGGAATTTGAAAGGTGAAGCAAAACATTGTGAACCAGGACCACGCCGAATTGTAAGCTTTAAGAGTTGAAGGTGCCACACCTTTGCCGATGTACGATTTGGCTGAATTTAAAAGCTTGTTAAAATCAATAGGCCTATTTAATTCAAGAGAATTTGTTGCAGAGTGGGGCACGGCGTCGGATCCTTGTTGGCCGCTGGGCAAAGACGTCGGAACACCTGCAAACGAGAGCGAGAGAGAGCGTCAGCAATGTCATTAAAATGACCTGGAATGTGTTCGGCTTTGATAATGAAATTGTGCATCACGGATTGCCAAGTTAAACGTCTTAAAATAGACATGATAGCCGGGCAATGCGAACGACCTTTATTGATGATGTGGACAGTGGCTTCGTTGTCGCAAAACAAAGTTATACGTTTCCGTGACCAGGCTGAGCCCCAGAGAACGCTAGCAACCGCAATAGGGTAGATTTCGTAGAGCGCGGACGAGGCGGAATTTTGGATAAAATCGACAAAATCGTGAGGCCACTTCTCTGCGAACCATTGCCCTTGGAAGAATCCCCCAAAACCAATAGACGGGGCTGCGTCGGTATAAAGCTCTAGTGTGTTGGATGATTCGGAAACGTCATTATAGAAAAAGGAAATGCCATTCCAGTCG
Organism: Cirrhinus molitorella; assembly: GCA_033026305.1. NCBI lineage: Eukaryota > Metazoa > Chordata > Actinopteri > Cypriniformes > Cyprinidae > Cirrhinus > Cirrhinus molitorella. The sequence continues at coordinate 22,891,306 of CM065141.1, forward strand.
TTTAGCAGATGAGACCAAAACCTAAGATCTGATAAACAACCGTCATCTAGGAAAATCGAGTCGCTTAAATTTGCAACGGAGTGAGCCAAATTCAGCAGGCGAGATATGAATGAACGACCTTGCGGAATGATTCGCATGGCAAAGTTGAGATGGCCGAGGAGAGAAAGCATGTCACGTTTGGAAATTAAACGAGATGTGAGGAACGATTCCATAATGTACCTAATTCGAACGAGTTTTTCGTGTGGAAGAGAAGCTTGCATCTTAATAGTGTCCAGAATTATGCCGAGGAATTCGAGACGTGTAGCGGGACCGGTTGTTTTTTCTTCGGACAAAGGAACGCCAACGTCGCAAAAGACTTGTTTGAGAGTATCGAGCACGAAGCTTTCGGAAGAAGGAAAGTCGATTAACAGAAAATCGTCGAGCAAATGTAACACAAAAGGCAGCTTGCAGACATTCAACAAGATCCAACACAGTGCCTCAGACAAACGATTAAAAATTTGGGGGCTGCTCCTGCAGCCGAAAGTGAGTCTAACTGCAAAATAGAATTTGGATTCCCATTTAACTCCGAAAAGAGGCCAATCAGCCGCGTGAATGGGCATTATTTTAAAAGCGTCGGTGATGTCCGCTTTGGCCAACCAAGCGCCGTGACCGGCTAACTTGATTAGCTGAATTGCGTCGTCGACCGAGGCATAATACAGCGAAAACGGTTCGGGTGGAATGCATTCGTTAACGCTAGCATAAGCAGTGGAGTGAGGCGAGGACATATCAAAAATTAGCCGTTTTTTCCCAGAGTATTTACATGTAGCCAAGCCGATGGAGTTAACACGGAATGGAGAAAAAGGAGGAGAACTGAAAGGGCCAATAAGATAGCCTTTATTTAATTCTTTAGTGATCAGACCTGAAACTACGTCAGGCTCAGCCAGAGCAGACTGCAAATTTTTTGCAACATAGGAGGTGGATAGAGGAGTGAGAACGCCGACCCGAAACCCTTGAGAGAGCCCTGTAATTAAGTTATCGACGAAGGGTGAATCGGGGTGGGAGGAAAGGTAGCAGGAAAGGTTTACAATGTTAATGGGGGTTGAGGGGTGACCGCTCAGAATTTTTTCTGAGGTGCTTTCCCTCTTAAGGCTGGTCTGTAGCGTCGAGGGCAGACGGATTTCGGGTGGGGTTCCTTGCAGAAGCTGCAAATGTGTGAAAATTTACATTTAGAATATGAACAAACAGATTCATTAAAGTTATTGCATAGAGGTATGCCATTGAATTGAATAATTGGACGGCCTTTTACGTCGAGCGCGAGGTTTGAAGGATCAGCACCATGGAGAGCGGGTGAAGCACGGCTAGCATGAACTTTAGGACAGAGAGAAGCTGAGTGACCGTGGGAGCTACAAATGAGGCAAACCGGAGCTTTTTGGCCTCCGAAATGGCGAATAAGCAATTCAGAGTCGGTAACGGACCAGTCCAATCTTGAATTGTATAAGGAAATGAACGAAGCTGCTTTTGCTGAAAAAGACTTGTGATACTCGTAAAATAAAGTTCCTCCGTATCTTTGATTAAGATCTGCCATCATGGATAGGTAGAGGTTTAATTCCTGTCTGCGATTGGGAAAAACTTGACACAGAATATCCCTGTAGATTCCGAAAGCGATGACGAATTCTGTGAATGACAGGTTGCGTTGCAGCCTGGGATCTAAGGTTTTCAGAAAGACTGCCACGTCACCACAGTCAACCATCTGCCTGTCGATCGCGGGTGACGGTAGCAACAGTGCGGCCAGGTTAATGTCTTTACCTGAGATGATGTTAGATCTCAATTTGGGAGACACAGAAGCAGCAGCGGGTGGAACGAATGGCCTACCGAAAACCTGGGCCGGTAGAGCCGTGGAGAGACTGAACGCTGCAGTAGGAAGTGACGTGGCAGCGGTTTGTAGCGGAGTTAGAGCAGGAGCTGGAGCAGTAGCCGACGTGGCAGAAGATGTGAAGGGTGCGGCAGAGGAAAAAGGATCGACTGAAGGAGAGACTGAGGCGGAAGACGTCGAAGGAATAGATGGTCCCGGTGCGCGCGATGCAAAGGCTGACTCGAAGATGCCCAGACGGGTTTCGAAACCTTTGACAGTTTCTGTTAGCTGGAGTATAGCCTTTGAAAGTTGCGCGTTTGCACTGGCCGAATCCGGGATAGTCGGAGGAGGTGGAGTTGGTGCGGAGGTCCTCGGCTTTTTGTGCTGAAGAGGAGGAGAGGATTTAGCCGTGCGTTTCCGTCCAGTTTGTATGGGCTGGGCTGGAGGCGCCACCGCCTCGGACGCATCTGATGTTGAAGCCGAAAGGCTACCCAGCGCATTGGAAGCGAGGAGGATGAGGTCATCGTGAGTCAAGTCGCTGCTGACGGGGATGCCAAAATCCAGTAAGGTGGCCGCAATTTTCTCAGAAGGCCACTGAACCCAGGGAGATTCCCGGGATAAAATGCGCGTACTCTGGCGCAGGGAGACGGGCGAGGGAGGAACGGTGTCTTCGTCAGAGTCGTCGGAGATAGCAAAATCAACGAGCGGTTTTTGAGACATCGTGAGCTGCTAGAGAAATCGAGCAAAACGGAACTTCAGCTACGACACCTATGGGCAGCCGAATAGAAGAGTAAGTTTGGTCTTTTTATACATGGTGTTAAGCTGGCATTGGCTGTCGCGTTAATTATGAATGAATAATGTGGCATTAGAGTCATCCTGGTAGAACTTTACGCTGCGCTTTCATTACTGGGTGCACAGAGCAGTTGAGATAAATCGGGCAGGTTACTTGTAAATAAATGTTTGGTGGCTGGAACAATGGTTCTGCCCAAACGATAGCGCGGAGCGATATAGTTAATATCAGTCATACGCAGCGTGCATGATACAAGGAAATGGTCAGTAACATCATCGCTTTGAGGTACGATATCTATGTCAGTAAGATCAATTCCATGCGATATAATTAAATCTAGCGTATGATTGAAACGATGAGTGGGCCCGGTGACATTTTGCTTGACTCCAAAAGAATTTAATAGGTCAGTAAACGCAAGCCCTAAGGCATCATTTGTATTATCGACGTGAATGTTAAAGTCTCCGACAATTAGTGCTTTATCAAAATTAACCAGCAGGTCGGAAAGGAAATCTGAAAATTCTTTTAGAAAGTCTGTATACGGCCCTGGTGGTCTATACACAGTAGCTAAAATAAGAGATAAGACAGATTTCTTTTGCAAATCTGACAGAGTAACTTTAAGCAAAAGTATTTCAAAGGAATTAAACTTGTATCCTTTTTTCTGAGTTACATTGAGAATATCACTATATATTGTTGCGACACCACCGCCACGACCAATCTGACGGGGCTCATGCTTATAACAGTAGCTTGGTGGAGTAGACTCATTTAGACCAATATAATCATGGTTTTAGCCAGGTTTCAGTCAAGCAGAGTACATCAAAACTATTATCTGTGATCATTTCATTTACAATAACTGCTTTGGGTGCGAGTGATCTAATGTTTAGAAGCCCAAACTCAAACTCACACTCCCCATTTGTACTCTATACTCCTGGGACCAGGCACCACTACCCCCAGAAGGGCAGTCAGCGCCAGACCCCGGAGCTGAATCCCCTTCACTCCGGTGTGGAGACAGGAAGACCACCCCCGTCCCCGCAGCAGCAGAGAAGACCACCAGCCCAGACCCCGACCGGATGGCCAGCTCCTCCTCACAGCCCCCGGCCCCGGACAGACAACAGAGAACAGGGGTGTGAGAAAAAAAAAAAAAAAAAGAAGACCCCATGCTTCACCTCACCCGCTCAAATGTAGTGTTGGTGTATGTTGTTCTAAAGTGCTTTAAAACAGGGGAGGGGCAAGACACTAACCACCCTCCGTCAGCTCGTGTCAGCTCGGCCCCTCCCAATAGCCCTCAGTGTCTATGTGCAACTTAAAATTGAGAAGTGGGCATCGGCACCAGAGGGAAGGCTGAATGAACAGACCGCCCTCTGGACGCCGTTCAGAGTGCCCAGCCCCAAGGCCCTATATGTATGTGTCATGTGACAGTAAGTAATAAGAGTGTCTAAGTAGTGATGTATGATTGGGATGCGGGAGGCCACGAGGAGACAGAGGAGTCCCAACTCCCCTGCATCCCAGCGACACACCCGCACCCCAAAAACCCTACCTGTATGTTGGTGTGATGGGGCGGGAGAGGGGAAGCATTAGGGATGGGGAGGAAAACATCGGAGGGGGCAAAGTGCCCCCCCCGGTTGGAGCCAGCTCCCCCGCTGACCCCCATAGGCACCCCCGTTGCCCCAAACCCGTCCCGGGCGGGGGGCCCAGGCCCATCCAGACCAGGACCCACGGCAGCCCGGGGTGGCCCACCAGACCCCACAGCAGAGGAAAAACTACCCCCACCCCATCATTCAGTCAGCTCCCAGACTACTGAAGACAATAGACACCCAGGTTAAACCAGTCCTCCGCCCCTATTGGGTCCCCCCCTCCATGCAGAGTGAATACTGACAGATGGTATCTGCATGCATCCACCCACGCTCCTGGCGGCACACCCACCAGGACCCAAGCCCCCCAGGGCCAGCCGGAATCCCAGCCCGAAGGCAGAGCGCCCCCAGAACCCCAAACCCCCCCCGGACCTACCCCGGAGCAACACAGCCGCCAGGCCGGCAACCTGCGTCCGCCGACACAGGCCTCCCCAGCAGCGCCACATGCAGTCGCCAGAAAAAACAACACCCGAGAGCCACCACTACCCCATCCAGGCCAGGACCGCAGCCCCAGCGCCCCTAGGGGTTCCCTAGGGAACCCCCAGACGACCAAAGCCCATTTGGCCCCCCATGCCAACAACAAAAATCAAAGCCGGACAGAATCAGGACCCCCCACCCACACTAGGTGATGGAGCTGATCAAAGGAGCCCAGAGAGAATGATCTAATGTGGCAGCAGAAGCTGTGTCAAGATTAATATAGTCCAACAAGCGATCTCTATATTCGTTGATATTAAGATTATTTTTATTTTTCCAGTTCATGAGGACCGTCTTCTTGGCAATGCATAAGGCGGTGAAAGCCATGAGGATTGTGTTACCTTCTGTAGTGATACCATCAAGGTCACCCAACAGGCAGACTGACGGAGAGGCTGGAATGGAACATTTAAGACACTTTGTTAAGTCTTCACAAATCCCATACCAGAACCTCTGAACAGGTGGACAGAACCATAGAGCATGGATATAATTGTCAGGTGTATTGTCTTGACAGTGTGAGTTGTTAGAATCTGTAAAACCCATCCTGAACATCCGATGACCTGTGTAGTGTACTCTATGCAGGATTTTGTATTGTATTAATTGTAAACCGGGATTCCTAAGCAGTTCAAAGGTTTTTGAACATATCTGAGACCAGAAATTATAGTCCCAGCTGACTGATAGATCTGCCTCCCATTTTGCAATAGGAAGCGATACTGATTCATCTATTTTAGAAAGTGTCCTGTATATTTTAGACACTAATTTGGGGGTTTTGAGATTAAGAAAATCTGCCACACTTGGTGGTATTTGTAATTTAATATGATTAAGCTTAAATTTCTATTTTACTATAGATTTAATTTGTTGATATTCTAAAAATCTGTTCTTATTAATCCCATATTGTTTAACTAATATGTCAAAGGGAATAAAGTCTGTCCCTTTGAATATATGTTCCAGGTATTTAATACTTTTTCTACTCCAGTCTGTGAAGTTTATCACATTATTGTTTATTAATATGTCAGGGTTGTTACAGATGGGAGTACGTTTGCATGGGATTAGTGAAGACTCAGTCATTTTTAGAAACTCCCACCATGCTGTCAGAGAAGAGCTGATACTGATGCTTTTGAAGCATACGTGTCGTTTGATGATCGAGCTAATGAATGGCAGATCCCAAATTTCTATATTATTGCATAATGCCTGTTCTACATCTAGCCAAAGTTCATCGAAGAGGGTGTGTTTTAACCACCCTAAAATGTGTTGAAGCCTGTTGGCTAAGAAATAGTGGGATATGATTAAATTTAATTAAATCTGCCAGCCTAGGTGAAACATTAATACCTAAATATTTAATATTTCCAGATTGCAGTGGAGTGGAAGAGTTCTGGAAAGAACAATTAATTGGAAGAACTGTAGATTTTAACCAGTTTATTGAATAATCTGAGACTTTTGCGAAAGAGTTTATTAATGTGATTACCTCAGAGAGAGTGGTTTGTGAATGCTGAAGGAAAAGTAACACATCATCTGCGTAAAGACTGACTTTATGTTCTACATTCTTGCATTTAATGCCTTTAATCACTGTAGCCTGTCTAATTGCTGCTGCTAGTGGTTCAATAAAAATTGCAAACAGTGAAGGAGAGAGGGTGCATCCTTGCCTGGTGCCCCTCTTAAGACAGAAGCTGGAGGATGTTTGGTCATTTGTCCTGACACATGCTGTTGGAGAGTTATATAATATTTTTAACCAGTTTATGAAAGAGTTTCCAAAACCAAATTTGTGTAAAGCTGCAAATAGAAAGTTCCAGTTAACCCTATCAAAAGCTTTTTCTGCATCTAGAGACAATATTGTAATTTGAAGGTTTTTATTGCATGAATAGTTTATCAAATTAATTAATCTACTTGTATTTGTTGCGGAATGGCTCTCTTTTATGAAACCAGTTTGGTCGGGATGAATTATGAGAGGGGTTATCTTCTCTATTCTTTTTGAGAGAGCTTTGCAGATTATTTTAATGTCCACATTAATAAGGGATATTGGACGATAGCTAGTAGGCTGTGACGAACGGGACGTGGACAGTAGGATCCAAATGCAAGCTTTTATTATGAACAGTAAACGTAGTGAGACAGGCAGGGTCAGGCAGGAACAAACATGTACAACGTAGAACAAACACAGAGACGTCAGTATCCGAGAGTGGGGGGTCAGGGCAGGCGGCGGGCTAAACTGGATAATCCAAAGGCAGGCAAGGGTCGGTAGGCGGGCGGAGGAGACTCAGGAAACCAGGGAACAAACTGGATCGGCAACGGGAAAAATAAACACGGGAAAACGCTCGGAATTGACAGTAAACTGAACAAGACTTCGCGAACGGCTGTGTATGTGAATGGCTTTTATACAGTGGGAGATAAGGTGAATGACTGTCAGGTGTGTGCGGGTGGAGGCAAGATGGCCGACAGGGGTGAGAGGTGAGAGGACACAGGAAGTTCATGAGAAAGGGATGATGGGAAATGTAGTGAATGAATGGAATGAGTCCATAGTGAAATGAAGGCTCCCTCTGATGGTGAAGGGAGGGAGCCACAACAGTACAGTTCATGACAGAGCCCCCCCCTTAGGAGCGGCTTCCAGACGCTCCAAACAGTCCAACAACAACAGGGAAGGGAGGGGCGGGGCAGAGTGCAAACGGGTGGGCCAGGTGCATGTGGGCTGATAGAGTTAGGAAAGGCACATAGTCCAGGAGGTGCCAAAACGGCAGCAGAGCAACAGAGCTGCCCGGAACACTCAGGAGACCACCAGAACGAGGCAGACATTCTCTTGAGTGGAGCCGGCAGAGCAGACATTCTCCACGGCGGAGCAGATGAGTCAGACGCCCTCCAGGGCGGATCGGGCGGAGCAGGCACCCTCCAGGGCAGAGCAGACGAATCAAACACCCTCCAGGGCGGATCGGGCAGAGCAGGCACCCTCCAAGGCGGATCGGGCGGAGCAGGCACCCTCCTGGGCAGAGCAGACGAGTCAGACACCCTCCAGGGCGGATCGGGCGGAGCAGGCACCCTCCAGGGCAGAGCAGACGAATCAGACGCCCACCAGGGCGGATCAGGCAGAGCAGGCACCCTCCAGGGCAGAGCAGACGAATAAGACGCCCTCCAGGGCGGAGCAGACAGGACAGGAACCCTCCAGGGCGGAACGGGATTCCCCGAGTGCGGAGCAGGTAGGACAGGAACCTTCCAGGGCGGAACGGAAGCACCCCAGGGCGGAGCAGACAGGACTGGAACCCTCCAGGGCGGAACGGAAGCACCCCAGGGCGGAGCAGACAGGACAGGAGCCCTCCAGGGTGGAGCAGAATCCCCCCAGGGCGGAGCAGATAGAACAGGAGCCCTCCGGGGCGGATCTGACGGGACAATAACCCCCCAGGGCAGAACAGGCAGGCCTGGAACACAGAACATAGACAAACAAACAGAGAGAGAGAGAGAGGGCTCGGAGCCCAAGTTCTCGGCCTGGTCAAGCTGGGCCCCCAGCTTATAGAAGACCTCAGAGGCCGAAACAGAACTATGTGAGGGCTCACCAGAGGGTTGTGGGTTGCTGGACGCTACCACCATGCAAGGAGCAGATGCGGCTCCCCCCTCGGCACAAGGATCCGTGGTCTCGACCACCTCCTCCGGGGGAGCCACCCTCAGAGGTTCTGCAGCGAGAGCCACCACCTCTGAGGACTCGGTGGTGGTATACGCGGTCGAGACGACCCATAGAGCAACTCTCAGGAGGAGCGTGGCCTCAGTGTTGACTCTGGAGTGACAATTGCGAAATCACTTGGCTCTGGAGAAGCGGTTGCGACGACTTGGCTTGACTCTGGAGGAACAGCAGTGACTTGACTTGGCTTTGGAGGAACAGCTGTGACTTCACTTGGCATGGGAGGAGGTGCGGCTATGACGCTTGACTCGGGTGACAGAGTGCAGCAAGGATGTTATCCAGCCGGTCAAGTGTTGTAGTGACATGAGAGACTTGACTTGACAGTGGTCGCTGTGACAGGACTTGATACTGAAAGGAGAGCTGCGACCGAACTTGACTCAGGATGGGCGGCCATGATGGGTGCTGACTCAGGATGGGCGGCCATGACGGGTGCTGACTCAGGAAGGGCGGCCATGACGGGTGCTGACTCAGGAAGGGCGGCCAAGTTGACACACGCAGACTGTGGTTTGGCGGCCATCTTGACACATGCAGATTCTGGGGTGGCAGCCATCTTGTCCTTAGATGGCTTGGCAGGGTTGATTGGCTGGGCAGGCTTTAGGAAATTGGCAGCTTGTGGTGCTAGCAGCGGTGGGAGGTCATCCATGCTGAATATCAGTCTGTGGTGAGATGTATCACCGGAGGAAAACGCTGCAGTAGCCGCCATATTGTGATCGCACACCGGTGCGGCCGCCATTTCAGTGGTGTTGTGTTCCTTCTCCGTGGATCCCACAGAAAATGACGAATCCCCGCACCACAGGGCATAATCAACACAGTCAGAAAAACATGAACATGGGCCCTCATATTTAAGCCTAGATTTTAGTTTAGATTCATGCTGCTTGAGGTGAAGCAATCGGTCAGCGGGGTCCATGGTGAAACTGGGGAGGGAAATAAAGCTGCTGGATCCAAGGGTGGCGAAGTCTTCTGTGACGAACGGGACGTGGACAGTAGGATCCAAATGCAAGCTTTTATTATGAACAGTAAACGTAGTGAGACAGGCAGGGTCAGGCAGGAACAAACATGCACAACGTAGAACAAACACAGAGACGTCAGTCTCCGAGCGTGGGGGGTCAGGGCAGGCGGCGGGCTAAACTGGATAATCCAAAGGCAGGCAAGGGTCGGTAGGCGGGCGGAGGAGACTCAGGAAACCAGGGAACAAACTGGATCGGCAACGGGAAAAATAAACACGGGAAAACGCTCGGAATTGACAGTAAACTGAACAAGACTTCGCGAACGGCTGTGTATGTGAATGGCTTTTATACAGTGGGAGATGAGGTGAATGACTGTCAGGTGTGTGCGGGTGGAGGCAAGATGGCCGACAGGGGTGAGAGGTGAGAGGACACAGGAAGTTCATGAGAAAGGGGTGATGGGAAATGTAGTGAATGAATGGAATGAGTCCATAGTGAAATGAAGGCTCCCTCTGATGGTGAAGGGAGGGAGCCACAACAGTACAGTTCATGACAGGCAATACAGGGTCTTTGCCTGGTTTTAGCAATAGACTGATGTTGGCAGAATTCATATTTGGTGGAAGTCCACCATTATCCTTGGTTTCCTGTAACATTCTGTAGAATGTTGGTGCCAGAATAGGCCAGAATTCTTTATAGAATTCTGCTGGAAAGCCATCTGGACCTGGAGCCTTTTTATTGGGCATACTGTTCAGAGCTTCCTGAAGTTCATCTGATGTCAGTGGAGAATCCAATGCCATCGCTTGATTGTCTGATAATTTCGGAAGAGTTATATTATCAAGAAACTGGTCAATTTCGTCTTTTGATGGGTTAATCTGTGGTGAATATAAAGATTTGTAAAAGTCCCTGAAGGTATTGTTTATTCTTTCAGGGTCATATACTATGTCTCCAGTTAAGTCTTTAATAGCACATATAGTTGTTTTTTCTTTATTTATTTTTAACTGGTTAGCTAGGAATTGACCTGATTTGTTACCATGTTCAAATTCTTGCCAGTAAGAATTTCGTTTTTTTTATTAATAATTTCATTTAATTCTAGTTTTGCTTTACGTATTTTGTGCAGCATTCCCTGTTCCTGGGAGGATACATAGGCTTCTTCTAAGGATTTGATGGTTTCTTCTAGTTCCTGAATACATTTAATTTCTCTTTTCTTTTTATGTGATGAGAATGAGATTATTCTACCTCTCATCACAGCTTTGCCTGCTTCCCAGAGAACAGATGCTGATGTTCCAGGCAGGTCAATGTATTCTAAATATAAAGCCCATTCTTTCTTGAAATATTTAATAAAATCTTCATCTTTAAGTAGTGATGTATTAAATCTCCAGTTTTTACTTGGCGGGGTGGCCTTCTTATTTATTAAAGTTAAAGATATAGGAGCATGATCGCTGACAGCTATAGGGTGTATCTCTGTGTCTGAAATGTCACTCAGCAGTGAGCTGCTGACTAAGAAATAATCCAGACGAGAGTAAGAGTGATGGACATGTGAGAAGAAAGTATATTCCCTACGGTTGGGGTGCAAAGAACGCCATGCATCGCAAAGTCCATAGTCGCTCATGTACTGTTTGACTATATTTGTGGAATCCCAATTGCAATGAGTTCCAGCTGTACTGAGCCTGTCCATTTCTTTATTTAGTCCAAAGTTAAGGTCTCCCCCAAGAACAAGTGCGCAATCTAGGTGTTCAGAGAGTGCGGTAAAAAAAACATGAAAAAAAGAGGGGTCATCAACATTTGGACCATATATACTGACAATACATAACTTTTTGTTAAATATAGATAATTTTATGATTAGAAATCTACCTTCTGGATCTATAACTGTATTAAGTACTGTGAAATTAATATTTTTATGTATTAAAATTGCTATCCCCCTTTGCCTAGAGTTATAGCAGGCTGAGAACACATTAGGAAACTCAGTTGTTTTAAATTCATCTATAGCTGTGGCAGGTCTATGAGTCTCTTGTAGTAAAACAATGTCTGCATGTAGTTTTTTAAGCTGGCTAAATATTTTTAACCTCTTCTCTCTGGAGCCAGCTCCATTCACATTCCATGTGATAAAGTGCGCCCATAGATGTGTGTGTAGCTAATGCTGCACGCTGCGTGTGATGCTCAATTAAGTGAGATATACGCAGGCTTATATGTGTTTGTGTGCGAGTATGTTTTCCATGTTTGTGTGCGCTGTAAGGTCGGAGTGGTTGCGTTGACGCTGAATGTATATGTACTTGGTCGTGCCGTGCAGATATATAAAGATATAGGGTGTTGTGTGTGTGTGAGTAAGAAAGCAGGCGATCGGTGCTATGAGAGGAGTTAGAAAGGAGAAAGACATACAAAAAAGCAAGCAGGGAGGGATGCAAGTAAAAACTTGATAGAAACGAAAACATTGCAACAACATTTAAACGCTGCGGAGACTGACGGTATCGTGTTTGTTATGAAATCGTGTTATATTAGCGAGTTGACATAAATAGTTAGATAGAGGTAAATGTAAGAGCAAGCGATGAAAGAGGAAAAAAAAAACAAAAAACAAATTCTTATCTGGAGTAATGTTAATATAACCAGGGAGTGGTACTGAGGTCGCGGTAGAGCCGCCCGTCCACGTAGAGCCGGTCCACGGCGATGACAGCTCGGGAGCCCTTCTGGATGAAATTGCGTCGGATTGGGAACAGAACTTTGCGTCGCTCCAAGATCTCTTTGTGGAACTGGTCGTTTACGCTGAAGTCTGTTCCTTTCAGCTCCTTGCCGTGACTCTTCACCTGCTCCTTCTGTTTGAAGTATCTGAATTTGGCCACAATAGGACACGGCCTCGGGGCTCCAGGTTTCTTCGCTCCCAGCCGATGGACTCTTTTGAGGCAGATGTTTTCCACGGTGTCTTCCGGAAGCTTGTCACATTCTCAGTTAGAGACTTGACCGAGTCCCGTAGTGATGCGTTTTCAGCAGCGAGTGTTTCCACCTGTTGCTGGCTGAATTCCAGTGATTCCCTCAGGGATTTGAATTCACGGTGCATGATCTCGACCAGGGACAACCTCGCGTCGAAGCTGGACAACCGCTTGTCGATTGAATCCAGGATGTTGGTGAAGCTTTTACCTGTCGGCGATGTTGTTTCAGGCGAGTCTGCCGGGCGACTTCTTTTGGAAGACGACGTCTCGCTTTTGGCTGGAGAACATGCAATTTGGTTCTTCTTCATGACTATAACATCGAAGCACCAGTCAATGCATTCCTGGAGAGTTTCCAAATTTTCCTCGCTGTTCTCGCTGTTCATTCAGTTTTTCTGCCAAGTCTCTGGCGTCTGACGTCACCTACAGCATTTCCGCTTCCCCTACTTTTTCGTTTTTAAATATTTTTATATAATTTAAAATGTACTTTTCATCAGTATACACTGTAACGAACGGGGCTGAGACGTGTTGATCCATACGCAGCTTTATTAAGGGATGGTCAGACATACAAGGGTCAATAGCCAGCATCAACAATGTAAGAGGCAAGACAGTACCGTAAACAGAGTCAGGCAGGGTTCGGGGCAGGCTGATAACAATCACAATCCGGTAAACAATCCAAGTCGGGGGGCACAGAGAGGAATCACAGGTCAGAATAAAGTCCAGGTCACAACGGGAAAACAACAACAGGAGAAACGCTCAGAATTGTCAGCCGGGGCAAGATCAAGACTTCGCGAACGGTAGCGTGTGAGAGTGGCTTTTATACAGTGTGCGATGAGGTGTAATGAGTGTCAGGTGTGTGCGGGTGAAGGCAAGATGGCCGACCGGGGTGAGAGGTGAGAGGGCACAGGAAGTTCATGGAAATGGGGTTATGGGAAATGGAGTTTGTGAACCAGTTCTGTGTGTGAGTGAATGCTCCCTCTGATGGTGAGAGGAGGGAGCAGCAGTGGCACAATTCGTGACAGAGCCCCCCCCTTAGGAGCGGCTTCCAGACGCTCAGCACAGTCTAATAACTCCAAGGGGATGGGGGGTGGGAGAGAGTACCGAGGGGAGGACCAGGTTCATGTGGGCAGATGGAGTTCGGAAGGGCGTGTAGTCCAGGAAGTGCCGAAACTGCAGCAGAGCAACTGAACTGCCCAAGATGCTCAGGAGACCACCGGAATGGGACAGACATTCTTTTGAGCAGGGCGGACAGCTCCCAGGGCGGGTCAGATGGCCTCCAGGGCGGATCAGGCGAGTCAGACGGCCTCCAGGGCGGATCAGGCGAGTCAGACGGCCTCCAGGGCGGATCAGGCGAGTCAGACGGCCTCCAGGGCGGATCAGGCGAGTCAGACGGCCTCCAGGGCGGATCAGGCGAGTCAGACGTCCTCCAGGGCGGATCGGAATCCCACCAGGGCGGAGCAGACAGGACTGGAGCCCTCCAGGGCAGAGCGGGATCTACCCAGGGCGGAGCAGACTGGTCTGTAACGTAGAGCATAGACAGACACAGAGAGAGAGAGAGAGGATCAGACGCCCACCAGGGCGGGTCAGACAGGACTGGAGCCCTCCAGGGCAGAGCGGGAGCCCCCCAGGGCAGAGCAGACAGGACAGGAGCCCTCCAGGGCAGCACGGAAGCCCCCCAGGGCGGAACCCACTGGTCTGCAACATAGAGCACAGACAGACATTCACACACAGAGAGAGAAGGCTCGGAGCCCAAGCTCCTGGCCAGGTTGGGCTGGATACCCAGCATAAAGAGGGCCTCAGTGGCCAAATTGGGACTGGGCGAGTGCTCAGAGTGATGTGGGTTGTTGGGCGCTACCACCGTGCAGGGAGCAGGTGCGACCTCCCCCTCGGCTTGAGGATCCGTGGCCTCGGCCACCTCCTCGGGGAAGGCCACCCTCAGAGGTCCTGCGGGCTGAGCCGCCACCTCTGAGGACTCAGTGGTGGTGTACGCGGCCCAGACAACCCAGAGAGCAGTTCTCAGGAGGAGCAAGGCCTCAACGAAGATTAATTCCGGAGCAGCGGCAGTGGTTTTGCTTGATTCAGGGGTGATATTGGTAACCCTTAGAGCAACTGAGGGGGTGTGTCTTGGTGCAGGATGGACAGCTGCGTAAAAGCTTGACTTGGGAGGAACAGCTGCAACAGGGCTTGACTCAGACGGAACAGGGACGATGATGCTTGACTCAGAGGGAGGAGATGCGGTAACGACTCTTGACTTGGAGGGAGGAGCAGTTGCGACGACATGGCTTGGCTTGATGGGAGGAGCAGCTGTGACGAAGATGCTTGGCTCAGAGGGAGGAGCAACTGCGGCGACGACGCTTGACTCAGGAGGCGGAGCAGCTGCGACATCACTAGGCCTTTGGGGAACAGCTGTAACTTGACTTGACTCTGGAGGAAAAGCTGTGTCTCGACATAGCGCCAGAAGAATAACTGTGATGACACTTGACTGCAGGGGTGGAGCAGCTGCGACGGAGTTTGGTTCTGAAGCGACATCACTTGACTCTGGAGCGGCAGCTGTGACATCATCTGACCCTGGAGTGACAGTCGTGACATCACTTAACTCTGGAGCGACATCACTTGACTCTGAAGAAGCGACTGCGACGATTTGGCTTGACTCTGAAGGAACCGCAGTGACTTGACTTGGCTCTGGAGGAACAGCTGTGACTTGACTTGGCTCTGAGGAGACTGCTGTGACTACACTTGACTCTGGGGGAACTGCGGTGACTTGACTCTGAGGGAACAGCTGTAACTTGACTTGACTCTGGAGGAAAAGCTGTGTCTCGACATAGCGCCAGAAGAATAACTGTGATGACACTTGACTGCAGGGGTGGAGCAGCTGCGACGGAGTTTGGTTCTGAAGCGACATCACTTGACTCTGGAGCGGCAGCTGTGACATCATCTGACCCTGGAGTGACAGTCGTGACATCACTTAACTCTGGAGCGACATCACTTGACTCTGAAGAAGCGACTGCGACGATTTGGCTTGACTCTGAAGGAACCGCAGTGACTTGACTTGGCTCTGGAGGAACAGCTGTGACTTGACTTGGCTCTGAGGAGACTGCTGTGACTACACTTGACTCTGGGGGAACTGCGGTGACTTGACTCTGAGGGAACTGCGGTGACTTGACTTGGCTCTGAGGAGACTGCTGTGACTACACTTGACTTGTGAACAACCATGATGCGGCTTGGCTTGGGAGCAACTGCAGAGAGGTGACTTGGCATGAGAGCAGCTGCAGAGATGCGACTTGGTTCAGGAACTGCAGCTGTGGCTTGACGGGGCTTGAGTGCTGCTGTGTCATGATCTGTCTCAGAAGGAGTTGCAGCAGCGACGTGAGAGAGTTCAGGAGCAGTAGCTGCAACGTGGCAGGGTTCAGGGGGAGCAGCAGCGATGTGACTGGGTTCAGGAACAGCAGCTGTGGCGTTACTTAACTCTGGGGAAACAGCTGTGACGACTTGGCTTGACACTAAAGGCAGAGCAGATGCGACAACAGGACTTGGTTCAGAGGGAGGAGCAGCTGCGGAGACGACGCTTGACTCAGGAGGCGGAGCAGCTGCGAAGACGCTTGATTCTGAAGTAACACCACTTGACTCTGGAAGGGCGGCCATGACAGGTGCTGACTCTGGAAGGGCGGCCATGACAGGTGCTGACTCTGGAAGGGCGGCCATGACAGGTGCTGACTCTGGATGGGCGGCCATGACAGGTGCTGACTCTGGATGGGCGGCCATGACAGGTGCTGACTCTGGATGGGCGGCCATGACAGGTGCTGACTCTGGATGGGCGGCCATGACAGGTGCTGACTCTGGAAGGGCGGCCATCTTGTCGTGTGCAGGCTCTGGCGCGGCGGCCATCTTGTCGTGTGCAGGCTCTGGCGCGGCGGCCATCTTGTCGTGTGCAGGCTGTGGTTTGGTGGCCCTCTTGTCCTTGGATGGCTGGGATGATTTGGCAGGCTTGACTTTAGCGGAAGTGGATTTGGGGTTTGTGGGTCTTGAGCTGGTAGACGTGACACTGGTGAGCGCAGGCCTGGTGAAACCTGCCGCGTAAACAGATAGCAGAGGTGGGTCATACAGCTTGGATACAAGTCTGTGGTCGGTGTCAGAGGTGGGGGAAAGGGAAGCCGCCATTTTGTGACCATGCGCCGGTGCGACCGCCATTTCTGTGGTGTCACGATCTTCATCAGCTGCACCCACAGTAAAAGGCGAGCCCTCGCACAACAAAGCATAATCCATACAGTCACTCAGACTGACCTTAACTTCCCCTCTGGGCAACAATGATTTGGTTGGCTCATTAAGTCCCAAACGAAATAAGTCCTTAAAGAAAGTTTCATCATAGAAGGGTACCTTATAGGACAGTTCACAGAACAGATGAGTATATTCCTCAATCGATAGCCTTCCCTGACGTAGACTAAGTAGCTGATCGACGGGGTCCATTATCAAGCTGGGTTGTTGACGGAAGCCGCTGGATCGATTTGTGGCGAAGTCTTCTGTAACGAACGGGGCTGAGACGTGTTGATCCATACGCAGCTTTATTAAGGGATGGTCAGACATACAAGGGTCAATAGCCAGCATCAACAATGTAAGAGGCAAGACAGTACCGTAAACAGAGTCAGGCAGGGTTCGGGGCAGGCTGATAACAATCACAATCCGGTAAACAATCCAAGTCGGGGGGCACAGAGAGGAATCACAGGTCAGAATAAAGTCCAGGTCACAACGGGAAAACAACAACAGGAGAAACGCTCAGAATTGTCAGCCGAGGCAAGATCAAGACTTCGCGAACGGTAGCGTGTGAGAGTGGCTTTTATACAGTGTGCGATGAGGTGTAATGAGTGTCAGGTGTGTGCGGGTGAAGGCAAGATGGCCGACCGGGGTGAGAGGTGAGAGGGCACAGGAAGTTCATGGAAATGGGGTTATGGGAAATGGAGTTTGTGAACCAGTTCTGTGTGTGAGTGAATGCTCCCTCTGATGGTGAGAGGAGGGAGCAGCAGTGGCACAATTCGTGACATACACAGCCCTAGTCCTGAACTTTTTTACAAGCATTAAGGGTTTCACTTTATTTTGATGGTCCCTTTAACACATTCTGTTGACTATAAGTAATGTTGCACCTACATATCTACTAACTCTCATTAAAGTGTTATTAGAGTATTAGTAGACCTGTGGAGTAAGGGTTAGAATAAGTTGACGTACTTGTACAGAGGAGAACTGGCCCCCCAATTGAGCCTTGTTTCTCCCAAGGTTTTTTCTCCATTTCTGTCACCGATGGAGTTTTGGTTCCTTGCCGCTGTTGACTCTGGCTTGCTTAGTTGGGGATACTTAATTTCCAGCAATATCGTATGCTATTTGAACTGAGCTGGAAGATGACATTACTTAATTTAATGATGATCTGCCTTTAACTGAAAATTGTGTTTACTGTTGTCCTTTTGCGTTACTGAGACACTACTTACCTATTTACTACTGTAAATCTGCTTTGACACAATTTGTATTGTAAAATGTGCTATATAAATAAAGGTGACTTGACTCGACTTGACTTGAAATATTACTTATAGTCAGTAGAATGTCTGGTGAGAGACCTTCATGATAAAGAGTTAGCAGATATTAAGCAGACAGTCTACTAATACTCTAATGAGAGTTAGTTGACATGTAGATGCAGCATTAGTGTCAACAGAATGTGTTACCAAATTAAGTAGATATGATTACAATGCTAACTACAGAATGAGGTTAAAAATGTAATTATTTAGTGTTCTGTTCTGTTTCAGTTTTGCTGACTGTAATTTCACTGATGAACATTTCTCTACCCCAGACCGGGGTATGTCCCTAAGGTGTCGACGGCTACGCCAGGCCCTGTTCTGCTTCAGGCTTTTTGTCCTCCTCCCTTCCAGGAAGCAGAACAAAAGAGGCTTAGGCCCCAATCACACCGAACGCACTTTTTATGTCTAAAAACACAAGGCGCACAGCACTGCCTTTTTTGGTAACTTTTAAAAAAGAGCAGTGTATTTATGTATTTATACTGTTATTTCATATGTAAGGTGTTACGTGGTATGCATGACCAACTGTGTTAGACAACAAATAGGCTATGATTTATAACAAGTTGCCTTATTATAACACACATGAAACGCAAAATATGATGCAGTATATTTTTACACTATGTACTGGGTACTTACTGTGTTATTACAACATATCTTACATGATATTGATACAAATGGTAAACTGTAGTATGTTATAATTTAGTAATTATAGTAAAACGAAAAACCACCCTAGTCTTTATAAAATGTTAAAACCGTTTACTTAAGAATATGTGCAAGTACTAGTACTTACTAGTGTTTCTTTATGTGTGATCATGGACATTACTGAACAACACAGCTGAAAGTATGGGAAAATTATGAGTTTCTGCAAGTATTTGATTTAGAAATTTCCATATAAAAATGTACCTGTGTAAATGTAATGTGTAGCAATTTTTTTTTTTTTTTTAGGAAATATTTGGTAGGATAAATATTATGAAGTATTTTAAAAGATATTTCTTTTACTTTATTTGTAACAAAAAGTTTATGTTGCATGGACCATATAGGTTTCCAGTTTAAATTGTCAAAAAAACTATTCCGATAGGAGACAACAGAAGGGGTACAGGCAATGGATTCAACCAATAAGGCTCTAACTTTATGAGAATTACTTTTTTCCCCTGTAAAACATATCTCTCCAATTGGGGTCTTAACAGGTTCAGGTAATGGGTCATACCTCAGAGTTAAGGTATTATTTTTGAAAAGCATACAAAGGCCAGATGGAATTGCATCCATAACGGTGGCAAACTCCTTTGGTGTCACTGGAATATTATAGGTCAACAGAAATTCAGAATATCTAAAGAGCATACCATCTTTATCAAAAAGTTGGCCAATAAATATCAGGCAATTGCTGAACCAATGTTTGTAAAATAAAGATTTTTTCTTAAATAAAATATTCTTGTTATTCCATATATAACAGCGGTGGGGAGAGAAGTTGTGTTTGTAAATAAGGGTCCATGGAAGAAGAATTTGCTGGTGAAACTGTGACAGTTTGACAGGGAGTTTTGGAATGTCATAGTTGCACATTAAAACAAATTTTGCTCCACCAAGCTGTGAAAAAACTATCTGGGGGAAAATATTCCAAACAGAGGTTGGATTTTTAAAAAATCAACTAAGCCAGGTTATCTTAATTGAATTATGTAAAATATTAAAATCAATAAAGTTTAAGCCACCTTTGTTCTGAGAATTTATTACCACTGACTTCTTTAAGTAATGGGGTTTATTTTTCCATAAGAAATTATATAACATTGCATCTATTGTTTTACAGATAGACTTATCTACACACAATGACTGAGCAGCGTAAATAAGGCAAGCAATCCTCTGCCTTTCAAAGACAGGTCTCTCTGCAGCTAACGGTTAAATCTTTTCTTTGTTTTGGCAATAATTGGATCGAAGTTTGCAGAGCATCTCATATTTTTTTGTTATTTTTATGCCCAAGTATGTTACACAATCCTTGACAGAAATACCACCAATTGAAGAAGTCATTGTATTTTTAACTGGTAATAGTTCACATTTGTTAAGATTGAGTTGTAAACCTGAGGCTTTGGAGAAGAGCTGGAGAGTAGTCAGTGCTATAGGAATTTGGAGAGAGTCTTCCATGAACAGGACGGTGTCGTCCGCTAATTGACTAATAATTATCTCTGAGTTTTCTATACCAATTCCCTTTAAAGGGCTTTCTTTAATATATAGACTTAGAAATTGTGTTACTATTATAAAAAGATAAGGAGAGACAGGGCACCCTTGTCGTACCCCACACGCTTTAAGAAGAATCTGGGAGAGGTATTATTGCCTAATTTAATCGAGCTATTACTATTCGTATACAGCATTTTCACCATATTACATAAATGATCACCAAATCCGATACGATGTAATGCTTGAAATAAAAACTCATGCTATAGCGTATCAAATGCTTTATAATAATAACATAAAACTTTCTTTTGGAAGTAAATGTGAGTAATCTAATATATCTAACTAAACGTATATTGTTAGAGATATGTCTATTAGGCAGAAATCCTGATTGTGTTTCATCTATAACTGAATTAAGAAGAGATTTAAGTCTTTTGGCCAAAATTAAAGCTATTATTTTATAATCATTATTTAGTAAAGTAATAGGGCGCCAATTATCTATTAGGAGGGGATCTCTATTTGGTTTGGGGATTAAGGTTATTACTCCTTGACATAAAGTGGGAAGAAGTGATGTTTTAACTGAGCTTTCTCTAAAAACCTCTAATAAAAATGGTGCTATTTTATCACTAAATAACTTATACAATTCTGAGGTGAGCCCATCAGTTCCAGGGGATTTCTTATTTTTTAATGACT
Source organism: Cirrhinus molitorella (assembly GCA_033026305.1). Lineage (NCBI taxonomy): Eukaryota > Metazoa > Chordata > Actinopteri > Cypriniformes > Cyprinidae > Cirrhinus > Cirrhinus molitorella. The sequence continues at coordinate 22,911,948 of CM065141.1, forward strand.
TAATTGCATCAATAGTGTCTTCAAGGGTGACAGGGGCATCACAAATTATTTTATCGATCTGATCTAATTTTGGTACATTCTGAATGGATTCAAAAAAAACTATCCACATTTGGAGTTTGGATGTATACAATTCACTATAAAATGTAGCACAGTATACTTCTGTCTCGAAAGGAACATACACACATTCCTGACAAAACACTTATTTTGAGTTACGTCATCATAACGTGTCTGTGTCATTCTGCACATTCACCTCTTGATGAACCTCACCTCACAACCTCTAGAGGTTGTGTCATACTGGATGCTGTTGATAGATATGGGACAAGTTGATCATTATAAGATTTACAGTAAACACTTTGCAGATTTATATTAAACACTGGAGATTTACAGTGAACAAATGACAGGAATAGAATCTGGAATAGATCTGGAGAAACTGGTTCATTCGATGTAGTTTCACATTCAGTTCTCAATCTGCAGTTCAAAATACCATATATATCAAATTTGTCAACAAAACATTTTTTTTTTTTTGTCACCCTAAAAGCAGACAGCAGCAGGTGAGTTCAGAAAGCAGGGAATGAAGTGATGGTAAAAATGAATAAGTTTATTGAATAATTTTCGTTGTATCTGTTTCCATGCACATTTCGACATCGTCTGACCAACACAGATTCAACAAGCATTATTGTACCAAAACAAAAATGACAGCTTCACAAGCATCCTGTGATATAAATCCTTAAAATGGAGACTTTCTCTTATCTCTAACTTGTGAAGATAACACAGCATACAACATAAAGTAAGGATTAAACAGTAACAGAAAAATAACAAAAATGATTGTAATTACTGCAGTACATATATGTTATATATGTGTAGAAAGTAATGTCGAACCGATAAAGAAACAGCATGAATGATGTACAACACAAATTTGATCTCTTAAATATGCTCTTCTATATATAGCTGTAGTTACATCTATAATTAGATGTCCTCAACCTTATCCCTTAACCCACCCTTAAACTTAACCATACCACAAAAGCTGTCCTTATAAGTTTACCTGTATTTCACCTCAAGAGTAAAAACATTGTTTTGTAATACAACATCAACACAATAAGTACTTTTTTGACATAAGTAGTGGTTATAGCCATCTAATATAAAGTGAGACTTGAATATACATATTCATTATACACATTTGTGTTCAACCACATTTGACAACATGCATTTACTATTTCTGTAGTAAAACCATAATTTTTTTATACTTCATATATCAAACCTTGTCATAAATAGACTTAAACTCTGACCATGATTAGGATTGAGGTAGAAGTCAGTTGTTTGTTTATTGTGTAATTTTACACAGTGACAGTGAGGATTCAAAAACTTAAACGCTCTCCATGGTCCAAACTACAATGAAACACATACACACACAAGTGTACAGACATAAAGAATTATAAGTAGTTGAAAATGGTATTCACATAGAGAGCGGTAATATAAAGAAAGTCAAAATTTAGGTCATAGTGGACAGCTTAACAGAAAAAAGCTTTAATGTCTTCATAATTCATGTTTAAGTTCATATGTAAATTATTTGGATCAAATAACCCTGTATTTATGGAATAGAGCAATTCTGCCCATGTTGTACTTCCACTGTAAAAGGCTACAAAATATTTTAAAAACAGCAGTAAAAAATGTGGTACAACTATATTTTGTCAGATAACATGAATTCAATTACTACATGAGAAGTTTCAGACCAAGAAATTATGAGCTTGTGCATGCAGACATTAAGGTTTCTTGACTTGTACCCCACATACTTGAGTATCTCCAGTGAGCAGTTTGGATCATTCAGTTTGTCAGAGAGCAGTTGGACTCCTGATTGTCCTGGGTAATTGTAGCTCAGATCCAGCTCTCTCAGGTGTGAGGGGTTTGAACATAGAGCTGAAAACAGATAACGACAACCTTCCTCTGTCACCATACAGCCTGACAACCTACAGACACATCAAACAGATTACATAATTTTTGAAGTTCTAATCTCTCAAACACCTGAGGAATAATTGCTGATTGCTTCAGTTCAATATTGCTTCAGTTGATTGCTTCAGTTCAAATCAATATCTATGTCCTTACTACAGCTATCATATCATCCAGATACTGTATATGCATGAATACTCTGAAGTGACACCAAAGTTCATGAAACAATGATCAGTCATGATCATGCCTCACATACAGACAGGCACAGGACACCCAAGATGCTGTGAGGCAAAGTAAAATGCAACACAGCATCTTGAAACAGGCTCTTTTAAAATAGCTATTTTTAACTTGACACAACACATTAAAAACACAACGCTTAGCTCTGAACTTTAGTCATGCCACAGAAAACAGTGCACACTAATTATTATATTAGCAAAATCCAGAGACATTGCAAAAAGATGAGCTTTCTGAGGTGTTATTCAGTGAGTCAGGCATCAAGTCTTCAAGCAGACCCCCTATAAGTGCCACACCTCTTGTGTCAGCTTGATTTTAAAGAACTTGTTAATTTATACATTTACAGTGTTCTAAAATACCTCAATATCTCCAGCTGACAGTTTGGACTCTTCAGCTCATCAGAGAGCATCTTGACCCCTGAATCCTGTAGATCATTGTTACTGAGGTTTAGCTCTCTCAGGACATGCTTGGCCATCTTTGATTTTCTCTTTAATGTACTGTGTGGTTTTACTGATGCTCTCTGAGCTGTTCTCTGTGTGTGTCAGTAGATCCTGTAAGAGTCTCTGATTGGACTCTAGTGAGATACCCAGCAGAAAACGCAAGAACAGATCCAGGTGTCCATTTTTACTTTCTAAGGCTTTATCTACTGCACCTTTATGCAAATTGTGCATTAAATCGAAAACCTTAAGGGCCTCCATGATGCCTCGTAATTAGCAGTAAAACACATGAAAAGCAGCAAGAAACTCTTGAACACTCAAATGAATGAAGCTGTAGACTTTCCTCTGATTAATCGCAGGTTCCCCCTTAAAGATCTCAGTGCAAAGCCCAGAATACACTGAGGAATTAGTGACGTCTATGCCGCTCTCAATCAGGTCCTCCTCATAGAACATCACATTGTCCTTCATCAGCTGATTAAAAGCCAGTTCAGCAAGTTTCATAATCACTGCTCTTTTGGACTGCAGGAGTTTCTCTGGATCTCTCTCACCACACTTTTGGTGCCTCATGTTGATCTGAGTCAGCAGGAAGTGGATATACAGGTCCTTCTCAAAAAATTAGCATATTGTGATAAAGTTCATTATTTTCTGTAATGTACTGATAAACATTAGACTTTCATATATTTTAGATTCAATACACACAACTGAAGTAGTTCAAGCCTTTTTTTTGTTTTAATATTGATAATTTTGGCATACAGCTCATGAAAACCCAAAATTCCTATCTCAAAAAATTAGCATATTTCATCCGACCAATAAAAGAAAAGTGTTTTTAATACAAAAAAAGTAAACCTTCAAATAATTATGTTCAGTTATGCACTCAATACTTGGTCTGGAATCCTTTTGCAGAAATGACTGCTTCAATGCGGCGTGGCATGGAGGCAATCAGCCTGTGGCACTGCTGAGGTGTTATGGAGGCCCAGGATGCTTCGATAGCGGCCTTAAGCTCATCCAGAGTGTTGGGTCTTGCGTCTCTCAACTTTCTCTTCACAATATCCCACATATTCTCTATGGGGTTCAGGTCAGGAGACTTGGCAGGCCAATTGAGCACAGTAATACCATGGTCAGTAAACCATTTACCAGTGGTTTTGGCACTGTGAGCAGGTGCCAGGTCGTGCTGAAAAATGAAATCTTCATCTCCATAAAGCTTTTCAGCAGATGGAAGCATGAAGTGCTCCAAAATCTCCTGATAGCTAGCTGCATTGACCCTGCCCTTGATAAAACACAGTGGACCAACACCAGCAGCTGACATGGCACCCCAGACCATCACTGACTGTGGGTACTTGACACTGGACTTCAGGCATTTTGGCATTTCCCTCTCCCCAGTCTTCCTCCAGACCCTGGCACCTTGATTTCCGAATGACATGCAAAATTTGCTTTCATCCGAAAAAAGTACTTTGGACCACTGAGCAACAGTCCAGTGCTGCTTCTCTGTAGCCCAGGTCAGGCGCTTCTGCCGCTGTTTCTGGTTCAAAAGTGGCTTGACCTGGGGAATGCAGCACCTGTAGCCCATTTCCTGCACACGCCTGTACACGGTGGCTCTGGATGTTTCTACTCCAGACTCAGTCCACTGCTTCCGCAGGTCCCCCAAGGTCTGGAATCGGTCCTTCTTCACAATCTTCCTCAGGGTCCGGTCACCTCTTCTCGTTGTGCAGCGTTTTCTGCCACACTTTTTCCTTCCCACAGACCTCTTGCTTGAGGGTGTCAATGATGGCCTTCTGGACAGCAGTCAGGTCGGCAGTCTTACCCATGATTGCGGTTTTGAGTAATGAACCAGGCTGGGAGTTTTTAAAAGCCTCAGGAATCTTTTGCAGGTGTTTAGAGTTAATTAGTTGATTCAGAAGATTAGGTTAATAGCTCGTTTAGAGAACCTTTTCATGATATGCTAATTTTTTGAGATAGGAATTTTGGGTTTTCATGAGCAATGCCTTTAGTAAGAACAATTTTGATTTTGTCTTTCTCTTCATATTCTGGTTCAGACAAGGTTTTAAAGATGTCATTGCAGTTGATTGGATTGTGTTGTGAGTGTTGTGTTCTGGGTGTTTTCTCCATCTGTAAAACCTCATGTTCTTCATTCACACCTTCTCTCTCTCCTTCTATGATAAAGAGTTGTGTGAAGATCCTGTTCAAGAGTGTTTCATTCCCTTGTAGTTTGTTTCCCTCAAATAAGCATTCATACTTGTTCTTCATGCTGGTTTTGTGTTGGTCTTTGACTCTCTGCAGGACTGCTTCAGTTCTTTCCTGCCTGATGTGAGTCTGGGTGTGGAATTCAACTATATCATCTATCTCTGCATTGCTGAAATTAAAAGAAAGAACAGGAACAATGGCAATAACAGGGTTACAATGAATGTTGAAGATTTTACATTGTTGACAAGATTATACATGTTGCATATTTTGGAGAACAATAAGTGTTCATTGGGTTTCATATATCATTATTTATTTAAGATGAATTGCTGTAAATCATCAACTAAATATACTAACTGTGCAGTAGGTGACTCTCCTACACCACTGAAATCAAAAGGGATGAAGTATGGAATGTGTACTTTTCACAGACACACCGCTTGATACTACTGATTCTGATCTCTTCTTCCTGCTGGAAGTTGCAAAAGATAAAGATAAACACAGATACAGATAATTTCAAAAAGCACTGACATACATGGCCAATCACCAGTTTGACATTTCTCAGAAATTCCACAGACCATCAAATACATATTAAACATGGTAAAACCCAACAAATATGTCTTATAATGCTGGTCAGCATCTGTTGATTGCAAGACTATAGAACTCAAACCCATGATTTTAGCATTTTAAGAGCTGTGCTCTACTGTTTGAGCTACAGCGATATAAGTCACCATCATAAAAAGTTGCAAAAGTGCTAATGTCATACCTAGAGTCACTGAAGCTGCCTTCATTCTCTGTTTTCTCATGGGAACTCATTTTGGAAGAACTTCCCTCCTAATCTAAATAAGATAAAAATGCAAAAAATTAAAACTACTCCAGATACAAAAAAACAAAACAAAAAAAAAAAACAAAACAAAACAAAAAACAAACAAACAAAAAATTACTCAGGTAGAAGTATAGATACTAGGGTTTAAAAATACTTCTGTAGAAGTTGAAATATCAACTCAAGCTTTTTACTCAAGTAAAAGTGTAAAAGTACTGTTTTCAAAACTACTTAAAGTATAAAAGTAAATGTAATGTAAGGAAAAAAAATGCCATTAAGGACAAACGATTAGGCTGCGCCACAGGGGCCTATTGTGCACTACCCCACCTTTTTAAAAAAAATAATTAAAGGCCATAATGACTATAATGTTATATTAAAATATTATTGTTGAAAAAATTAGAAGAAATATTTAGAAATATTTTACAACTTAAAAGAAAACTCTCTGCTCAATTCCATCCTTTTAAAATAATATATATAAATAATATATAGCTACATATACAGATTTAAAGCTCCTGAATACTTTACTTCAGACATTCTGTATAACTTCAGAGTACTTTTTCTTAAATAAGAACCTGCATACCAAACAGTACAGGGAGATGCCGAAAAACTCACTAAACCTGTCCTTTTAAACTCGACTGACAAAATATCTACTGTTTGTATCCAATAAAATATAGCATACATATGAAAAAAATACATCAAATACATTCTAAATTTGTTAAATCATTGATCTGAAGGCTCATAAACACAGAGCCTCACAAAATCCCCCTCTATCGGTGAGCATCCATTATAAAACACTCACAAAACATTTAATTTGTACAACTATGCAAATATATTGAACTTACATGCAAAAATGCCATAGGAATCAGACCCCGAGAGAGCGCATAGTTTGTGAATCAATAGCGGACTAGGGGTTGTCGCGTCTTTTGCGCGTTTAATTGCACGCTTATTTTAAATGTAGTCGCTCGGTATGCGTGCTCATTTTCGAAGCGACGCGGTTTCGATGCGCACGCTGTGCGACGGGCTCGATTTTTCCAGGCACATCCGCGACGCCCCAACTCTGGCTGTCCTTGCTGGAGTGTGACGTGATTTGTGTCATGTGCAGGTGCGATGGATCGCTTATACAAACCAGTAGGGTGTCGGAATAATATGTTTGTACTTCTCATTCAACCACAATTAAATTCACTCTATCCAGATTTATCCAGATTTAGCGCGATTTATCTGGATAGGTTTTTTAAACGATGACAAGCCGGAATTAAAACAAAGGAGTAACGACTATTTTAAAAATGTAAGGAGTAGAAAGTACACATAATTTCGTGAAAATGTAAGGAGTAGAAGTAAAAAGTCGTCTGAAAATAATTCCAGTAAAGTATAGATACCCAAAATTTCTACTTAAGTAAGGTAACAAAGTATTTGTACTTCGTTACTTGACACCTCTGGCAAATGGAAGGCCTTCTGTATGGCTCCTTTAAAGCAGTGTGGTTAACACTAGAACCGCCGGCGGTCGCTGTATACCTAAAAGCGTCATGCGGGTAAATTTTACCCACGCAAATAAGTAGTGTTGACTAAAGAACATTTTGTTTCACTGTATTCACTGGCGGAGCCAGAGTGGTGTCCGGGGTGGCACTGGACACCCCTGACATCCGATTGGCCACCCTGGGTGCCACCCCAAAATTTTATTCGCTGCTGTCAGTTACTGATGCTGATTGACATCTTATTTGTCTAAAGACATAACGTTATTTGCTGTGTAAATTAACGAGGCGCCGACATTTAAGAGATTAGAGAGATCGATTTACACTTTAGGTATTATATGCACATACTATGTATGTACGTTATTATATTTAATTTACGATATTTCAATATTTTTCTAATATGGGGGAGTAATGTTAGGCTAGCTATCAGTGTTCAGTGAGTTAAGTTTAGCGCGTAGCTATGGGTGGGCCCTGTCAGTCAGACCCCCAGTCAGTTGCTTCTCAAGGCAGCCGAATCAGAATCAGCTTATCAGAATTCAGCTATTAAGACATTTTGTATGCAATAGCAAAGTGATTATATTTCGTTTCGTTTTTTTAAGTTAATTTAGAAAAACGTTAGGAGAAATGTTTTGTTCGTTAAATATAAGTTTTTGTTTTTTAAAGTAAGGAACAGCGGCCAGCGGAAGACTGTTAGTCTCTTTGATCAATTTACCTTCTCAAATATCAGAACCAGTGGCGGCTCGTGGGTTTTACAATAGAGGAGGCACACTAATTCTATTGGTCTGGCGATCCCTGTCGATTGTTACTATTAGTAAGTTATTAGTATTTGCTTAACCCCATTAAAATGGCTTTTTTGATTGCTTTGAGTCACAAAACATAAAGAAACGTAAAGAAAACGGCACACATACAACAGGATAATATAATTTCACTCACCTGGCCTATCACTTAAAGCCAACATCCATAGAAGTCTGTGTTAAAAGAGAGCTGCCTGTGCCGCGACTGCTGTAGCCTATATCCAGCTTAAGCATTTTCTATAGCCTACAGTTTATACATATACACTGTTTTAATGACAGCTTGGTAATCTTTTGGCGATCAAATATTCAATATTGCTACTCATCATATAAGTACTTGGTACTTTTTCAGCGAAGCGGGAGACTAATATCACGTAATTTACGTCTCTATGATGACTGATATTCCAGAAGGGAAGCTAGCCGCCCCTGCGAGGTTTCCTTTCTCAACACTCCTCAGCGCTGAAAGTAAACACTCGATGGTGATTGGCTAATTTTTGTTACCAACAGAGGCACAAGAGCGCAGCTCTCTCCCGGCCTCCCCCTCCCCTTCTCTATCACTTAGCGGTTGTAATGACATCAGCAGATTCGGCACATTTGCGACAGAAAAGCGGTGCTTTTTTAACTTCAGTCACTTGTATATGAAATTACAAACAAAAACATGCACATTCTGAAACATGACATTGATGAATTGTGAATTTTATTAATATTAAATTTAACATTAATCTCCCATTTTCACTTCAAAATTTTGGGGAAGCTGTGCCTCCCCTGCCTCCCCTGACGAGCCGCCACTGATCAGGACTTGTCTAAAATAAAATCTATAGATATAAAACAGTTCAAGTAGACACAAAACAATGTTAGTTTAAACGTTAAACCTAGATAAATGTGCGCTATTAGGTGCATATCCAAACGTTTTTGCGGAGAGGGGAAGCTGAAGTCGCATTGCATGGAGGCGCCAGCGCGATTGCATTTTTTTCAGTGTAAACAATTTAAAATGATCTGTCTTTGTTGCTTACAATTAAAGGTAAGAGTAATACATCATTCGGAAATGTTTAGGGTCTACTTTTATTTGTGTGCACTTACAATAGCCTATCAACAAAACGTTACAAACAGTTATAAAATAAAGAAAACAAACATGATGCGCTCTCTGCCTTCTTGTACTTGAATAGGAGCGCTTCTCAAAAATGAACCGATACTCACCGCATGCCTTTTCAAGATGATACATATATAAATAGAAAGCTTTAATTACTTAACGAAATAAAACTAATCGGAAAAAAATCTTTCATTACGTAATCTGTATATGCATTTTTCTCTAAGGTGCGTCCACAATGGAGATTGCCAGATTGTAAAACTTTTTCCGGTGCTTTCAGATGTGCAGTGTGGACGCCTTTCTCATATGCAGTTCTTATCTTATGTTCTGTTTATAATGACATACAGGCTTATGCTCTGATTAAACAGTGGTGTGTATTCAAGCACCAGATGCATTTTTTAGTCGGCCCACCCAAATTTCTCCTCACAAAACGAATTTGTGAAACGTTTTGCCAGCTCTGTGTTTTGTTTTCCTTTTCAAATCCAGGTCTGTTTGATGTCTGCTATGTCTAATTTGTCTTTATGCTACTGATTTTGTAAATAAACTCAGCATTGTTTTTGCAAATAAAACTTTTCAGTTAATTCCTTAATTTATTATTTCAACTTTGAGTACAGTGCGTGTGGACCCCCTGAATTGGCAGTGGCCACCCCCTGGACACCCCAAGTAAAAAATTCTAGCTCCGCCACTGACTGTATTATGCCACTGTCTTCATAAAGAAGTGTCTGGAGTCATAAAAAAGTGAATGTCTAGTCATCAACTATATTTTTGTAATGTTATTTTATGTTCAAGGCTTTTATGCAAGCTACAGTCAGTTTTCATAACAGTCAATATAAGCTGAACAAGCCCGCACTTACAAAGATAATTAAAAGAAAGTAACTACATATTTGGGTGCTGTAATATTATTATTCATTGTCATTAATCAAACTATTAAGACAATTCATTTTATTTAAATGATTAAATAGCCTATAGACAGTAATGTGTAATAATTCACCACACTGCTTAGGATGATGCGATGACAAATTCAAGCGCACGTACAGCTTCACCTTTGACAGAAGTGCACTTTGGGCATCTGAGCAAAAGGGGCGGGTGCTCGTGGTATTTAGTGCTTCTAATACCTCTTTGGCATCCATAAATCGCCTTCTTTTACTAATTTTGTCTTTATTTTTGAAACTAATAACTGCTAATTCAGTGAGTAAAAGGCACTGCCTAGCAAAGTACAATGTTAAAACACAAGCAGCAAGATAATGACAGCGCGGAAATGCAGGGAGAATTTGAGGGTAAATTACCCATTTGAGGGTAAATTACCCATAGAGGGTAAATTTGACCCGTGTTGGCGCTTTTAGGTAAAAATCCCCCGTTTTATGATCTGGTTTTATCTAACCACTTTTTAACACCAGGGAAGTTTAAATGACACAATTTTAGTAAAAGTCAATGACTGGGAGACTTGAGTGTTTTATTGAAAATCTGTAATGTACATTTGAAAAACACGTAGGCTACGGGTAAAATTTACCCCGTGGCGGTTCTAGTGTTAAATAAGCTAAACATATCCCTCACTGACTTCAAATTTGAATATAAAAGAAAGAGTTAAAAAGTAAAAATAAAAATTGTAAATATTTATTTAATATTATATATTATGTAATTTGTGTAAGCTGTGAAAAAATAATCATTATGATAGCATTAAAATTATTCACTAAAGGTACATATCAGCATTATTATACCATTATTATTGTAGGTACATAATAATTTCTGACAATTTATTCAGCTTTTAATGCTACAGCACAATTATGAAAATTTACATGCAGTAGAAAAGCAGTAGTTTTAGTAATAATGTGGGAACTGTTATGTAATAGAAGTGCAGAACTCTTCACTACTTTTTGTACTAGCTAAAACAAATAATAAAAATGCAGTTATTATAAGTGCAAATCATGACATTTAGTTAGCATCCCGTCTTTTATCATCTGTGCAAGATAATCAACAATCATTGTTTTATTGATATTGTTTCCAAAATGACTACTATTGTATAATTAGTAAAATTTAAAATTGTCCTGGTAGTGAAATATTTGCAAATTCATACTAACTTACATCACCATTAACTTTACCAACTTATTTTTATATATCTACATGGTTACATAAAGATAAAATTTTGACCTTACCACAATATGCTGCCACTTAAATGTCCAGACATAGATTTAAACCCACAAAATTACATCATTTCTTTTACTTTCATTTAGGCACTAGTCAATGTGACTGTTGTCTCTTGTTACTTTGTCTTGTTCTCTCCCTCTAGTGGAGCAGAGCATCATCACAATCTCAAAAAAGTTTCAAAGCAGTTGTGTTGTTTGTAACTGAACACAAACTGTATGCATGAAAATTAAACTCATAACAGGAGCTAGCTACCAGGATAAGCTTATGTTGTTTAATGAGACATATAAGAGCTTTCTGTTGTCAGTCAGCACTAGGGACAACACTGCTCCTCTTCCTCCAGGAACTGATCAAGTGTCTCAAACTCCTCCATCTGTCAGAAGGAGGGATAATTTATTGATAATTTATTGAATATTACATATACATATAATGTATGGACTCATTTGGTTTGTTTTTAGCAGCAGTTTCACAGGTTTGTTTGATGTCGTTTACAGATCTTATTTCAGCACATTGACTTACACCTCCAGCACCCCCTGCAGGAAACAAGACAATACTACACAGCTCTGAAAAATTTTGATGAGTTACAGTCAGGTCCATAAATATTGGGACATCGACACAATTCTAACATTTTTTTGGCTCTATACACCACCACAATAGATTTCAAATGAAACGAACAAGATGTGCTTTAACTGCAGACTGTCAGCTTTAACTTGAGGGTATTTACATCCAAATCAGATGAATGGTGTAGGAATTACAACAGTTTGCATATGTGCCTCCCACTTGTTAAGGGACCAAAAGTAACGGGACAGTTGGCTTCTCAGCTGTTCCATGGTCAGGTATTTGTTATTCCCTCATTATCCCAATTACAATGGGCAGATAAAAGGTCCAGAGTTCATTTCAAGTGTGCTATTTGCATTTGGAACCTGTTGCTGTCAACTCTCAAGATGAGATCCAAAGAGCTGTCACTATCAGTGAAGCAAGAACACTCTCCAGGAGGTAGGTGTATGTGTGTCAAAGTCAACAATCAAGAGAAGACTTCACCAGAGTGAATACAGAGGGTTCACCACAAGATGCAATCCATTGGTGAGCCTCAAAAACAGGAAGGCCAGATTAGAGTTTGCCAAACGACATCTAAAAAGCCTTCACAGTTCTGGAACAACATCCTATGGACAGATAAGACCAAGATCAACTTGTACCAGAGTGATGGGAAGAGAAGAGTGTGGAGAAGGAAAGGAACTGCTCATGATCCTAAGCATACCACCTGAGAAGCATGGTGCTGGTAGTGTCATGGCGTGGGCATGTATGGCTGCCAATGGAACTGGTTCTGTTGTATTTATTGATGATGTGACTGCTGACAAAAGCAGCAGGATGAATTCTGAAGTGTTTCGGGCAATATTATCTGCTCAGTTTTTGAAGGGAAAGAAGTGGACTGTTATGCAATGGCCAAGTCAATCACCTGACCTGAATCCAATTGAGCATGCATTTAACTTGCTGAAGACAAAACTGAAGGGAAAATGCCCCAAGAACAAGCAGGAACTGAACACGGTTGCAGTAGAGGTCTGGCAGAGCATCACCAGATGAAACCCAGCGTCTGGTGATGTCTATGCGTTCCAGACTTCAGGCTGTAATTGACTGCAAAAGATTTGCAACCAAGTATTAAAAAGTGAAAGTTTGATTTATGATTATTATTCTGTCCCATTACTTTTGGTCCCTTAACAAGTGGGAGGCACATATGCAAACTGTTGTAATTCCTACACTGTTCACCTGATTTGGATGTAAATACCTTCAAATTAAAGCTGACAGTCTGCAGTTAAAGCACATCTTGTTCGTTTCATTTGAAATCCACTGTGCTGTGTATAGAGCCAAAAATGTTAGAATTGTGTCGATGTCCCAATATTTATGGACCTGACTGTACATGACTGCAACAAAATGGACACTACTAGGCTATTAAACTGTCATAAAATGTTAAAATTCACCCACCCACCCACACACACACACACACACACACACACACCCACACACACACACACACACACACACACACACACACACACACAAAGACTGTGATTTACCCTTCTGCAAAAATGTACAGAAGATAATATTGTTTAACTTTAAAAAGTAACCTCTTTCAAGATTTTTTATATTAGATTTAGGTTTTTCACCTTTCAAGGACAGAACACTATGAGGAGAGAAAAGAAACAGCAGGAGCTGCAAGAGGAGAAAAGGAACAGGAAAGTATTTTCAGCCAAACTCAAACTCTTGTTCTGCTCTTGCTGAGGCTCAATGTTGATCTACTGCTCACAAGAATATTTTGGTTTTGACATACACTTTTAAAAATAAAGGTGCATTAAAAGTTTCTTCACAGCGATGCCATAGAAGAATCACTTTTAGTTCCACAAAGAAGTCAAAGGTTCTTTAAAGAACCATCTCTTTCTTACTTTTTTATAATCTGAAGAACCATTCTTTGTGGCAAAGGGTTCTTTATGGAACCATTTAGAACAAAAAAATGTCATGTAAAATGTCATTGTAAAGCACCTTTATTATTTATAATGTTTACAGTCCTCAGTTCTCGTATGTTTTAATCAGTGTTGGGCTAGTTACTCAAAGAATGTAATATATTACTCATTACAAAGTAATATTGTTACTTTACTTATTACTTTCTAGCAACAGTAATTAGTTACACTACTAATTATGTTACTTTTTCTTCACGCCCCACAGAAGTTGTAACTGTATCTTCCACATAAAATTCTTCTAGAAATGTTACTAACAACATATTTCTGTGTCATCATTTGAATAAAATGCACACTGGATCGCAGTCAGAAGTTATTACAAACACTCAATAGTGACTGATAGTGACATCTCATTAAATGTCATGTGTAGCTTGAAGCTAATTGTAATTTATCCATTACTCAAGAAACTGTAAGATTGTAAGAAACTGTTTAATTTTCCAAAAAGAGTTTTAATTAGAGTAATATAATGTACCACATGCTGATCAGAGGGATGTGGGTGGGATGTAATGCCAGAGTGAAGTAAAACCACAACTTATACAACAGTGTTCAGATTATCTTTTTTCCTGTCAAAATCAATATAATGCAATATTTCTATCTGCTGAATGAAAGTTTTTCCATATTCCAGTGCCTGCTGCAGTTGGGACATCACATGGATGTGAAAATTATGAAAATAAATCTAGGAATTATTTGATTGTTGGATTTTAAATAAGCAGGGTTGAGGCATCAAAAGTAACTAAGTAACTAAGCTGTTTTATGGACAGTAACTGTAGTATTATTACTGAAATCTTATTTGTAAATAATTACACTACTACTTACTGCAAAAAGTAATATTAGTACAGTAACTAAGTTACTAGTAACTAGTTACTACCCAACACTGGTTTTAATAACTGTTTTGTTCACATGTTAAAGGCTATTTGGATTGCTGAGTATAATTTTGAGTGTGTTAATAACAAGAAGATTGCTGCATTTAGATGAGCTTACACTCTCCAGTTATGCAACCAAGAAAGGAATTACATGTGTTAAAAGTTTAGTAAAAGAAAATAGTCTTTTAATAAATGTAACACTTGTGTACTGGGAAACTGTAACCCTGGAGTTTTCTTTGCTGAACAGCACATTAAATGGCTTGTGACTAGGGCTGGTAAGCGATTACATTTTTTTACATGATCATTACATGATGTGGCGATTAATTAATCTAATTAATCACAAATTAATCGCACATCAGATTTGGCTGAGAAATTACTCCCAAAAGATAATTTAATGTATCTATTAAAGATAAACTGGTGAGAAGCCATCTTTCCTCTAGAAAGTCAAATACTTGGTTATGTTCAAATGTGGGAAATTACAGATGTGGTCATTGCAATCGTTGTGAGAATATGGTTAGGACAAATATATTTATTGATGTAACATCAGATCGAGAGTTTAAAGTAAATTCATTTATTAATTGTAATACTTCATTTGTGTTATATAAGTTGGAGTGTCCATGTGGTTGTTTTTATATAGGGATGACAAAAAGAAAACTGAAGCTGTGATTAGCAGAATATAAGAATGCTATATGAATCTGTAATCCCCAATATCCCATGGCTCTACATTATAGAGAAAAAAAATCATGGCAATCCCAGTACATTAAAAATAGTGGGTATAAAGCATGTTCCGAGGTCAATAAGGAGAGGAGATAGGATAAAAAGTTTACAACAGAGAGAGTCCCTCTGGATCTATACTTTAAAGGCAACTCAATTTCCAGGTTTAAATGAAGAATTGTTTTTTTCACCCTTTGTGTAAATGTTTTTTTCCCCTTGTTTGTTAATTAATATTTTGTATTTTGAGTTTTATGTGTGTGTGTGTGTATATATATATATATATATATATATTATGTATTATATGTATTACATATACTCTTTTGGACCATGAGGCTGAGTAAATGATGACTCAATTGTGAATTGTCAAATGGCCATTGTTCAAATTATATTCTTATTTTATTTATTTTTATTAAATATAAATATTTTAATAATATTTATATTTTTATTTCTAGTAGCTTCTGGTAAACAAATTTTTTTTATGTCTGTCAGCTTACAACATAGCAAGAAACAACATAGTAAGAAAACATGACATTAAAACATTAATGAGAAAACCACAAATACAACACACTTCAGTTTTACTATAATACTATTTTTTTTTTTTTTTTTTTTTTTTTTGCAGCATAATGAAATAAATCAGGAATCTGGTTTCAATAACTATGAATAAATATATTTATTAAACACATATGACATGTGAGTTAAAAATGGCTCACTATTTGGCAGTTATTGTGTTAAAGCTGCTCTTTTTATTCATGCAGCCATAACTGCTTATCAATGATTTATATCACATTTGTAAATTAGTCATTTATAAACAACTTTATAAACCCTTTACAACAGAAACCTTAATATGAACGATCATGTCTTATTTCGTAATTCATGATAATTTACAATAAATTAATTGTTTATATTCCTTCAAATAACAAACCTTATTCATTAACAAATAAATAAATAAATAATACCATTCTATTCAATGTAATGAATACATAAATTAAATGCAATGCATCCACTGATGTCATATAATGATTCTGGAAATACATTTGTTATTTACTGTTATTTCTGTTATATATTACATTTCCTTAAATTTTATTCAAATTCAGGAATTTACAAAGCAATTTAATTATCTCTCTTTCCAGAAGGGGACACTGCATGTTCATCACAGAGAGAAGAGGGCTCAGGCTCTAATCCCAATCCACCACAAAATTGACAGTCTTTTTAAATTTTCAAAATTTAATATTCAGTTGTAAACTAATTGCACAGAGCTAAAAGCTGTCTCGGTCAAAAATGAGATAATGATACTGAGTGAATGCTCTCGACACATATTATACATCCATCAAATACTTTTATGTTAAACTCGCTAAAATCCCAGCCTCAGCCCAATCAGAAGTACCAGTACTTACATAGAAACCTATACATCGGAGCCTGATAAAAATGCATTTTTTAAAGAAAGATGTCAGATGGATTTAGTGGCTTTTGGATCTGAGCTCTTCATATGTGTATTTCTGTCTTGTAATCTTTACATCTTTTAAATAATTTTAAAATAATAATAAATAATAATAATAATTAATTTTCCTGTCCATTATAGATTTTCGTGAAACAAACAAACAAACAAACAAACAAACAAACAAAATAAATAAATAACTGAACTGAATCCAAATTAATAGTTCATTAATTAATGCGAACCGGTATGATGACAGTATACAATGATCTAGGTTGTGTAATACTGGACTTTGTGGATAGATACATAGAAGATACATATATGGAGTTGCTCTTTTTAAAATTTACAGTAAATAAACAGATTTATATTAAACACTGCAGATTTACAGTCAACACACTGCAGAAACCGGTTAATTTGCTTTTGTTTCACATTCAGTTCTGAGAAGACAGAAGGATTATAGTGACTCTGCAGTTCAAAATACCACACGCGCACACGTGCGCACACACACACACACACACACACACGCATATATATATATATATATATATATACACACACACACACACACACACACACACACACAGTTGAAAACAAAATTATTAGCTCCTTATAAAATATTTCAGTATTTTTCAAATAACTCCCAAGTGTTGTTTAACAGAAAGATGATTTTATCAATATAGCATTTTAAACATAATACTTTATTCAGGAAGCTTTTAGGGTTGGTAATACAAATAGAAATAAATAAGAATTTTAAAAAGTCTACTGGCCAAAATTATTAGCCCTCTTATGTTAATAGTCAATAGTATATCCCTTTTGCTTGATAACAGCCTTTAGTTGTTTGCTGCAGTTCTCAACAAGTTTCAAGCATGTCTCCTGAGGAATGACAGCCCTCCTTCCTTAGCAAATATCTCAAGCTCCTCCAGATTTGTTGGTCTTCTGGCACAAACTCTGGACTTTAGTGTGCCCCACAGATTTTCTATTGGATTCAAGTCTGGGCTTGTGCAGGCCAGTCTAGTACACACACTTTTCTCATTTGGAGGTATTTCTTCACCAGAAGTGAGGTATGCTTTGGGTCGTTGTTTTAAGTGTAGAAATATAGCAGAAGTACCACTTACATTCAAAAACAAAAAACTTGTGACCAGGCTTCTGAAATACTCAGGTCTTTAAGTTTTTGTTTATTTTTTGCTGGAAAAAGAGCAGGAGAAATACCATGCAAGTGTCTTAGAGCCAGTAAACGCTATGAAAAGAGTGACAGTTTACCCCACAGAGTATGACACATTCTGTAGAAGTGACATGCATGGTTGTTGTCACCACTAGAATTACCTATAGCTAAAGCACAATACACTCATTTAGCCTCTTCCAAGTATTTACAAAATATAGACTTTTAGGAATCTATACTCTTTTGGGAATCCATAAGTCAACCATTTCGTGCACAGTGAAAATACGGGGTAAGACATTTTATTCATCATATAGTGTAGATGGCTTTACTGACTATAACGCAAGTGCTTTTTAAAGTGCACAAACTCCCTATAGACTAGGCTAGTGATGTTCGTTGAAAACGATGCTGAATCCAGCTTCTTATTTGCAGTTTCTTTTTGACGCTATCCATTCCACCTTAAAAATGCACCGCTTCCTGCGGTTCTTAGCTCTTTATTCACGCGCATTGCTTCTCCACATTCTATATGAACTGAACTACAGCATGGACTAATGACAACAATCAGACATGCAGCGGTAACTTTGTCGCAATATGAAGGGTAAAGAAAGATAAATTGATTTACATTTATGCACGTACATTTAGCCTACCACTCACTGAAGATAGCGGATAGCAGAGAATGAAACCGAAAGTAAACTGGAACCACTCAGGCGGAACTATCGTAAGCGCTCTGTATACACAACATGCCCATTAACGAGACTACCCATACAAAACAAGTAAGGAATTTAGTACATGGATAATTAAATAAAGTAGCACGATAGTATTGTGTATCGGCGATCTCACAGGCTGACGATAGGACAATATGAAAATTGAGCATATCGCCCAACACTATAGTGAAAACTTACACAGTGACAGTGAGGAATCAAAAACTTTAAACCCAGCATAGAGGGGTTCAGTGAATGTGGTGTTGAATGTGTGTAAGTGTGTGAGTGTGTGTATGGCAGAGATGCTGTAAAAGGACAGAGTGCCGGCCGGATAATCCAGATACACTCCTACTCTTTTAGAGGGGGGTGAAGAGGCAGTAACGTTTTTGGTCAGATTGTTGTGCCAGACAACAAATGCATCATAAGTGCAGAAAAGACACCAGGACTTGTTATTGTATCCAAACTTTCCAACAGTCCCTTGTTTTCTGTTGATTGTTTTATAGGCCACTGCTACACGAGCCCAGCCACTCAGTTTAACTTCCCAGTAATGGCGTCCAGTCAGACTCTCTCGACACAGAACCTGAGGAACATCTTTAAATCTCTCTGGATGATCAGGATATGGCTGCTGCTCATCAACATATTTTACCTCTCCATTCTCAGACAGAATGAGTTGTGTGTTTGCTGTGTTTGGATCCAGTGTGAGATCACAGAAATCTGAACACAAGAAAAGAGACAAAAACAGTTATAGTATAATAATATAGTATAATTTTGTTTGTTGTCATTAAATGTGCACGAGTGTGCCAGACAAAGTACCTACATTTGTGTAGACCTGGTTGGATCCTGAAAGGCTCTCCATGGTCCAAACTACAATGACACACACACAAACAAATGTACAGACATAAAGAATTATAAGTAGTTGAAAATGGTATTCACATAGAGAGCAGTAATATAAAGAGTCAAGTCAAAATTTAGGTCATAGTGGACAGCTTAACAGGAAAAAGCTTTAATGTCTTCATAATTCATGTTTAAATTCATATATAAATGATTTGGATTAAATAACCCTGTATTTATGGAAGAGAGCAATTCTACCCATGTTGTACTTCCACTGTAAAATTCTACAAAATATTTTAAAAACAGCAGTAAAAAATATGGTACAACTATATTTTGTGAGATAACATATGGATTCAATTGCTACATGAGAAGTTTCAGACCAAGATATTATGAGCTTGTGCTGCAGACATTAAGGTTTCTTGTACTCCACATACTTGAGTATCTCCAGTGAGCAGTTTGGATCATTCTGTTTGTCAGTGAGCAGTTGGACACCTGATTGTCCTGGGTAATTGTAGCTCAGATCCAGCTCTCTCAGGTGTGAGGGGTTTGAACACAGAGCTGAAGACAGATAACGACAGCCTTCCTCTGTGACCATACAGCCTGACAACCTACAGACACACATCAAACAGATTACAAAATCTTTGAAGTTCTCAGCTCTCAAAAACCTGAGGAATAATTGCTAATCTCAATTTAAAATCAATATCTATGTCCTTACTGCAGTTATCATATCATCCAGGTACTGTATATGCATGAATACTCTAAAGTGACACCAAAGATCATGAAACAATAATCAGTCATGATCATGCCTCTCACACAGACAGGCACAGGACTTTCACTCTAAAGTGAGCACAAGTGAGGCAAAGTAAAGTGCAACACAGAATCTTGAAACAGGCTCTTTTAAAATAGCTATTTTGAAATTGACACAAAGCTCTGGTTTTCTTTAGTCATGCCAAAGAAAACAGTGCACACTAATTATTATATTAGTTAAATCCGCAGACATTGCAAAAAGATGAGCTTTCTAAGGTGTTATTCATTGAGTCAGGCATCAAGTCTTCAGGCAGACCCCCTATAAGTGCCACACCTCTTGTGTCAGCTTGATTTTAAAGATTAAACTGTGCAGGAAGAGGGCAAGAGAGAAAACAATTTGAACTGTTGCCTTGACAAAATCTTGAGAATTTATACATTTCCAGTGTTCTAAAATACCTCAATATCTCCAGCTGACAGTTTGGACTCTTCAGCACATCAGAGAGCAGATTGACCCCTGAATCCTGTAGGTCATTGTTACTGAGGTTTAGCTCTCTTAGGACAGAGTTTGAGAACTGTAGAGCTGATGACACAATTTCACAATGCTGAGTAGTGAGATTACAGCCAGCAAGACTAAAAAAAAAAAAGCAAAATAATTAAATTCTTAACTTTATTCTACAATTAGCATTACAAAAATCTGCTTAATTCTTATAAAACAGATTAGGACATTATATTTAAAAAAGCAAAGCAACAGAAAATGCAATTCCATTCAGAAGGGACTTAATTAGCACATGAATTAAAGACTCACAGAGCTTTTCTGCATTTGATCACAGCAGGTATCAGTCTTCTTCTACCATCATCTGATGTGTTGTATTTCTTGAGATCCAGCTCATCCAACACCTCATCTGACATCTGGAGCATGTAGGCTATTGCTGAGCATTGAGATGGAGAGAGTTGCTTCTTTGAATGTTTGTCTGATTTAACGAAATCCTGAATCTCTCTGGACAGAGTCTGATCTTTCACTTCCAGCAGACAAAGGAATAGATTGATTGATCTTTCAGTGGATAGTGCTTGGCCATCTTTGATTTTCTCTTTAATGTACTGTGTGGTTTTACTGATGCTCTCTGAGCTGTTCTCTGTGTGCATCAGTAGATCCTGTAAGAGTCTCTGATTGGACTCTAGTGAGATACCCAGCAGAAAACGCAAGAACAGATCCAGGTGTCCATTTGTACTTTCTAAGGCTTTATCTACTGCACCTTTATGCAAATTGTGCATTGAATCGAAAACCTTAAGGGCCTCCATGATGCCTCTTAAATAGCAGTAAAACACATGGAAAGCAGCAAGAAACTCTTGAACACTCAAATGAACGAAGCTGTAGACTTTCCTCTGATTAATCGCAGGTTCCCCCTTAAAGATCTCAGTGCAAAGCCCAGTATACACTGGGGAATTAGTGACATCTATGCCGCTCTCAATCAGGTCCTCCTCATAGAACATCACATTGCCCTTCATCAGCTGATTGAAAGCCAGTTCAGCAAGTTTCATAATCACTGCTCTTTTGGACTGCAGGAGTTTCTCTGGATCTCTCTCACCACACTTTTGATGCCTCATGTTGATCTGAGTCAGCAGGAAGTGGATATACATTTCAGTCAGATTCTGAGGGATTTCTGCATTGGGATCTTCTTTCAGGAGTATCTGAAGCACAGTGGATGAGATCCAGCAGAAGATGGGAATGTGACACATGATGTGGAGGCTTCTTGCTTTTCTAATATGTGAAATGATTATGCTGGCTTGATGTTCATCACTGATTGCCTTCTTCAAATATTCCTCTTTTTGAGAGTCAGTAAAACCTTGAATTTCTGTCACACGGTTAATATTTTTGAATGGGATCTGATTGGCTGCTGCTGGTCTGGAAGTGATCCAGATGAGGGCAGAGGGAAGCAGCTCTCCTTTCATGAGGTTTGACATCAACACACCCACTGATGAAGACTTATTCACATCACAAACTTTCTCATCATTTGAAAATGGTGTCATTCTGCTTTCATCTAGACCATCTAGGATAAACACAACTTTACATTCTTCAAAAATCTTTGAGTCCAAATCTTGAAGTTCAGGGTGAAAATCCAGCAGAAGTCTTTGAAGACTGTACTGCTGATCGTGAATCAAGTTCAGTTCTCGAAAGGAAAACACAAACATGAAATCTACATCCTGATTGGCTTTTCCTTCAGCCCAGTCCAGAATGAACTTCTGCACAGAGACAGTTTTCCCAATTCCAGCAATGCCTTTAGTAAGAACAATTTTGATTTTGCCTGTCTCTTCACATTCTGGTTCAGACAAGGTTTTAAAGATGTCATTGCAGTTGATAGGATTGTGTTGTGAGTGTTGTGTTCTGGGTGTTTTCTCCATCTGTAAAACCTCATGTTCTTCATTCACACCTTCTCTCTCTCCTTCTATGACATAGAGTTGTGTGAAGATCCTGTTCAAGAGAGTTTCATTCCCTTGTAGTTTGTTTCCCTCAAATAAGCATTCATACTTGTTCTTCATGCTGGTTTTGTGTTGGTCTTTGACTCTCTGCAGGACTGCTTCAGTTCTTTCCTGTCTAATGTGAGTCTGAGTGTGGAATGCAATTGTGTCATCTATTTCCACATCACTTAAATTAAAAGAAAGAACAGGAAAAATGGCAATAACAGGGATTACAATGAATGTTGAATATTTTACATCATTGACAAGATTATACATGTTGCATAATTTGGAGAACAATAAGTGTTCATTGGATTTCATATATGAATAATTTATTTAAGATTATTTGCTGTAAATCAACTAAATATACTAACTGTGAAGTAGAGGCCACTGGTACACCACTGAAATCAAGGGGATTAAATATGGAACGTGTACTTTTCACAGACACACCGCTTGGTACTAATGATTCTGATCTCAGACTCTTCTTCCTGCTGTTAGTTGCAAAAGACAAATAAAAATGTGTCATTAATGGGAACAACATTTTACATTCAGACAGTTTTATCTGAATAAATATAGAGATACAGATAATTTCAAAAAGCACTGACATACATGGCCGATGCAGACAATCACCAAATTACAGTTTGACACTTCTGAGAAATTCCACAGACCATCAAATACATCAAATATGAACATGGTAAAACCCAACAAATATGTCTTATAGTGCTTGTCAGCATTTGTTGATTGCAAGACTATAGAACTCAAACCCATGATCTTAGCATTGTAAGAGCTGTGCTCTACTGCCTTCACTACAGTAATATAAGTCACCATCATAAAAAGTTGCAAAAGTGCTAATGTCATACCTAGAGTCACTGAAAGTTCTTTCATTCTCTCTTTTCTCATGGGAACTCATTTTGGAAGAACTTCCCTCCTAATCTAAATAAGATAAAAATACATCAAATGAAAACTACACCAAATACACAAACAAAACAAGTACAACATGTCATACACAAAATAATTCAATTCATGGTCACATTTGATTAATAGTTTCACGGCAGATGGAAGACCTTACTTTATTTAGTATTACATGTTATGTAATTTGTGTAAGTTGTGAAAAAAATATTAATTCAAAGTACATATCAACATTATTATAAAATGATATTAAGGTACATAATAATTTCTGACAATTTATTCAATGTTTAATGCTACAGGGCAATTATGGAAATTTACTTGCAGTAGAAAAAGCAGTATGTTTAGTAATAATGTGGGAACTGTGATGTAATAGAAGTGCAGAACTCTTCACTATTTTTTGTACTAGCTAAAACAAACAAAAATAATAAAAACAAATAAAATATACAATAAAAAATAAAAAATGCAGTTATTATAAGTGCACATTATGACATTTAGTTAGCATCCCATCTTTTATCACCTGTGCAAGATAATCAACAATCATTGTTTTATTGAAATTGTTTCCAAAAATTACTATATTGTATAATTAGTACAATGCAAAATTGTCATAACTTACCATCACCATTAACATTGCCAACTTATTTTTTATATATATCTGCATGGTTACATGAATAATAAGTTTTGACCTTACCACAATATGCTGCCACCTAAATGTCCAGGCATAGATTTAAACCCTCAAAATGACATAATTTCTTTTACTTTCGTTTAGGCACTTGGCCAATGTGACAGTTGTCCCTTGTTACTTTTCTCTTTCTATGTTTTGTTCTCCCTCTAGTGGCGAAGAGCATCATCACAGTCTCAAAAAAGTCTCAAAGAGGCTGTTGATTGTAACTGAACACAAACTGTATGAATAAAAATTTAACTCATAACAGGATCTAGCTATCAGTATGTGTATGTTGTTTAATAAGGCATATAAGAGCTTTTTGTTGTCAGTCAGCACTAGGGACAACACTGCTTCTCTTCCTCCTTCAGGAACTGATCAAGTGTCTCAAACTCCTCCATCTATATCTAGAGTCAGAAGGAAGGTTATTTATTGAATGTTACATATACGTAATAATATGATGTATGGACCCATTTGGTTTGTTTTTAGCAGTAGTTTCACAGGTTTGTTTGATGTTGTTTCCAGATCTTATTTCAGCACATTGACTTACATCTCTAGCTCTCCCTGCAGGAAACAAGACAACACTACACAGCTCTGAAAAATTGAGATGAAATTGAGAACATGCAGCTCACATGAACAAACTACAAACTCTGATGAGTGATGAAATGCTTTATATGAAAACACACACCAGCGTATGTCAGACATACTGCACTAGTTACATGACTGCACCAAAATGGACACTACTAGGCTATTAAAATGTCATAAAATGTCAAAATTCTCTCATACCAAAAATTGATTGTGATTTCCCATCTGAAAAAAAAAAAAATATATATATATATATGGAAGGAAATATTGTTTACCTTTCACACTATTCATTTGAAAAGCAAACATACTGTCTATATTGGCAAATAATCACAAGCAAATGTCACAAGCAAATGTATTGCTTAGTGGACCTCTTTGTTGTCTTGCTGTAACCTCTTTCAAGATTTTGCATATTAGATTTTGTTTTTTCATCTTTCAAGGACAGAGTACTAAGATGAGAGATAAGAAACAGCAGGAGCTGCAAGAGGAGAACAGGAACAGGAAAATATTTTCCTGTTTCTCAAACTCGTGTTCTCTGAGGCTCAATGTTGATCTGCTGCTCACAAGAATATTTTGGTTTT
The DNA here is from genome assembly GCA_033026305.1 of Cirrhinus molitorella. Lineage (NCBI taxonomy): Eukaryota > Metazoa > Chordata > Actinopteri > Cypriniformes > Cyprinidae > Cirrhinus > Cirrhinus molitorella. Next base: position 22,937,188 of record CM065141.1, read on the forward strand.
GACAGTGTATACACTCTTGAAAATAAAGGTGCTTTAAAAGTTTATTCACAGTGATGCATAGAAGAACCATTTTTGGTTCCACAAAGAACCATTCAGTCAAAGGTTCTTTAAAAAAACATCTCTTTCTTACCTTTTATAATCTGAAGAACCTTCATTTGCAACAAATAATCTTTTGTGAAAAGGTTCTTTATGAAACCATTTAGACAAAAAATGTTCTTCTATGTCATTTTAAAGCACCTTTATTTTTAAGAGTGTATACAGTCCTCTGTTTGTATCCTTGGTTGTCTGTTTTAATTTTTTTTTTTTAACATGTTAAAGGCTATTTTGACTGCTGCGTATAATTTTGAGTATGTTAATAACAAGAAGATTGCTGCATTTAGATTCACTTCAGCTTTCCATTTATGCAATCATATGTGACACAAGCACACGAGAAAGGACTTACAAGTTTATTAAAAGAAAATAGCCTTTTAACAAATGTAAAACTTGTGTACTGAGAAACTGTAACCCTGGAGCTTTCTTTGCTGAAAGGCACATTAAAGGGTTTATGACTAAATATGACTATTTTGATTATTAATACATATCATATATTAGAAAAATAAATGTTTGAGTTCATATTGAGGCATTTAAATTTGGTACACACTTTTTAAAGTTTGTTGTGCTCTATTCTAAACTTTAGAAGAGAACTTTACAATCTCTAGCTAAGAAGAACTAGCAGAGAACAATGCGTGACATTAAGATCTCTTCTGAACTTTAGAGTAGTCAAATGTGAGCGTATTAGAGTTTTTGTCTCAGGAGGCATCTCGCGCCTCATGTAACCTCATTTATGACTAGGAGTAAGATTTAAGTTTTTAAAGATATAATTTTAATTTAACATTATATAAAAATTCTATTCTTATTTTATTTATTTTTATTAAATATAAATATTTAAATAATATTTAGATTTTTATTTCTAGTTGCTTCTGATAAGCAACATAGTAAGAAAACAGTCAAGACATATTAATGAGAAAACCACAAATACAACACACTTCAGTCTTACTATAATATTGCAGCGTAATGAATAAATCAGGATTCTGATTTTGAATGAAATAACTATGAATAAATATATTTATTAAACACATTTGACATGTGAGTTAAAAATGGCTCACTATTTGGCAGTTACGGTGTTAAAGCCACCCTTTTTATTCATCAGCCATAACTGCTTATCAATGATTTATATCACATTTGTAAATTAGTCATTTATAAACAACTTTAAAAACCCTTTACAACAGAAACCTTAATATAAATGATAATTTCTTATTTCGTAATTCATTAATTTATTTAAAATAAATTAATTGTTTATAGTCATTTAAATAACAAACCTCATTCATTAACAAACCAATAAATAAATGAATAATACCATTTTATTCAATGTAATGAAATACTTAAATTAAATGCAATGCAAACAATGATGTCATATAATGATTCTGGAAATACATTTGTTATTTACTGTTCTGTTATTTATTACATTTTTATTACAAAACAAAACAAAACAAAAACAAACAAAAACAAAACAAAACAGAATAATTAAAAATAGATTTAAAATGGATTAAAAAACACATTCAAATAACAATTCTAAATCCTTTTGATCCCTTTCCTTAAATTCTATTCATATTCAGGAATTTACAAAGCAATTTAATTCTAAATAGTGACTACAGCTCAAAAAATATTTGAGGGGAACCTTCTCTCTCTTTCCAGAAGGGGACACTACATATTCATCACAGATAGAAGAGGGCTCAGGCTCTAATCCCAATTCGGCACAAAATTTACAGTCTGATACAATAAACTTATGTGGACTGAAATAGTGTTATGACCTCTTCTAGTGTAAAAGAAATATTATTATATATTAATTTTCAATATTTTATATTCAGTTGTAAATTGATTGCACAAAGTAGTTCTGTAACCTATTAATATGTGTATTACTGTCTTATAATCTTTACATCTTTTAAATAATTTCCTGTTTTAATTAATTTTCCTGTCCATTATACACAGTAAAAAATGTCCTGTAAAAAAACGGTCAAATGACTGGCAGCTATGGCTGCCAAACAAAAAACATAAAATTAAAGTAAAATATCATAATTAAAAACGAGGAAAAATCTGTAAAATATATTTTTTTTCTGTAAAACATTTAAAGAGATTTTTTGTAAAATTATTGTTGTTGTTCCCTTATACTTACGAGTAGGTACTGTGGAGGAGAATCCTGGTTTGGGCAGATGGCAGACAGTGTGTATGGCGTTGTGTGGGTGAGCAGTTTGCTGATGTCAATGTTGTGGATCGAGTGGTCCATGGTGGTGGTGGGGTTATGGTATGGGCTGGCGTATGTTATGGACAACGAACACAGGTGAATTTTATTGATGGCATTTTGAATGCACAGAGATACCGTGACGAGATCCTGAGGCCCATTGTTGTGACATTCATCCACGACCATTACCTCATGTTGCAGCATGATAATGCACGGCCCCATGCTGCAAGCATCTGTACACAATTCCTGGAAGCTGAAAACATCCCAGTTCTTGCATGGTCAGCATACTCACCGGACATGTCACCCATTGAGCATGTTTGGGATGCTCTGGATCGGCATATACAACAGCATGTTTCAGTTCCTGCCAATATCCAGCAACTTTGCACAGCCATTGAAGAGGAGTGGACCAACATTCCACAGGCCACAATCAACAACCTGGTCAACTCTGTGTGAAGGAGATGTGCTGCACTGCACTTTAATGGCGACTTTAATGGAACGGTGAAGAAATTTACCATATATATATTTAAAATCCTTATAATTTTTTGCATAAAAGAAAAATTGAAAACTTTGACCCATACAGTGTATTTTTTGCTACAAATATACCCATGCTACTTAGGACTATAGTTTTGTGATCCAGGGTCACAAATGAGAATAATAGACTGAAATTGATTTAAGCTTTACTTTTAAGGTTTTTTTGATAGTTTTTTTTTTTTTCAGATGCTCACAAAACTATTAAGTTAGACAACCCTTGTGAAAATCAAATGTACAGTAAATTTTACTTAAAGGTATATGTTTTGTATTTTAAGGTATATATTTATATTAATCAAAAAAGGTCACTAGAGTGTACTCTGCAATTATAAAATTTTTATGTAATAAAAATATGTAATTATTACATAAAAATATGTCCTAAAAGACGTCTTAAGTCCTACAAGTGGGTCAAAACACTGAAGATCTGCTAATTTCATTTTTAAATGAACATTTAAATATAATATTGTTTTAAGTTCAATGCAAATACAATGCAGTATTTTCTTTTTAAATATTGTATTGTAGTAATATTAACTTTTTTTAAAGTATGATTAAGTACATACACACATTCCTGACAAACGTGTCTGTGTCATTCTACACATTCACCTCTAGATGGAGACATTCTCAGTCTTTTGTCAGGTCTGTCTAAAGTTGACAAGCACTTCATACCTCTAAAATGTAAAGTAACATGGTGATTGCAGAATAACTGCCTATTAAAATATGCATGACTTGTAGAGTATCTTTAATTAAGTCTCTGATAGGGCTAAATGTCATAATATAACTTTTTAAAACATTTATGGGCTTAGTGTTTACATTATACATTTAAACACAGCCCTATTAAAACAGCAATCAAACAAAATATCATTTACACACTATTCTATCAATACAGAGCATCAGAGTTTCAGATAAATACTTTAGTTGTTTGTCTTAGTGATGGATACCGTGAAGTTATTAACAAATATGCAGCTAAAGATAAAGAAGAATCATCAGTTAAGTCAGCTTTGCATTTGGTGCTTTTTACAATACGTACTATTTCAAAGCAGCTTTACATAATATGAATAATAATACACCTCAAATACAACAGTATACTTATTTTTTGTTACTTTTTAAGTTATTTTTAATTCTTTACTTATTATTTATAATACCTTAATGATTTACGTTTTCTACTGTATTTACTTTACTAATTTTTACTTTACATTCTCGTGAACTAGAAGTGCTTTTAAACCACATAATACAAATGAGAGAGAGAGAGAAAGAGAGCGAGAGTATGTATACTAATATCACATTTTTTTCTCTCTTAGGAAGTGAAACAGCTTGTTTACAGTGTGTTCTACTATGCTACAATAAATTATATGAGACAAATTAATAATCATTAAAAATTTGTAAAACCACTTAGCCAATGTCATTGTTAAAAAAAACAGTATGTAGAAGTTTTAAGTGAAGAAAAATATATGTTTATATTCAACAACTGTCTGAGAAGGATCTGTTCTCTTCACAGAACAATAAACGGTAAAAAGTGCTCAACAAATGAATGTAATTGGACTGAATCCAGCATTAATTAACGAGAACACTGACAGTATTTAGTGATCTAGAGGTTGTGTCATACTGGATGCTGTGGATAGATATGGGACAAGTTGATCATTATAAGATTTACAGTAAACACCTTGCAGATTTATATTAAACACTGGAGATTTACAGTGAACAAATGACAGAAGTAGAATCTGGATTAGATCTGAAGAAACTGGTTCATTCGATGTAGTTTCACATTCAGTTCTGAGAAGACAGAAGGAACTCAGTGAATCTGCAGTTCAAAATACCATACATATCAAATTTGTCAACAAAAAACCTTTTTTTTTTTGAAAAAAAAAAAAAAAAAAAAACCTAAAAGCAGACAGGTGAGTTCAGAAAGCAGGGAATGAAGTGACGGTCAAAATGAATGAGTTTATTGAATAATTTTAGTTGTATCTGTTTCCATGCACATTTCGACATCGTCTGACCAACACAAATTCAACAAGTATTATTGTACCAAAACAAAAATGACAGCTTCACAAGCATCCTGTGATAGTAAATCCTTAAAATGGAGACTTTCTCCTATCTCTAACTTACTTGTGAAGATAACACAGCATACAACATACAGTCTGGATTAAACAGTAACAGAAAAATATCACATCAATATCACAATATTCACATCAAAAGTAACAATGTTGTTTTGTAATACAACATCAACACAATAAGTATTTTTTTGACATAAGTAGTGGTTATAGCCATCTAATATAAAGTGGGACTGAATATACATAGTCATTCTACACATTTGTGTTCAACCACATTTGAATGTACAACATGCATTTACTATTTCTGTAGTAAAACCATACATTTTTTATAATTCATACATCAAACCTTTTCATAAATACACTTAATTTCTGACCATGATTAGGATTGAGGTAGAAGTCAGTTGTTTGTCTTTTGTTTAATCTTACACAATGACAGAGAGCAATCAAAAACCTTAAATCCAGCATAGAGGGGTTCAGTAAATGTGGTGTTGAATGTATGTAAGTGTGTGAGTGTGTGTGTGTCAGAGACACTGTAGAAGGACAGAGTGCCGGCCGGCCAGTCCAGATACACTCCTACTCTTTTAGAGGGGGGTGAAGGGGCAGTAATGGTTTTGGTCAGGTTGTCATGCCAGACAACAAATGCATCAATAGTGCAGAAAAGACACCAGGACTTGTTATTGTATCCAAACTTTCCAACAGTCCCTTGCTTCCTGTTGATTGTTTTATAGGCCACTGCTACACGAGCCCAGCCACTCCGTTTAACTTCCCAGTAATGGCGTCCAGTCAGACTCTCTCGACAGAGAACCTGAGGAACATCTTTAAATCTCTCTGGATGATCAGGATATGGCTGCTGCTCATCAACATATTTTACCTCTCCATTCTCAGACAGAATGAGTTGTGTGTTTGCTGTGTTTGGATCCAGTGTGAGATCACAGAAATCTGAACACAAGAAAAGAGACAAAAACAGTTATAGTATAATAATATAGTATAATTTTGTTTGTTGTCATTAAATGTGCACGAGTGTGCCAGACAAAGTACCTACATTTGTGTAGACCTGGTTGGATCCTGAAAGGCTCTCCATGGTCCAAACTACAATGACACACACACAAACAAATGTACAGACATAAAGAATTATAAGTAGTTGAAAATGGTATTCACATAGAGAGCAGTAATATAAAGAGTCAAGTCAAAATTTAGGTCATAGTGGACAGCTTAACAGGAAAAAGCTTTAATGTCTTCATAATTCATGTTTAAATTCATATATAAATGATTTGGATTAAATAACCCTGTATTTATGGAAGAGAGCAATTCTACCCATGTTGTACTTCCACTGTAAAATTCTACAAAATATTTTAAAAACAGCAGTAAAAAAATATGGTACAACTATATTTTGTGAGATAACATATGGATTCAATTGCTACATGAGAAGTTTCAGACCAAGATATTATGAGCTTGTGCTGCAGACATTAAGGTTTCTTGTACTCCACATACTTGAGTATCTCCAGTGAGCAGTTTGGATCATTCTGTTTGTCAGTGAGCAGTTGGACTCCTGAATGTCCTGGGTAATTGTAGCTCAGATCCAGCTCTCTCAGGTGTGAGGGGTTTGAACACAGAGCTGAAGACAGATAACGACAGCCTTCCTCTGTGACCATACAGCCTGACAACCTACAGACACACATCAAACAGATTACAAAATCTTTGAAGTTCTCAGCTCTCAAAAACCTGAGGAATAATTGCTAATCTCAATTTAAAATCAATATCTATGTCCTTACTGCAGTTATCATATCATCCAGGTACTGTATATGCATGAATACTCTAAAGTGACACCAAAGATCATGAAACAATAATCAGTCATGATCATGCCTCTCACACAGACAGGCACAGGACTTTCACTCTAAAGTGAGCACAAGTGAGGCAAAGTAAAGTGCAACACAGAATCTTGAAACAGGCTCTTTTAAAATAGCTATTTTGAAATTGACACAAAGCTCTGGTTTTCTTTAGTCATGCCAAAGAAAACAGTGCACACTAATTATTATATTAGTTAAATCCGCAGACATTGCAAAAAGATGAGCTTTCTAAGGTGTTATTCATTGAGTCAGGCATCAAGTCTTCAGGCAGACCCCCTATAAGTGCCACACCTCTTGTGTCAGCTTGATTTTAAAGATTAAACTGTGCAGGAAGAGGGCAAGAGAGAAAACAATTTGAACTGTTGCCTTGACAAAATCTTGAGAATTTATACATTTCCAGTGTTCTAAAATACCTCAATATCTCCAGCTGACAGTTTGGACTCTTCAGCACATCAGAGAGCAGATTGACCCCTGAATCCTGTAGGTCATTGTTACTGAGGTTTAGCTCTCTCAGGACAGAGTTTGAGAACTGTAGAGCTGATGACACAATTTCACAATGCTGAGTAGTGAGATTACAGCCAGCAAGACTAAAAAAAAAAAGCAAAATAATTAAATTCTTAACTTTATTCTACAATTAGCATTACAAAAATCTGCTTAATTCTTATAAAACAGATTAGGACATTATATTTAAAAAAGCAAAGCAACAGAAAATGCAATTCCATTCAGAAGGGACTTAATTGTAGCACATGAATTAAAGACTCACAGAGCTTTTCTGCATTTGATCACAGCAGGTATCAGTCTTCTTCTACCCTCATCTGATGTGTTGTATTTCTTGAGATCCAGCTCATCCAACACCTCATCTGACATCTGGAGCATGTAGGCTATTGCTGAGCATTGAGATGGAGAGAGTTGCTTCTTTGAATGTTTGTCTGATTTAACGAAATCCTGAATCTCTCTGGACAGAGTCTGATCTTTCACTTCCAGCAGACAAAGGAATAGATTGATTGATCTTTCAGTGGATAGTGCTTGGCCATCTTTGATCTTCTCTTTAATGTACTGTGTGGTTTTACTGATGCTCTCTGAGCTGTTCTCTGTGTGCATCAGTAGATCCTGTAAGAGTCTCTGATTGGACTCCAGTGAGATACCCAGCAGAAAACGCAAGAACAGATCCAGGTGTCCATTTGAACTTTCTAAGGCTTTATCTACTGCACCTTTATGCAAATTGTGCATTAAATCGAAAACCTTAAGGGCCTCCATGATGCCTCTTAAATAGCAGTGAAACACATAGAAAGCAGCAAGAAACTCTTGAACACTCAAATGAACGAAGCTGTAGACTTTCCTCTGATTAATCGCAGGTTCCCCCTTAAAGATCTCAGTGCAAAGCCCAGTATACACTGGGGAATTAGTGACATCTATGCCGCTCTCAATCAGGTCCTCCTCATAGAACATCACATTGCCCTTCATCAGCTGATTGAAAGCCAGTTCAGCAAGTTTCATAATCACTGCTCTTTTGGACTGCAGGAGTTTCTCTGGATCTCTCTCACCACACTTTTGATGCCTCATGTTGATCTGAGTCAGCAGGAAGTGGATATACATTTCAGTCAGATTCTGAGGGATTTCTGCATTGGGATCTTCTTTCAGGAGTATCTGAAGCACAGTGGATGAGATCCAGCAGAAGATGGGAATGTGACACATGATGTGGAGGCTTCTTGCTTTTCTAATATGTGAAATGATTATGCTGGCTTGATGTTCATCACTGATTGCCTTCTTCAAATATTCCTCTTTTTGAGAGTCAGTAAAACCTTGAATTTCTGTCACACGGTTAATATTTTTGAATGGGATCTGATTGGCTGCTGCTGGTCTGGAAGTGATCCAGATGAGGGCAGAGGGAAGCAGCTCTCCTTTCATGAGGTTTGACATCAACACACCCACTGATGAAGACGTATTCACATCACAAACTTTCTCATCATTTGAAAATGGTGTCATTCTGCTTTCATCCAGACCATCTAGGATAAACACAACTTTACATTCTTCAAAAATCTTTGAGTCCAAATCTTGAAGTTCAGGGTGAAAATCCAGCAGAAGTCTTTGAAGACTGTACTGCTGATCGTGAATCAAGTTCAGTTCTCGAAAGGAAAACACAAACATAAAATCTACATCCTGATTGGCTTTTCCTTCAGCCCAGTCCAGAATGAACTTCTGCACAGAGACAGTTTTCCCAATTCCAGCATTGCCTTTAGTAAGAACAATTTTGATTTTGCCTGTCTCTTCACATTCTGGTTCAGACAAGGTTTTAAAGATGTCATTGCAGTTGATAGGATTGTGTTGTGAGTGTTGTGTTCTGGGTGTTTTCTCCATCTGTAAAACCTCATGTTCTTCATTCACACCTTCTCTCTCTCCTTCTATGACATAGAGTTGTGTGAAGATCCTGTTCAAGAGAGTTTCATTCCCTTGTAGTTTGTTTCCCTCAAATAAGCATTCATACTTGTTCTTCATGCTGGTTTTGTGTTGGTCTTTGACTCTCTGCAGGACTGCTTCAGTTCTTTCCTGTCTAATGTGAGTCTGGGTGTGGAATGCAATTGTGTCATCTATTTCCACATCACTTAAATTAAAAGAAAGAACAGGAAAAATGGCAATAACAGGGATTACAATGAATGTTGAATATTTTACATCATTGACAAGATTATACATGTTGCATAATTTGGAGAACAATAAGTGTTCATTGGATTTCATATATGAATAATTTATTTAAGATTATTTGCTGTAAATCAACTAAATATACTAACTGTGAAGTAGAGGCCACTGGTACACCACTGAAATCAAGGGGATTAAATATGGAATGTGTACTTTTCACAGACACACCGCTTGGTACTAATGATTCTGATCTCAGACTCTTCTTCCTGCTGTTAGTTGCAAAAGACAAATAAAAATGTGTCATTAATGGGAACAACATTTTACATTCAGACAGTTTTATCTGAATAAATATAGAGATACAGATAATTTCAAAAAGCACTGACATACATGGCCGATGCAGACAATCACCAAATTACAGTTTGACACTTCTGAGAAATTCCACAGACCATCAAATACATCAAATATGAACATGGTAAAACCCAACAAATATGTCTTATAGTGCTTGTCAGCATTTGTTGATTGCAAGACTATAGAACTCAAACCCATGATCTTAGCATTGTAAGAGCTGTGCTCTACTGCCTTCACTACAGTAATATAAGTCACCATCATAAAAAGTTGCAAAAGTGCTAATGTCATACCTAGAGTCACTGAAAGTTCTTTCATTCTCTCTTTTCTCATGGGAACTCATTTTGGAAGAACTTCCCTCCTAATCTAAATAAGATAAAAATACATCAAATGAAAACTACACCAAATACACAAACAAAACAAGTACAACATGTCATACACAAAATAATTCAATTCATGGTCACATTTGATTAATAGTTTCACGGCAGATGGAAGACCTTACTTTATTTAGTATTACATGTTATGTAATTTGTGTAAGTTGTGAAAAAAATTCATTATGATAGCATAAAAAAATATTAATTCAAAGTACATATCAACATTATTATAAAATGATATTAAGGTACATAATAATTTCTGACAATTTATTCAATGTTTAATGCTACAGGGCAATTATGGAAATTTACTTGCAGTAGAAAAAGCAGTATGTTTAGTAATAATGTGGGAACTGTGATGTAATAGAAGTGCAGAACTCTTCACTATTTTTTGTACTAGCTAAAACAAACAAAAATAATAAAAACAAATAAAATATACAATAAAAAATAAAAAATGCAGTTATTATAAGTGCACATTATGACATTTAGTTAGCATCCCATCTTTTATCACCTGTGCAAGATAATCAACAATCATTGTTTTATTGAAATTGTTTCCAAAAATTACTATATTGTATAATTAGTACAATGCAAAATTGTCATAACTTACCATCACCATTAACATTGCCAACTTATTTTTTTATATATATCTGCATGGTTACATGAATAATAAGTTTTGACCTTACCACAATATGCTGCCACCTAAATGTCCAGGCATAGATTTAAACCCTCAAAATGACATAATTTCTTTTACTTTCGTTTAGGCACTTGGCCAATGTGACAGTTGTCTCTTGTTACTTTTCTCTTTCTATGTTTTGTTCTCCCTCTAGTGGCGAAGAGCATCATCACAGTCTCAAAAAAGTCTCAAAGCGGCTATTGATTGTAACTGAACACAAACTGTATGAATACAAATTTAACTCATAACAGGATCTAGCTATCAGTATGTGTATGTTGTTTAATAAGGTATATAAGAGCTTTTTGTTGTCAGTCAGCACTAGGGACAACACTGCTTCTCTTCCTCCTTCAGGAACTGATCAAGTGTCTCAAACTCCTCCATCTATATCTAGAGTCAGAAGGAAGGTTATTTATTGAATGTTACATATACGTAATAATATGATGTATGGACCCATTTGGTTTGTTTTTAGCAGTAGTTTCACAGGTTTGTTTGATGTTGTTTCCAGATCTTATTTCAGCACATTGACTTACATCTCTAGCTCTCCCTGCAGGAAACAAGACAACACTACACAGCTCCGAAAAATTGAGATGAAATTGAGAACATGCAGCTCACATGAACAAACTACAAACTCTGATGAGTGATGAAATGCTTTATATGAAAACACACACCAGCGTATGTCAGACATACTGCACTAGTTACATGACTGCACCAAAATGGACACTACTAGGCTATTAAAATGTCATAAAATGTCAAAATTCTCTCATACAAAAAATTGATTGTGATTTCCCATCTGAAAAAAAAAAATATATATATATATGGAAGGAAATATTGTTTACCTTTCACACTATTCATTTGAAAAGTAAACATACTATATTGGCAAATAATCACAAGCAGATGTCACAAGCAAATGTATTGCTTAGTGGACCTCTTTGTTGTCTTGCTGTAACCTCTTTCAAGATTTTGCATATTAGATTTTGTTTTTTCATCTTTCAAGGACAGAGTACTAAGAGGAGAGATAAGAAACAGCAGGAGCTGCAAGAGGAGAACAGGAACAGGAAAATATTTTCCTGTTTCTCAAACTCGTGTTCTCTGAGGCTCAATGTTGATCTGCTGCTCACAAGAATATTTTGGTTTATTCACAGTGATGCATAGAAGAACCATTTTTGGTTCCACAAAGAACCATTCAATCAAAGGTTCTTTAAAAAAACATCTCTTTCTTACCTTTTATAATCTGAAGAACCTTCATTTGCAACAAATAATCTTTTGTGAAAAGGTTCTTTATGAAACCATTTAGACAAAAAATGTTCTTCTATGTCATTTTAAAGCACCTTTATTTTTAAGAGTGTATACAGTCCTCTGTTTGTATCCTTGGTTGTCTGTTTTAATTTTTTTTGTTCACATGTTAAAGGCTATTTTGACTGCTGCGTATAATTTTGAGTATGTTAATAACAAGAAGATTGCTGCATTTAGATTCACTTCAGCTTTCCATTTATGCAATCATATGTGACACAAGCACACGAGAAAGGACTTACAAGTTTATTAAAAGAAAATAGCCTTTTAACAAATGTAAAACTTGTGTACTGAGAAACTGTAACCCTGGAGCTTTCTTTGCTGAAAGGCACTTTAACTCTAAACTTTAGAAGAGAACTTTACAATCTCTAGCTAAGAAGAACTAGCAGAGAACAATGCGTGACATTAAGATCTCTTCTGAACTTTAGAGTAGTCAAATGTGAGCGTATTAGAGTTTTTGTCTCAGGAGGCATCTCGCGCCTCATGTAACCTCATTTATGACTAGGAGTAAGATTTAAGTTGTTAAAGATATAATTTTAATTTAACATTATATAAAAATTCTATTCTTATTTTATTTATTTTTATTAAATATAAATATTTAAATAATATTTAGATTTTTATTTCTAGTTGCTTCTGATAAGCAACATAGTAAGAAAACAGTCAAGACATATTAATGAGAAAACCACAAATACAACACACTTCAGTCTTACTATAATATTGCAGCGTAATGAATAAATCAGGATTCTGATTTTGAATGAAATAACTATGAATAAATATATTTATTAAACACATTTGACATGTGAGTTAAAAATGGCTCACTATTTGGCAGTTACGGTGTTAAAGCCACCCTTTTTATTCATCAGCCATAACTGCTTATCAATGATTTATATCACATTCGTAAATTAGTTATTTATAAACAACTTTAAAAACCCTTTACAACAGAAACCTTAATATAAATGATAATTTCTTATTTCGTAATTCATTAATTTATTTAAAATAAATTAATTGTTTATAGTCATTTAAATAACAAACCTCATTCATTAACAAACCAATAAATAAATGAATAATACCATTTTATTCAATGTAATGAAATACTTATATTAAATGCAATGCAAACAATGATGTCATATAATGATTCTGGAAATGCATTTGTTATTTACTGTTCTGTTATTTATTACATTTTTATTACAAAACAAAACAAAACAAAACAAAAACAAACAAAAACAAAACAAAACAAAACAGAATAATTAAAAATAGATTTAAAATGGATTAAAAAACACATTCAAATAACAATTCTAAATCCTTTTGATCCCTTTCCTTAAATTCTATTCATATTCAGGAATTTACAAAGCAATTTAATTCTAAATAGTGACTACAGCTCAAAAAATATTTGAGGGGAACCTTCTCTCTCTTTCCAGAAGGGGACACTACATATTCATCACAGATAGAAGAGGGCTCAGGCTCTAATCCCAATTCAGCACAAAATTTACAGTCTGATACAATAAACTTATGTGGACTGAAATAGTGTTATGACCTCTTCTAGTGTAAAATAAATATTATTATATATTAATTTTCAATATTTTATATTCAGTTGTAAATTGATTGCACAAAGAAGTTCTGTAACCTATTAATATGTGTATTACTGTCTTATAATCTTTACATCTTTTAAATAATTTCCTGTTTTAATTAATTTTCCTGTCCATTATACACAGTAAAAAATGTCCTGTAAAAAAACGGTCAAATGACTGAACAAAAAACATAAAATTAAAGTAAAATATCATAATTAAAAACGAGGAAAAATCTGTAAAATATATTTTTTTTCTGTAAAACATTTAAAGAGATTTTTTGTAAAATTATTGTTGTTGTTCCCTTATACTTACGAGTAGGTACTGTGGAGGAGAATCCTGGTTTGGGCAGATGGCAGACAGTGTGTATGGCGTTGTGTGGGTGAGCAGTTTGCTGATGTCAATGTTGTGGATCGAGTGGTCCATGGTGGTGGTGGGGTTATGGTATGGGCTGGCGTATGTTATGGACAACGAACACAGGTGAATTTTATTGATGGCATTTTGAATGCACAGAGATACCGTGACGAGATCCTGAGGCCCATTGTTGTGACATTCATCCACGACCATTACCTCATGTTGCAGCATGATAATGCACGGCCCCATGCTGCAAGGATCTGTACACAATTCCTGGAAGCTGAAAACATCCCAGTTCTTGCATGGTCAGCATACTCACCGGACATGTCACCCATTGAGCATGTTTGGGATGCTCTGGATCGGCATATACAACAGCATGTTTCAGTTCCTGCCAATATCCAGCAACTTTGCACAGCCATTGAAGAGGAGTGGACCAACATTCCACAGGCCACAATCAACAACCTGATCAACTCTGTGTGAAGGAGATGTGCTGCACTGCACTTTAATGGAACGGTGAAGAAATTTACCATATATATATTTAAAATCCTTATGGTTTTTTGCATAAAAGAAAAATTGAAAACTTTGACCCATACAGTGTATTTTTTGCTACAAATATACCCATGCTACTTAGGACTATAGTTTTGTGATCCAGGGTCACAAATGAGAATAATAGACTGAAATTGATTTAAGCTTTACTTTTAAGGTTTTTTTGATAGTTTTTTTTTTTTCAGATGCTCACAAAACTATTAAGTTAGACAACCCTTGTGAAAATCAAATGTACAGTAAATTTTACTTAAAGGTATATGTTTTGTATTTTAAGGTATATATTTATATTAATCAAAAAAGGTCACTAGAGTGTACTCTGCAATTATAAAATTTTTATGTAATAAAAATATGTAATTATTACATAAAAATATGTCCTAAAAGACGTCTTAAGTCCTACAAGTGGGTCAAAACACTGAAGATCTGCTAATTTCATTTTTAAATGAACATTTAAATATAATATTGTTTTAAGTTCAATGCAAATACAATGCAGTATTTTCTTTTTAAATATTGTATTGTAGTAATATTAACTTTTTTTAAAGTATGATTAAGTACATACATTCCTGACAAACGTGTCTGTGTCATTCTACACATTCACCTCTAGATGGAGACATTCTCAGTCTTTTGTCAGGTCTGTCTAAAGTTGACAAGCACTTCATACCTCTAAAATGTAAAGTAACATGGTGATTGCAGAATAACTGCCTATTAAAATATGCATGACTTGTAGAGTATCTTTAATTAACCCTTTAACTGTCACCCCCATTTTTTAAAATAGACATGAAAGTGCACTATCCAAACTAAAATTGTTGTAATTCATGAACACTTTGGAATACAGAGCTAAGGTTGGTCTCTTTTTTAAGAAGACAATCAGCAGATTATTGCAGAAGTGGAATTTTTTCAAAAAAATGTTATAGAAAGACGTTATAGGGGTTTAAATTGACCATAAACAAAATGCACTGTACAATTTTTATTTTATTTGATATAAAAACATATTTTAAATAACAGGTTTTACCCTAAATTTGCTATTAAATTGAAGCCCTATGTCTAAATAAGTTATGTTCCAAATTTGAAGTTGATATGAAAAAAATGTAGGTTTCTGTGAAGGTTTATTTAGGGCGTCATACCACAAACCGCCACCGGGTGCCATTTAAACTCAATATAATTTTTTTAATGCATTTTTCTGTTACAAATTTCTAATTTTCTCTGTCAATTTTACTCCTATCATAAAATAACAACCAAATATGAAATCCTGAGACCCAGGCCTTTCCAATGATATGTTTTTTGTCAAGATTATTAAAAGTTTTGATTATAAAAGACCGTAATGCATGACATTTGACACCACCGCTAAGGGGGAGGAGACCGCCAAAAGATTTTAAAGTACCATTTCCATGGTAACGCAATGTCCGATTTTAAAATAGATTTCATAGGATGATTCTTGGGATTCTAAGCTTTCAAATGATATATAATTTGTGATGATTAATAAAAAAATTGATAGAGAAAAAGTACAATGAAAAAAAGAGCGCCAAGCGTCCCGTATACGGGACGGTGACAGTTAAGGGGTTAAGTCTCTGATAGGGCTAAATGTCATAATATAACTTTTTAAAATATTTATGGGCTTAGTGTTTACATTATACATTTAAACACAGCCCTATTAAAACAGCAATCAAACAAAATATCATTTACACACTATTCTATCAATACAGAGCATCAGAGTTTCAGATAAATACTTTAGTTGTTTGTCTTAGTGATGGATACCGTGAAGTTATTAACAAATATGCAGCTAAAGATAAAGAAGAGTCATCAGTTAAGTCAGCTTTGCATTTGGTGCTTTTTACAATACGTACTATTTCAAAGCAGCTTTACATAATATGAATAATAATACACCTCAAATACAACAGTATACTTATTTTTAGTTACTTTTTAAGTTATTTTTAATTCTTTACTTATTATTTATAATACCTTAATGATTTACGTTTTCTACTGTATTTACTTGACTAATTTTTACTTTACAATCTCGTGAACTAGAAGTGCTTTTAAACCACATAATACAAATGAGAGAGAGAGAGAAAGAGAGCGAGAGTATGTATACTAATGTCACATTTTTTTCTCTCTTAGGAAGTGAAACAGCTTGTTTACAGTGTGTTCTACTATGCTACAATAAATTATATGAGACAAATTAATAATCATTAAAAATTTGTAAAACCACTTAGCCAATGTCATTGTTAAAAAAAACAGTATGTAGAAGTTTTAAGTGAAGAAAAATATATTTTTATATTCAACAACTGTCTGAGAAGGATCTGTTCTCTTCACAGAACAATAAACGGTAAAAAGTGCTCAACAAATGAATGTAATTGGACTGAATCCAGCATTAATTAACGAGAACACTGACAGTATTTAATGATCTAGAGGTTGTGTCATACTGGATGCTGTGGATAGATATGGGACAAGTTGATCATTATAAGATTTACAGTAAACACCTTGCAGATTTATATTAAACACTGGAGATTTACAGTGAACAAATGACAGAAGTAGAATCTGGATTAGATCTGGAGAAACTGGTTCATTCGATGTAGTTTCACATTCAGTTCTGAGAAGACAGAAGGAACTCAGTGAATCTGCAGTTCAAAATACCATACATATCAAATTTGTCAACAAAAAACCTTTTTTTTTTTGAAAAAAAAAAAAAAAAAAAAACCTAAAAGCAGACAGGTGAGTTCAGAAAGCAGGGAATGAAGTGATGGTAAAAATGAATGAGTTTATTGAATAATTTTAGTTGTATCTGTTTCCATGCACATTTCGACATCGTCTGACCAACACAAATTCAACAAGTATTATTGTACCAAAACAAAAATGACAGCTTCACAAGCATCCTGTGATAGTAAATCCTTAAAATGGAGACTTTCTCCTATCTCTAACTTACTTGTGAAGATAACACAGCATACAACATACAGTCTGGATTAAACAGTAACAGAAAAATAACAAAAATGATTGAAATTACTGCAGTACATTTATGTTATATACGTGTAGGAAGTAACGTCGAACCGATAAAGAAGCAGCATGAATGACGTACAACACAAATTTGATCTCTTAAATATGCTCTTCTATATATATCACAAATATTACATATGTTAATAATTTCTGTAGTTACATCTATAATTACACTGTTGACCCCAACCCTATTCCTTAACCCACCCTTAAACTTAACCATATTACAAAAGCTGTCCTTATAAGCTTACCTGTATTTCACATCAAAAGTAACAATGTTGTTTTGTAATACAACATCAACACAATAAGTATTTTTTTGACATAAGTAGTGGTTATAGCCATCTAATATAAAGTAGGACTGAATTTACATAGTCATTCTACACATTTGTGTTCAACCACATTTGAATGTACAACATGCATTTACTATTTCTGTAGTAAAACCATACATTTTTTATAATTCATACATCAAACCTTTTCATAAATACACTTAATTTCTGACCATGATTAGGATTGAGGTAGAAGTCAGTTGTTTGTCTTTTGTTTAATCTTACACAATGACAGAGAGGAATCAAAAACCTTAAATCCAGCATAGAGAGGTTCAGTAAATGTGGTGTTGAATGTTTGTAAGTGTGTGAGTGTGTGTGTGTCAGAGACACTGTAGAAGGACAGAGTGCCGGCCGGCCAGTCCAGATACAATCCTACTCTTTTAGAGGGGGGTGAAGGGGCAGTAATGGTTTTGGTCAGGTTGTTGTGCCAGACAACAAATGCATCATTAGTGCAGAAAAGACACCAGGACTTGTTATTGTATCCAAACTTTCCAACAGTCCCTTGCTTCCTGTTGATTGTTTTATAGGCCACTGCTACACGAGCCCAGCCACTCCGTTTAACTTCCCAGTAATGGCGTCCAGTCAGACTCTCTCGACACAGAACCTGAGGAACATCTTTAAATCTCTCTGGATGATCAGGATATGGCTGCTGCTCATCAACATATTTTACCTCTCCATTCTCAGACAGAATGAGTTGTGTGTTTGCTGTGTTTGGATCCAGTGTGAGATCACAGAAATCTGAACACAAGAAGAGAGACAAAAACAGTTATAGTATAATTTTGTTTGTTTCATTAAATGTGCACGAGTGTGTCAGAGAAAGTACCTACATTTGTGTAGGCCTGGTTGGATCCTGAAAGGCTCTCCATGGTCCAAACTACAATGACACACACACAAACAAATGTACAGACATAAAGAATTATAAGTAGTTGAAAATGGTATTCACATAGAGGGCATTAATATAAAGAGTCAAGTCAAATTTTAGGACATAGTGGACAGCTTAACAGGAAAAAGCTTTAATGTCTTCATAATTCTTGTTTAAATCCATATGTAAATAATTTGGATTAAATAACCCTGTATTTATGGAAGAGAGCAATTCTGCCCATGTTGTACTTCCACTTTATGGAATATGGTACAACTATATTTTGTGAGATAACATATGGATTCAATTACTACATGAGAAGTTTCAGACCAAGATATTATGAGCTTGTGCTACAGACATTAAGGTTTCTTGTACCCCACATACTTGAGTATCTCCAGTGAGCAGTTTGGATCATTCTGTTTGTCAGAGAGCAGTTGGACTCCTGAATGTCCTGGGTAATTGTAGCTCAGATCCAGCTCTCTCAGGTGTGAGGGGTTTGAACACAGAGCTGAAGACAGATAACGACAGCCTTCCTCTGTGACCATACAGCCTGACAACCTACAGACACACATCAAACAGATTACAAAATCTTTGAAGTTCTCAGCTCTCAAAAACCTGAGGAATAATTGCTAATCTCAATTTAAAATCAATATCTATGTCCTTACTGCAGTTATCATATCATCCAGGTACTGTATATGCATGAATACTCTAAAGTGACACCAAAGATCATGAAACAATAATCAGTCATGATCATGCCTCTCACACAGACAGGCACAGGACTTTCACTCTAAAGTGAGCACAAGTGAGGCAAAGTAAAGTGCAACACAGAATCTTGAAACAGGCTCTTTTAAAATAGCTATTTTTAACTTGATACAAAGCTTTTGTTTTCTTTAGTCATGCCAAAGAAAACAGTGCACACTAATTATTATATTAGTTAAATCCGCAGACATTGCAAAAAGATGAGCTTTCTGAGGTGTTATTTATTGAGTCAGGCATCAAGTCTTCAGGCAGACCCCCTATAAGTGCCACACCTCTTGTGTCAGCTTGATTTTAAAGATTAAACTGTGCAGGAAGAGGGCAAGAGAGAAAACAATTTGAACTGTTGCCTTGACAACATTTTGAGAATTTATACATTTCCAGTGTTCTAAAATACCTCAATATCTCCAGCTGACAGTTTGGACTCTTCAGCACATCAGAGAGCAGCTTGACCCCTGAATCCTGTAGGTCATTGTTACTGAGGTTTAGCTCTCTTAGGACAGAGTTTGAGAACTGTAGAGCTGATGACACAATTTCACAATGCTGAGTAGTGAGATTACAGCCAGCAAGACTAAAAAAAAAGCAAAATAATTAAATTCTTAACTTTATTCTACAATTAGCATTACAAAAATCTGCTTAATTCTTATAAAACAGATTAGGACATTATATTTAAAAAAGCAAAGCAACAGAAAATGCAATTCCATTCAGAAGGGACTTAATTGTAGCACATGAATTAAAGACTCACAGAGCTTTTCTGCATTTGATCACAGCAGGTATCAGTCTTCTTCTGCCATCATCTGATGTGTTGTATTTCTTGAGATCCAGCTCATCCAACACCTCATCTGACATCTGGAGCATGTAGGCTATTGCTGAGCATTGAGATGGAGAGAGTTGCTTCTTTGAATGTTTGTCTGATTTAACGAAATCCTGAATCTCTCTGGACAGAGTCTGATCTTTCACTTCCAGCAGACAAAGGAATAGACTGATTGATCTTTCAGTGGATAGTGCTTGGCCATCTTTGATCTTCTCTTTAATGTACTGTGTGGTTTTACTGATGCTCTCTGAGCTGTTCTCTGTGTGCATCAGTAGATCCTGTAAGAGTCTCTGATTGGACTCCAGTGAGATACCCAGCAGAAAAAGCAAGAACAGATCCAGGTGTCCATTTGAACTTTCTAAGGCTTTATCTACTGCACCTTTATGCAAATTGTGCATTAAATCGAAAACCTTAAGGGCCTCCATGATGCCTCTTAAATAGCAGTGAAACACATAGAAAGCAGCAAGAAACTCTTGAACACTCAAATGAACGAAGCTGTAGACTTTCCTCTGATTAATCGCAGGTTCCCCCTTAAAGATCTCAGTGCAAAGCCCAGTATACACTGGGGAATTAGTGACATCTATGCCGCTCTCAATCAGGTCCTCCTCATAGAACATCACATTGCCCTTCATCAGCTGATTGAAAGCCAGTTCAGCAAGTTTCATAATCACTGCTCTTTTGGACTGCAGGAGTTTCTCTGGATCTCTCTCACCACACTTTTGATGCCTCATGTTGATCTGAGTCAGCAGGAAGTGGATATACATTTCAGTCAGATTCTGAGGGATTTCTGCATTGGGATCTTTTTTCAGGAGTATCTGAAGCACAGTGGATGAGATCCAGCAGAAGATGGGAATGTGACACATGATGTGGAGGCTTCTTGCTTTTCTAATATGTGAAATGATTATGCTGGCTTGATGTTCATCACTGATTGCCTTCTTCAAATATTCCTCTTTTTGAGAGTCAGTAAAACCTTGAATTTCTGTCACACGGTTAATATTTTTGAATGGGATCTGATTGGCTGCTGCTGGTCTGGAAGTGATCCAGATGAGGGCAGAGGGAAGCAGCTCTCCTTTCATGAGGTTTGACATCAACACACCCACTGATGAAGACGTATTCACATCACAAACTTTCTCATCTTTTGAAAATGGTGTCATTCTGCTTTCATCCAGACCATCTAGGATAAACACAACTTTACATTCTTCAAAAATCTTTGAGTCCAAATCTTGAAGTTCAGGGTGAAAATCCAGCAGAAGTCTGTGAAGACTGTACTTATGATCTTGAATCAAGTTCAGCTCTCGAAATGGAAACACAAACATGAAATCTACATCCTGATTGGCTTCTCCCTCAGCCCAGTCCAGAATAAACTTCTGTACAGAGACGGTTTTTCCAATTCCAGCAATACCTTTAGTAAGAACAGTCTTGATTTTGTCTTTTTCTTCATATCCCGGTTTAGGTAAGGCTTTAAATATGTCATTGCAGTTGATTGAATTGTGCTGTGAGTGTTGTGTTCTGGGTACTTTCTCCATCTGTAAAACCTCATGTTCTTCATTCACACCTTCTCTCTCTCCTTCTATGACATAGAGTTGTGTGAAGATCCTGTTCAAGAGAGTTTCATTCCCTTGTAGTTTGTTTCCCTCAAATAAGCATTCATACTTGTTCTTCATGCTGGTTTTGTGTTGGTCTTTGACTCTCTGCAGGACTGCTTCAGTTCTTTCCTGTCTAATGTGAGTCTGGGTGTGGAATGCAATTGTGTCTATTTCCACATCACTTAAATTAAAAGAAAGAACAGGAAAAATGGCAATAACAGGGATTACAATGAATGTTGAATATTTTACATCATTGACAAGATTATACATGTTGCATAACGTCGCTGTCGGGCGGAATCCTCGTATCTCCAAAACCGTCATTTTTCAGGAAATGAAAAAAACTGCATATTTTTTGAGTTATTAAATATTTTATCGTTAAAGTTGGTATTATACCATATATTGCTATCATACACTGTTGTGTACCAACATTAAGACAACATTTCCCCAAAATCATGTTTTATCGAGGTTTCGAGATACGAGGTTTTATGACTTGGGAGCAGGGAGATACGAGATTACGCTGTCATTGATAAGAATGGTACAGACACAGACTTCGCTGCTGCCAGCAGTGTTCATCAAAGTCTGCGGTCGCGTTGAGCCTTTTGACAAGAGAAAAGGCTTCAATAGTTAACCAAAGCTAACGACTGTGGTTACATACATTTTCCTAAACTCTATTTTAAACGTTAGAGCTATGAGTGATGCAATACCAAAATAAAGCGATAAACTGTCTAATAGGCGGAAATTAATCTGCAGGCAAACAAAGTCTGCGGTCGCATTGAGCCTTTTGACAAGAGAAAAGGCTTCAATAGTTAACCAAAGCTAACGACTGTGGTTACATACATCTTCCTAAACTCTATTTTAAAGGTTTAAGAGCTATGATGCAATACAAAAAAAAAACTGAGTCCGTCTTTTTTCCCCTTAATTCTTCCAGAAGCAGCTTATACTACTGTTTCAGCTATTAACATAGTTACGTTTTGTATGTAATGCCAAAGTGGTTATATTTCGTTTCGTTTTCTTATTAAGTTAATTTAGAAAAACTTTTGGAGCATTTTTTGTTCGTTAAATATCAGTTTGTTTTTTTTTTGTTTTTTTTACGAACAGCGGCCAGCGGAAGACTTTTGCCTTTTAAATCATTACGACTTGCATAAAATAAAATCTATAGATCTAAAACAGTTAAAGTAGCTATAGAACAATTTTAGTTTAAACATTAAACCTAGATAAATGTGCGCTATTATGTGAATATTGTTTTTGAAGAGGAGAAGCTGAAATCGCTTTGCAGGACATGAGGAGTCAGCGCGATCACATTTTTCAGCAAATAGGCTACATGCCTCACAAACATGACAAATAAATAAATAAATAAATAAATAGAAAGCTTTAAATTATTACTTAACGAAATAAAAGAAATCAGAAAAAAAACGCTTTCATTATGTAATCCGGAAAGATGCTTTCCTTCAAAAGTTGCGTCCAAAGAAGAGATTGCGAGTCAGGGTCTTTGCGACATTATCTCAGAATACACTAGTTTATTAATGGATCATTCAGATATCTCCTTACTGTTTCCACCGACACATTCAATGCTAATTATTTTTGCCGGTGCTTTGTGAAAAGATGATGGAAGGGGACATATGCCCCGACGCTCCAGCGGAGTGAAGAAAAGGTGGAGATACGAGCTCTTCTCAGACAGTGTTCAAGTGTTCAAATGAGTTAAGAGATTTGCTCTCAAGCTATTTTCAACACTTTAGATTGGTTAATAATTTGTAAAAATTACAGATCCACGTGGGCACTGACCAATAGCATCGATTTGTGAAAAAATATGAAATTTACAAAATTTGGACATACGAGGTTTCCGCCCGACAGCGACGATAATTTGGAGAACAATAAGTGTTCATTGGATTTCATATATGAATAATTTATTTAAGATTATTTGCTGTAAATCAACTAAATATACTAACTGTGAAGTAGAGGCCACTGGTACACCACTGAAATCAAGGGGATTAAATATGGAATGTGTACTTTTCACAGACACACCGCTTGGTACTAATGATTCTGATCTCAGACTCTTCTTCCTGCTGTTAGTTGCAAAAGACAAATAAAAATGTGTCATTAATGGGAACAACATTTTACATTCAGACAGTTTTATCTGAATAAATATAGAGATACAGATAATTTCAAAAAGCACTGACATACATGGCCGATGCAGACAATCACCAAATTACAGTTTGACACTTCTGAGAAATTCCACAGACCATCAAATACATCAAATATGAACATGGTAAAACCCAACAAATATGTCTTATAGTGCTTGTCAGCATTTGTTGATTGCAAGACTATAGAACTCAAACCCATGATCTTAGCATTGTAAGAGCTGTGCTCTACTGCCTTCACTACAGTAATATAAGTCACCATCATAAAAAGTTACAAAAGTGCTAATGTCATACCTAGAGTCACTGAAAGTTCTTTCATTCTCTCTTTTCTCATGGGAACTCATTTTGGAAGAACTTCCCTCCTAATCTAAATAAGATAAAAATACATCAAATGAAAACTACACCAAATACACAAACAAAACAAGTACAACATGTCATACACAAAATAATTCAATTCATGGTCACATTTGATTAATAGTTTCACGGCAGATGGAAGACCTTACTTTATTTAGTATTACATGTTATGTAATTTGTGTAAGTTGTGAAAAAAATATTAATTCAAAGTACATATCAACATTATTATAAAATGATATTAAGGTACATAATAATTTCTGACAATTTATTCAATGTTTAATGCTACAGGGCAATTATGGAAATTTACTTGCAGTAGAAAAAGCAGTATGTTTAGTAATAATGTGGGAACTGTGATGTAATAGAAGTGCAGAACTCTTCACTATTTTTTGTACTAGCTAAAACAAACAAAAATAATAAAAACAAATAAAATATACAATAAAAAATAAAAAATGCAGTTATTATAAGTGCACATTATGACATTTAGTTAGCATCCCATCTTTTATCACCTGTGCAAGATAATCAACAATCATTGTTTTATTGAAATTGTTTCCAAAAATTACTATATTGTATAATTAGTACAATGCAAAATTGTCATAACTTACCATCACCATTAACATTGCCAACTTATTTTTTATATATATCTGCATGGTTACATGAATAATAAGTTTTGACCTTACCACAATATGCTGCCACCTAAATGTCCAGGCATAGATTTAAACCCTCAAAATGACATAATTTCTTTTACTTTCGTTTAGGCACTTGGCCAATGTGACAGTTGTCTCTTGTTACTTTTCTCTTTCTATGTTTTGTTCTCCCTCTAGTGGCGAAGAGCATCATCACAGTCTCAAAAAAGTCTCAAAGAGGCTGTTGATTGTAACTGAACACAAACTGTATGAATAAAAATTTAACTCATAACAGGATCTAGCTATCAGTATGTGTATGTTGTTTAATAAGGCATATAAGAGCTTTTTGTTGTCAGTCAGCACTAGGGACAACACTGCTTCTCTTCCTCCTTCAGGAACTGATCAAGTGTCTCAAACTCCTCCATCTATATCTAGAGTCAGAAGGAAGGTTATTTATTGAATGTTACATATACGTAATAATATGATGTATGGACTCATTTGGTTTGTTTTTAGCAGTAGTTTCACAGGTTTGTTTGATGTTGTTTCCAGATCTTATTTCAGCACATTGACTTACATCTCTAGCTCTCCCTGCAGGAAACAAGACAACACTACACAGCTCTGAAAAATTGAGATGAAATTGAGAACATGCAGCTCACATGAACAAACTACAAACTCTGATGAGTGATGAAATGCTTTATATGAAAACACACACCAGCGTACGTCAGACATACTGCACTAGTTACATGACTGCACCAAAATGGACACTACTAGGCTATTAAAATGTCATAAAATGTCAAAATTCTCTCATACAAAAAATTGATTGTGATTTCCCATCTGAAAAAAAAAAATATATATATATATATGGAAGGAAATATTGTTTACCTTTCACACTATTCATTTGAAAAGTAAACATACTATATTGGCAAATAATCACAAGCAGATGTCACAAGCAAATGTATTGCTTAGTGGACCTCTTTGTTGTCTTGCTGTAACCTCTTTCAAGATTTTGCATATTAGATTTTGTTTTTTCATCTTTCAAGGACAGAGTACTAAGAGGAGAGATAAGAAACAGCAGGAGCTGCAAGAGGAGAACAGGAACAGGAAAATATTTTCCTGTTTCTCAAACTCGTGTTCTCTGAGGCTCAATGTTGATCTGCTGCTCACAAGAATATTTTGGTTTATTCACAGTGATGCATAGAAGAACCATTTTTGGTTCCACAAAGAACCATTCAATCAAAGGTTCTTTAAAAAAACATCTCTTTCTTACCTTTTATAATCTGAAGAACCTTCATTTGCAACAAATAATCTTTTGTGAAAAGGTTCTTTATGAAACCATTTAGACAAAAAATGTTCTTCTATGTCATTTTAAAGCACCTTTATTTTTAAGAGTGTATACAGTCCTCTGTTTGTATCCTTGGTTGTCTGTTTTAATTTTTTTTTTTTAACATGTTAAAGGCTATTTTGACTGCTGCGTATAATTTTGAGTATGTTAATAACAAGAAGATTGCTGCATTTAGATTCACTTCAGCTTTCCATTTATGCAATCATATGTGACACAAGCACACGAGAAAGGACTTACAAGTTTATTAAAAGAAAATAGCCTTTTAACAAATGTAAAACTTGTGTACTGAGAAACTGTAACCCTGGAGCTTTCTTTGCTGAAAGGCACATTAAAGGGTTTATGACTAAATATGACTATTTTGATTATTAATACATATCATATATTAGAAAAATAAATGTTTGAGTTCATATTGAGGCATTTAAATTTGGTACACACTTTTTAAAGTTTGTTGTGCTCTATTCTAAACTTTAGAAGAGAACTTTACAATCTCTAGCTAAGAAGAACTAGCAGAGAACAATGCGTGACATTAAGATCTCTTCTGAACTTTAGAGTAGTCAAATGTGAGCGTATTAGAGTTTTTGTCTCAGGAGGCATCTCGCGCCTCATGTAACCTCATTTATGACTAGGAGTAAGATTTAAGTTTTTAAAGATATAATTTTAATTTAACATTATATAAAAATTCTATTCTTATTTTATTTATTTTTATTAAATATAAATATTTAAATAATATTTAGATTTTTATTTCTAGTTGCTTCTGATAAGCAACATAGTAAGAAAACAGTCAAGACATATTAATGAGAAAACCACAAATACAACACACTTCAGTCTTACTATAATATTGCAGCGTAATGAATAAATCAGGATTCTGATTTTGAATGAAATAACTATGAATAAATATATTTATTAAACACATTTGACATGTGAGTTAAAAATGGCTCACTATTTGGCAGTTACGGTGTTAAAGCCACCCTTTTTATTCATCAGCCATAACTGCTTATCAATGATTTATATCACATTCGTAAATGAGTCATTTATAAACAACTTTAAAAACCCTTTACAACAGAAACCTTAATATAAATGATAATTTCTTATTTCGTAATTCATTAATTTATTTAAAATAAATTAATTGTTTATAGTCATTTAAATAACAAACCTCATTCATTAACAAACCAATAAATAAATGAATAATACCATTTTATTCAATGTAATGAAATACTTATATTAAATGCAATGCAAACAATGATGTCATATAATGATTCTGGAAATGCATTTGTTATTTACTGCTCTGTTATTTATTACATTTTTATTACAAAACAAAACAAAACAAAAACAAACAAAAACAAAACAAAACAAAACAGAATAATTAAAAATAGATTTAAAATGGATTAAAAAACACATTCAAATAACAATTCTAAATCCTTTTGATCCCTTTCCTTAAATTCTATTCATATTCAGGAATTTACAAAGCAATTTAATTCTAAATAGTGACTACAGCTCAAAAAATATTTGAGGGGAACCTTCTCTCTCTTTCCAGAAGGGGACACTACATATTCATCACAGATAGAAGAGGGCTCAGGCTCTAATCCCAATTCAGCACAAAATTTACAGTCTGATACAATAAACTTTTGTGGACTGAAATAGTGTTATGACCTCTTCTAGTGTAAAATAAATATTATTATATATTAATTTTCAATATTTTATATTCAGTTGTAAATTGATTGCACAAAGTAGTTCTGTAACCTATTAATATGTGTATTACTGTCTTATAATCTTTACATCTTTTAAATAATTTCCTGTTTTAATTAATTTTCCTGTCCATTATACACAGTAAAAAATGTCCTGTAAAAAAACGGTCAAATGACTGGCAGCTATGGCTGCCAAACAAAAAACATAAAATTAAAGTAAAATATCATAATTAAAAACGAGGAAAAATGTGTAAAATATATATTTTTTTTCTGTAAAACATTTAAAGAGATTTTTTGTAAAATTATTGTTGTTGTTCCCTTATATTTACGAGTAGGTACTGTGGAGGTACTCTATAGTTACAAATAGGTATGCTGTAAATTCCATTTACTTACGCGGTACATTGCGGGCTGTAATTTAAAGCGTTACTTCACGGAAGAATCCTGGTTTGGGCAGATGGCAGACAGTGTGTATGGCGTTGTGTGGGTGAGCAGTTTGCTGATGTCAATGTTGTGGATCGAGTGGTCCATGGTGGTGGTGGGGTTATGGTATGGGCTGGCGTATGTTATGGACAACGAACACAGGTGAATTTTATTGATGGCATTTTGAATGCACAGAGATACCGTGACGAGATCCTGAGGCCCATTGTTGTGACATTCATCCACGACCATTACCTCATGTTGCAGCATGATAATGCACGGCCCCATGCTGCAAGGATCTGTACACAATTCCTGGAAGCTGAAAACATCCCAGTTCTTGCATGGTCAGCATACTCACCGGACATGTCACCCATTGAGCATGTTTGGGATGCTCTGGATCGGCATATACAACAGCATGTTTCAGTTCCTGCCAATATCCAGCAACTTTGCACAGCCATTGAAGAGGAGTGGACCAACATTCCACAGGCCACAATCAACAACCTGATCAACTCTGTGTGAAGGAGATGTGCTGCACTGCACTTTAATGGCGACTTTAATGGAACGGTGAAGAAATTTACCATATATATATTTAAAATCCTTATGATTTTTTGCATAAAAGAAAAATTGAAAACTTTGACCCATACAGTGTATTTTTTGCTACAAATATACCCATGCTACTTAGGACTATAGTTTTGTGATCCAGGGTCACAAATGAGAATAATAGACTGAAATTGATTTAAGCTTTACTTTTAAGGTTTTTTTGATAGTTTTTTTTTTTTCAGATGCTCACAAAACTATTAAGTTAGACAACCCTTGTGAAAATCAAATGTACAGTAAATTTTACTTAAAGGTATATGTTTTGTATTTTAAGGTATATATTTATATTAATCAAAAAAGGTCACTAGAGTGTACTCTGCAATTATAAAATTTTTATGTAATAAAAATATGTAATTATTACATAAAAATATGTCCTAAAAGACGTCTTAAGTCCTACAAGTGGGTCAAAACACTGAAGATCTGCTAATTTCATTTTTAAATGAACATTTAAATATAATATTGTTTTAAGTTCAATGCAAATACAATGCAGTATTTTCTTTTTAAATATTGTATTGTAGTAATATTAACTTTTTTTAAAGTATGATTAAGTACATACACACATTCCTGACAAACGTGTCTGTGTCATTCTACACATTCACCTCTAGATGGAGACATTCTCAGTCTTTTGTCAGGTCTGTCTAAAGTTGACAAGCACTTCATACCTCTAAAATGTAAAGTAACATGGTGATTGCAGAATAACTGCCTATTAAAATATGCATGACTTGTAGAGTATCTTTAATTAAGTCTCTGATAGGGCTAAATGTCATAATATAACTTTTTAAAATATTTATGGGCTTAGTGTTTACATTATACATTTAAACACAGCCCTATTAAAACAGCAATCAAACAAAATATCATTTACACACTATTCTATCAATACAGAGCATCAGAGTTTCAGATAAATACTTTAGTTGTTTGTCTTAGTGATGGATACCGTGAAGTTATTAACAAATATGCAGCTAAAGATAAAGAAGAATCATCAGTTAAGTCAGCTTTGCATTTGGTGCTTTTTACAATACGTACTATTTCAAAGCAGCTTTACATAATATGAATAATAATACACCTCAAATACAACAGTATACTTATTTTTTGTTACTTTTTAAGTTATTTTTAATTCTTTACTTATTATTTATAATACCTTAATGATTTACGTTTTCTACTGTATTTACTTTACTAATTTTTACTTTACATTCTCGTGAACTAGAAGTGCTTTTAAACCACATAATACAAATGAGAGAGAGAGAGATAGAGAGCGAGAGTATGTATACTAATATCACATTTTTTTCTCTCTTAGGAAGTGAAACAGCTTGTTTACAGTGTGTTCTACTATGCTACAATAAATTATATGAGACAAATTAATAATCATTAAAAATTTGTAAAACCACTTAGCCAATGTCATTGTTAAAAAAAACAGTATGTAGAAGTTTTAAGTGAAGAAAAATATATTTTTATATTCAACAACTGTCTGAGAAGGATCTGTTCTCTTCACAGAACAATAAACGGTAAAAAGTGCTCAACAAATGAATGTAATTGGACTGAATCCAGCATTAATTAACGAGAACACTGACAGTATTTAGTGATCTAGAGGTTGTGTCATACTGGATGCTGTGGATAGATATGGGACAAGTTGATCATTATAAGATTTACAGTAAACACCTTGCAGATTTATATTAAACACTGGAGATTTACAGTGAACAAATGACAGAAGTAGAATCTGGATTAGATCTGGAGAAACTGGTTCATTCGATGTAGTTTCACATTCAGTTCTGAGAAGACAGAAGGAACTCAGTGAATCTGCAGTTCAAAATACCATACATATCAAATTTGTCAACAAAAAACCTTTTTTTTTTTTTAAAAAAAAAAAAAAAAAAAACCTAAAAGCAGACAGGTGAGTTCAGAAAGCAGGGAATGAAGTGATGGTCAAAATGAATGAGTTTATTGAATAATTTTAGTTGTATCTGTTTCCATGCACATTTCGACATCGTCTGACCAACACAAATTCAACAAGTATTATTGTACCAAAACAAAAATGACAGCTTCACAAGCATCCTGTGATAGTAAATCCTTAAAATGGAGACTTTCTCCTATCTCTAACTTACTTGTGAAGATAACACAGCATACAACATACAGTCTGGATTAAACAGTAACAGAAAAATAACAAAAATGATTGAAATTACTGCAGTACATTTATGTTATATAAGTGTAGGAAGTAACGTCGAACCGATAAAGAAGCAGCATGAATGACGTACAACACAAATTTGATCTCTTAAATATGCTCTTCTATATATATCACAAATATTACATATGTTAATAATTTCTGTAGTTACATCTATAATTACGCTGTTGACCCCAACCCTATTCCTTAACCCACCCTTAAACTTAACCATATTACAAAAGCTGTCCTTATAAGCTTACCTGTATTTCACATCAAAAGTAACAATGTTGTTTTGTAATACAACATCAACACAATAAGTATTTTTTTGACATAAGTAGTGGTTATAGCCATCTAATATAAAGTGGGACTGAATATACATAGTCATTCTACACATTTGTGTTCAACCACATTTGAATGTACAACATGCATTTACTATTTCTGTAGTAAAACCATACATTTTTTATAATTCATACATCAAACCTTTTCATAAATACACTTAATTTCTGACCATGATTAGGATTGAGGTAGAAGTCAGTTGTTTGTCTTTTGTTTAATCTTACACAATGACAGAGAGGAATCAAAAACCTTAAATCCAGCATAGAGGGGTTCAGTAAATGTGGTGTTGAATGTGTGTAAGTGTGTGAGTGTGTGTGTGTCAGAGACACTGTAGAAGGACAGAGTGCCGGCCGGCCAGTCCAGATACACTCCTACTCTTTTAGAGGGGGGTGAAGGGGCAGTAACATTTTTGGTCAGATTGTCATGCCAGACAACAAATGCATCATTAGTGCAGAAAAGACACCAGGACTTGTTATTGTATCCAAACTTTCCAACAGTCCCTTGCTTCCTGTTGATTGTTTCATAGGCCACTGCTACACGAGCCCAGCCACTCCGTTTAACTTCCCAGTAATGGCGTCCAGTCAGACTCTCTCGACACAGAACCTGAGGAACATCTTTAAATCTCTCTGGATGATCAGGATATGGCTGCTGCTCATCAACATATTTTACCTCTCCATTCTCAGACAGAATGAGTTGTGTGTTTGCTGTGTTTGGATCCAGTGTGAGATCACAGAAATCTGAACACAAGAAAAGAGACAAAAACAGTTATAGTATAATAATATAGTATAATTTTGTTTGTTGTCATTAAATGTGCACGAGTGTGCCAGACAAAGTACCTACATTTGTGTAGACCTGGTTGGATCCTGAAAGGCTCTCCATGGTCCAAACTACAATGACACACACACAAACAAATGTACAGACATAAAGAATTATAAGTAGTTGAAAATGGTATTCACATAGAGAGCAGTAATATAAAGAGTCAAGTCAAAATTTAGGTCATAGTGGACAGCTTAACAGGAAAAAGCTTTAATGTCTTCATAATTCATGTTTAAATTCATATATAAATGATTTGGATTAAATAACCCTGTATTTATGGAAGAGAGCAATTCTACCCATGTTGTACTTCCACTGTAAAATTCTACAAAATATTTTAAAAACAGCAGTAAAAAATATGGTACAACTATATTTTGTGAGATAACATATGGATTCAATTGCTACATGAGAAGTTTCAGACCAAGATATTATGAGCTTGTGCTGCAGACATTAAGGTTTCTTGTACTCCACATACTTGAGTATCTCCAGTGAGCAGTTTGGATCATTCTGTTTGTCAGTGAGCAGTTGGACACCTGATTGTCCTGGGTAATTGTAGCTCAGATCCAGCTCTCTCAGGTGTGAGGGGTTTGAACACAGAGCTGAAGACAGATAACTACAGCCTTTCTCTGTCACCATACAGCCTGACAACCTACAGACACATCAAACAGATTACATAATTTTTGAAGTTCTCAACTCTCAAAAACCTGAGGAATAATTGCTGATCTCAGTTTAAAATCAATATCTATGTCCTTACTGCAGTTATCATATCATCCAGGTACTGTATATGCATGAATACACTGAAGTGACACCAAAGATCATGAAACAATAATCAGTCATGATCATGCCTCTCACACAGACAGGCACAGGACTTTCACTATAAAGTGAGCACAAGTGAGGCAAAGTAAAGTGCAACACAGCATCTTGAAACAGGCTCTTTTAAAATAGCTATTTTAAACTTGACAAAACGCTTAGCTCTGAACTTTAGTCATGCAAAAGGAAACAGTGCACACTAATTATTATATTAGTTAAATCTGCAGACATTGCAAAAAGATGAGCTTTCTGATGTGTTATTCATTGAGTCAGGCATCAAGTCTTCAGGCAGACCCCCTATAAGTGCCACACCTCTTGTGTCAGCTTGATTTTTAAGATTAAACTGTGCAGGAAGAGGGCAAGAGAGAAAACAATTTGAACTGTTGCCATGACAACATCTTGAGAATTTATACATTTCCAGTGTTCTAAAATACCTCAATATCTCCAGCTGACAGTTTGGACTCTTCAGCTCATCAGAGAGCAGCTTGACCCCTGAATCCTGTAGATCATTGTTACTGAGGTTTAGCTCTCTCAGGACAGAGCTTGAGAACTGTAGAGCTGATGACACAATTTCACAATGCTGAGTAGTGAGATTACAGCCAGCAAGACTAAAAAAAAAAAAAAAGCAAAATAATTAAATTCTTAACCTTATTCTACAATTAGCATTACAAAAATCTGCTTAATTCTTATAAAACAGATTAGGACATTATATATATATATATATATATATATATATATATATATATATAAAGCAAAACAACAGAAAATGCAATCCCATTCAGAAGGGACTTAATTAGCACATGAATTAAAGACTCACAGAGCTTTTCTGCATTTGATCACAGCAGGTATCAGTCTTCTTCTACCCTCATCTGATGTGTTGTATTTCTTGAGATCCAGCTCGTCCAACACCTCATCTGACATCTGGAGCATGTAGGCTATTGCTGAGCATTGAGATGGAGAGAGTTGCTTCTTTGAATGTTTGTCTGATTTAACGAAATCCTGAATCTCTCTGGACAGAGTCTGATCTTTCACTTCCAGCAGACAAAGGAATAGATTGATTGATCTTTCAGTGGATAGTACTTGGCCATCTTTGATCTTCTCTTTAATGTACTGTGTGGTTTTACTGATGCTCTCTGAGCTGTTCTCTGTGTGCATCAGTAGATCCTGTAAGAGTCTCTGATTGGACTCCAGTGATATACCCAGCAGAAAACGCAAGAACAGATCCAGGTGTCCATTTGTACTTTCTAAGGCTTTATCTACTGCACCTTTATGCAAATTGTGCATTAAATCGAAAACCTTAAGGGCCTCCATGATGCCTCTTAAATAGCAGTGAAACACATAGAAAGCAGCAAGAAACTCTTGAACACTCAAATGAACGAAGCTGTAGACTTTCCTCTGATTAATCGCAGGTTCCCCCTTAAATATCTCAGTGCAAAGCCCAGTATACA
Organism: Cirrhinus molitorella; assembly: GCA_033026305.1. Taxonomy (NCBI): domain Eukaryota; kingdom Metazoa; phylum Chordata; class Actinopteri; order Cypriniformes; family Cyprinidae; genus Cirrhinus; species Cirrhinus molitorella. Next base: position 22,971,708 of record CM065141.1, read on the forward strand.
CTGGGGAATTAGTGACATCTATGCCGCTCTCAATCAGGTCCTCCTCATAGAACATCACATTGCCCTTCATCAGCTGATTGAAAGCCAGTTCAGCAAGTTTCATAATCACTGCTCTTTTGGACTGCAAGAGTTTCTCTGGATCTCTCTCACCACACTTTTGATGCCTCATGTTGATCTGAGTCAGCAGGAAGTGGATATACATTTCAGTCAGATTCTGAGGGATTTCTGCATTGGGATCTTCTTTCAGGAGTATTTGAAGCACAGTGGATGAGATCCAGCAGAAGATGGGAATGTGACACATGATGTGGAGGCTTCTTGCTTTTCTAATGTGTGAAATGATTATGCTGGCTTGATGTTCATCACTGATTGTCTTCTTCAAATATTCCTCTTTTTGAGAGTCAGTAAAACCTTGAATTTCTGTCACACGGTTAATATTTTTGAATGGGATCTGATTGGCTGCTGCTGGTCTGGAAGTGATCCAGATGAGGGCAGAGGGAAGCAGCTCTCCTTTCATGAGGTTTGACATCAACACACCCACTGATGAAGACTTATTCACATCACAAACTTTCTCATCATTTGAAAATGGTGTCATTCTGCTTTCATCCAGACCATCTAGGATAAACACAACTTTACATTCTTCAAAAATCTTTGAGTCCAATTCCCGAAGTTCAGGGTGAAAATCCAGCACAAGTCTTTGAAGACTGTACTGTTGATCTTGAATCAAGTTCAGTTCTCGAAAGGAAAACACAAACATGAAATCTACATCCTGATTGGCTTTTCCTTCAGCCCAGTCCAGAATGAACTTCTGCACAGAGACAGTTTTCCCAATTCCAGCAATGCCTTTAGTAAGAACAATTTTGATTTTGCCTGTCTCTTCACATTCTGTTTCAGACAAGGTTTTAAAGATGTCATTGCAGTTGATAGGATTGTGTTGTGAGTGTTGTGTTCCAGGTGTTTTCTCCATCTGTAAAACCTCATGTTCTTCATTCACACCTTCTCTCTCTCCTTCTATGATATAGAGTTGTGTGAATATCCTGTTCATGAGAGTTTTATTCCCTTGTAGTTTGTTTCCCTCAAATAAGCATTCATACTTGTTCTTCATGCTGGTTTTGTGTTGGACTTTGACTCTCTGCAGGACTGCTTCAGTTCTTTCCTGCCTGATGTGAGTCTGGGTGTGGAATGCAATTGTATCATCTATCTCTGCTTTGCTGAAATTAAAAGAAAGAACAGGAAAAATGGCAATAACAGGGGTTACAATGAATTTTGAAGATTTTACATTGTTGACAAGATTATACATGTTGCATATTTTGGAGAACAATAAATGTTCATTGGGTTTCATATATCATTATTTATTTAAGATGAATTACTGTAAATCATCAACTAAATATACTAACTGTGAAGTAGAGGCCACTGGTACACCACTGAAATTAAGAGGAATAAATATGGAACGTGTAGTTTTCATAGACACACCGCTTGGTACTTGTGATTCTGATCTCAGTCTCTTCTTTCTGCTGTTAGTTGCAAAAGACAAATAAAAATGTGTCATGTATTGGAACAGCATTTTACATTCAGACAGTTTTATCTGAATACATATAGAGATACAGATAATTTCAAAAAGCACTGATGGCCAATGCAGACAATCACCAAATTACAGTTTGACATTTCTCAGAAATTCCGCAGACCATCAAATACAGATTAAACATGGCAAAACCCAACAAATATGTCTTATAGTGCTGGTCAGCATCTGTTGATTGCAAGACTATAGAACTCAAACCCATGATTTTAGCATTTTAAGAGCTGTGCTCTACTGTTTGAGCTACAGCGATATAAGTCACCATCATAAAAAGTTGCAAAAGTGCTAATGTCATACCTAGAGTCACTGAAGGTGCCTTCATTCTCTCTTTTCTCATGGAAACTCATTTTGGAAGAACTTCCCTCCTAATCAAAATAAGATAAACATACATATGAATAATAATGAAAACTACACCAGATACACAAAACAAAACAACAAAACAAGCACAACATGTCTTACACAATGTACATCAAATCATGGTCACATTTGATTAATAGTTTCACGGCAGATGGAAAACCTTCTGTATGGCTCCTTTAAAGCAATGTGGTTAAATAAGCCAAACATATTCCTCACTGAGTTCTAATTTGAATATAAAAGAAAGAGCTAAAAAAAAAGAAAAAGAAAAAGAAAAAAAAAGAGAATATGTACTAGCTAAAACAAATATTAAATATGCAGTTATTATAAGTGCACATTATGACATTTAGTTAGCATCCCATCTTTTATCACCTGTGCAAGATAATCAACAATCATTATTTTATTGACATTGTTTCCAAAAATTACTATATTGTATAATTAGTACAATGCAAAATTGTCATAACTTACCATCACCATTAACATTGCCAACTTATTTTGTTATATATCTGCATGGTTACATGAATAATAAGTTTTGACCTTACCACAATATGCTGCCACCTAAATGTCCAGGCATAGATTTAAACCCTCAAAATGACATAATTTCTTTTACTTTCGTTTAGGCACTTGGCCAATGTGACAGTTGTCTCTTGTTACTTTTCTCTTTCTATGTTTTGTTCTCCCTCTAGTGGCGAAGAGCATCATCACAGTCTCAAAAAAGTCTCAAAGAGGCTGTTGATTGTAACTGAACACAAACTGTATGAATAAAAATTTAACTCATAACAGGATCTAGCTATCAGTATAAGTGTATGTTGTTTAATAAGGCATATAAGAGCTTTTTGTTGTCAGTCAGCACTAGGGACAACACTGCTTCTCTTCCTCCTTCAGGAACTGATCAAGTGTCTCAAACTCCTCCATCTATATCTAGAGTCAGAAGGAAGGTTATTTATTGAATGTTACATATACGTAATAATATGATGTATGGACTCATTTGGTTTGTTTTTAGCAGTAGTTTCACAGGTTTGTTTGATGTTGTTTCCAGATCTTATTTCAGCACATTGACTTACATCTCTAGCTCTCCCTGCAGGAAACAAGACAACACTACACAGCTCTGAAAAATTGAGATGAAATTGAGAACATGCAGCTCACATGAACAAACTACAAACTCTGATGAGTGATGAAATGCTTTATATGAAAACACACACCAGCGTATGTCAGACATACTGCACTAGTTACATGACTGCACCAAAATGGACACTACTAGGCTATTAAAATGTCATAAAATGTCAAAATTCTCTCATACAAAAAATTTATTGTGATTTCCCATCTGAAAAAAAAAAATTTTATATATATGGAAGGAAATATTGTTTACCTTTCACACTATTCATTTGAAAAGTAAACATACTATATTGGCAAATAATCACAAGCAGATGTCACAAGCAAATGTATTGCTTAGTGGACCTCTTTGTTGTCTTGCTGTAACCTCTTTCAAGATTTTGTTTTTTCATCTTTCAAGGACAGAGTACTAAGAGGAGAGATAAGAAACAGCAGGAGCTGCAAGAGGAGAACAGGAACAGGAAAATATTTTCCTGTTTCTCAAACTCGTGTTCTCTGAGGCTCAATGTTGATCTGCTGCTCACAAGAATATTTTGGTTTATTCACAGTGATGCATAGAAGAACCATTTTTGGTTCCACAAAGAACCATTCAATCAAAGGTTCTTTAAAAAAACATCTCTTTCTTACCTTTTATAATCTGAAGAACCTTCATTTGCAACAAATAATCTTTTGTGAAAAGGTTCTTTATGAAACCATTTAGACAAAAAATGTTCTTCTATGTCATTTTAAAGCACCTTTATTTTTAAGAGTGTATACAGTCCTCTGTTTGTATCCTTGGTTGTCTGTTTTAATTTTTTTTGTTCACATGTTAAAGGCTATTTTGACTGCTGCGTATAATTTTGAGTATGTTAATAACAAGAAGATTGCTGCATTTAGATTCACTTCAGCTTTCCATTTATGCAATCATATGTGACACAAGCACACGAGAAAGGACTTACAAGTTTATTAAAAGAAAATAGCCTTTTAACAAATGTAAAACTTGTGAACTGAGAAACTGTAACCCTGGAGCTTTCTTTGCTGAAAGGCACTTTAACTCTAAACTTTAGAAGAGAACTTTACAATCTCTAGCTAAGAAGAACTAGCAGAGAACAATGCGTGACATTAAGATCTCTTCTGAACTTTAGAGTAGTCAAATGTGAGCGTATTAGAGTTTTTGTCTCAGGAGGCATCTCGCGCCTCATGTAACCTCATTTATGACTAGGAGTAAGATTTGAGTTGTTAAAGATATAATTTTAATTTAACATTATATAAAAATTCTATTCTTATTTTATTTATTTTTTTTAAATATAAATATTTACATAATATTTAGATTTTTATTTCTAGTTGCTTCTGATAAGCAACATAGTAAGAAAACAGTCAAGACATATTAATGAGAAAACCACAAATACAACACACTTCAGTCTTACTATAATATTGCAGCGTAATGAATAAATCAGGATTCTGATTTTGAATGAAATAACTATGAATAAATATATTTATTAAACACATTTGACATGTGAGTTAAAAATGGCTCACTATTTGGCAGTTACGGTGTTAAAGCCACCCTTTTTATTCATCAGCCATAACTGCTTATCAATGATTTATATCACATTCGTAAATTAGTCATTTATAAACAACTTTAAAAACCCTTTACAACAGAAACCTTAATATAAATGATAATTTCTTATTTCGTAATTCATTAATTTATTTAAAATAAATTAATTGTTTATAGTCATTTAAATAACAAACCTCATTCATTAACAAACCAATAAATAAATGAATAATACCATTTTATTCAATGTAATGAAATACTTAAATTAAATGCAATGCAAACAATGATGTCATATAATGATTCTGGAAATACATTTGTTATTTACTGTTCTGTTATTTATTACATTTTTATTACAAAACAAAACAAAACAAAAACAAACAAAAACAAAACAAAACAGAATAATTAAAAATAGATTTAAAATGGATTAAAAAACACATTCAAATAACAATTCTAAATCCTTTTGATCCCTTTCCTTAAATTCTATTCATATTCAGGAATTTACAAAGCAATTTAATTCTAAATAGTGACTACAGCTCAAAAAATATTTGAGGGGAACCTTCTCTCTCTTTCCAGAAGGGGACACTACATATTCATCACAGATAGAAGAGGGCTCAGGCTCTAATCCCAATTCAGCACAAAATTTACAGTCTGATACAATAAACTTTTGTGGACTGAAATAGTGTTATGACCTCTTCTAGTGTAAAATAAATATTATTATATATTAATTTTCAATATTTTATATTCAGTTGTAAATTGATTGCACAAAGTAGTTCTGTAACCTATTAATATGTGTATTACTGTCTTATAATCTTTACATCTTTTAAATAATTTCCTGTTTTAATTAATTTTCCTGTCCATTATACACAGTAAAAAATGTCCTGTAAAAAAACGGTCAAATGACTGGCAGCTATGGCTGCCAAACAAAAAACATAAAATTGAAGTAAAATATCATAATTAAAAACGAGGAAAAATCTGTAAAATATATTTTTTTTCTGTAAAACATTTAAAGAGATTTTTTGTAAAATTATTGTTGTTGTTCACTTATATTTACGAGTAGGTATACTGTGGAGGTACTCTATAGTTACAAATAGGTATGCTGTAAATTCCATTTACTTACGCGGTACATTGCGGGCTGTAATTTAAAGCGTTACTTCACGGAAGAATCCTGGTTTGGGCAGATGGCAGACAGTGTGTATGGCGTTGTGTGGGTGAGCAGTTTGCTGATGTCAATGTTGTGGATCGAGTGGTCCATGGTGGTGGTGGGGTTATGGTATGGGCTGGCGTATGTTATGGACAACGAACACAGGTGAATTTTATTGATGGCATTTTGAATGCACAGAGATACCGTGACGAGATCCTGAGGCCCATTGTTGTGACATTCATCCACGACCATTACCTCATGTTGCAGCATGATAATGCACGGCCCCATGCTGCAAGGATCTGTACACAATTCCTGGAAGCTGAAAACATCCCAGTTCTTGCATGGTCAGCATACTTACCGGACATGTCACCCATTGAGCATGTTTGGGATGCTCTGGATCGGCATATACAACAGCATGTTTCAGTTCCTGCCAATATCCAGCAACTTTGCACAGCCATTGAAGAGGAGTGGACCAACATTCCACAGGCCACAATCAACAACCTGGTCAACTCTGTGTGAAGGAGATGTGCTGCACTGCACTTTAATGGCGACTTTAATGGAACGGTGAAGAAATTTACCATATATATATTTAAAATCCTTATGATTTTTTGCATAAAAGAAAAATTGAAAACTTTGACCCATACAGTGTATTTTTTGCTACAAATATACCCATGCTACTTAGGACTATAGTTTTGTGATCCAGGGTCACAAATGAGAATAATAGACTGAAATTGATTTAAGCTTTACTTTTAAGGTTTTTTTGATCGTTTTTTTTTTTTCAGATGCTCACAAAACTATTAAGTTAGACAACCCTTGTGAAAATCAAATGTACAGTAAATTTTACTTAAAGGTATATGTTTTGTATTTTAAGGTATATATTTATATTAATCAATATAAGTACTAGAGTGTACTCTGCAATTATAAAATTTTTATGTAATAAAAATATGTAATTATTACATAAAAATATGTCCTAAAAGACGTCTTAAGTCCTACAAGTGGGTCAAAACACTGAAGATCTGCTAATTTCATTTTTAAATGAACATTTAAATATAATATTGTTTTAAGTTCAATGCAAATACAATGCAGTATTTTCTTTTTAAATATTGTATTGTAGTAATATTAACTTTTTTTAAAGTATGATTAAGTACATACACACATTCCTGACAAACGTGTCTGTGTAATTCTACACATTCACCTCTAGATGGAGACATTCTCAGTCTTTTGTCAGGTCTGTCTAAAGTTGACAAGCACTTCATACCTCTAAAATGTAAAGTAACATGGTGATTGCAGAATAACTGCCTATTAAAATATGCATGACTTGTAGAGTATCTTTAATTAAGTCTCTGATAGGGCTAAATGTCATAATATAACTTTTTAAAATATTTATGGGCTTAGTGTTTACATTATACATTTAAACACAGCCCTATTAAAACAGCAATCAAACAAAATATCATTTACACACTATTCTATCAATACAGAGCATCAGAGTTTCAGATAAATACTTTAGTTGTTTGTCTTAGTGATGGATACCGTGAAGTTATTAACAAATATGCAGCTAAAGATAAAGAAGAATCATCAGTTAAGTCAGCTTTGCATTTGGTGCTTTTTACAGTACGTACTATTTCAAAGCAGCTTTACATAATATGAATAATAATACACCTCAAATACAACAGTATACTTATTTTTTGTTACTTTTTAAGTTATTTTTAATTCTTTACTTATTATTTATAATACCTTAATGATTTACGTTTTCTACTGTATTTACTTTACTAATTTTTACTTTACATTCTCGTGAACTAGAAGTGCTTTTAAACCACATAATACAAATGAGAGAGAGAGAGAAAGAGAGCGAGAGTATGTATACTAATATCACATTTTTTTCTCTCTTAGGAAGTGAAACAGCTTGTTTACAGTGTGTTCTACTATGCTACAATAAATTATATGAGACAAATTAATAATCATTAAAAATTTGTAAAACCACTTAGCCAATGTCATTGTTAAAAAAAACAGTATGTAGAAGTTTTAAGTGAAGAAAAATATATTTTTATATTCAACGACTGTCTGAGAAGGATCTGTTCTCTTCACAGAACAATAAACGGTAAAAAGTGCTCAACAAATGAATGTAATTGGACTGAATCCAGCATTAATTAACGAGAACACTGACAGTATTTAGTGATCTAGAGGTTGTGTCATACTGGATGCTGTGGATAGATATGGGACAAGTTGATCATTATAAGATTTACAGTAAACACCTTGCAGATTTATATTAAACACTGGAGATTTACAGTGAACAAATGACAGAAGTAGAATCTGGATTAGATCTGGAGAAACTGGTTCATTCGATGTAGTTTCACATTCAGTTCTGAGAAGACAGAAGGAACTCAGTGAATCTGCAGTTCAAAATACCATACATATCAAATTTGTCAACAAAAAACCTTTTTTTTTTTGAAAAAAAAAAAAAAAAAAACAACCTAAAAGCAGACAGGTGAGTTCAGAAAGCAGGGAATGAAGTGATGGTCAAAATGAATGAGTTTATTGAATAATTTTAGTTGTATCTGTTTCCATGCACATTTCGACATCGTCTGACCAACACAAATTCAACAAGTATTATTGTACCAAAACAAAAATGACAGCTTCACAAGCATCCTGTGATAGTAAATCCTTAAAATGGAGACTTTCTCCTATCTCTAACTTACTTGTGAAGATAACACAGCATACAACATACAGTCTGGATTAAACAGTAACAGAAAAATAACAAAAATGATTGAAATTACTGCAGTACATTTATGTTATATACGTGTAGGAAGTAACGTCGAACCGATAAAGAAGCAGCATGAATGACGTACAACACAAATTTGATCTCTTAAATATGCTCTTCTATATATATCACAAATATTACATATGTTAATAATTTCTGTAGTTACATCTATAATTACGCTGTTGACCCCAACCCTATTCCTTAACCCACCCTTAAACTTAACCATATTACAAAAGCTGTCCTTATAAGCTTACCTGTATTTCACATCAAAAGTAACAATGTTGTTTTGTAATACAACATCAACACAATAAGTATTTTTTTTACATAAGTAGTGGTTATAGCCATCTAATATAAAGTAGGACTGAATTTACATAGTCATTCTACACATTTGTGTTCAACCACATTTGAATGTACAACATGCATTTACTATTTCTGTAGTAAAACCATACATTTTTTATAATTCATACATCAAACCTTTTCATAAATACACTTAATTTCTGACCATGATTAGGATTGAGGTAGAAGTCAGTTGTTTGTCTTTTGTTTAATCTTACACAATGACAGAGAGGAATCAAAAACCTTAAATCCAGCATAGAGGGGTTCAGTAAATGTGGTGTTGAATGTTTGTAAGTGTGTGAGTGTGTGTGTGTCAGAGACACTGTAGAACGACAGAGTGCCGGCCGGCCAGTCCAGATACAATCCTACTCTTTTAGAGGGGGGTGAAGGGGCAGTAATGGTTTTGGTCAGGTTGTTGTGCCAGACAACAAATGCATCATTAGTGCAGAAAAGACACCAGGACTTGTTATTGTATCCAAACTTTCCAACAGTCCCTTGCTTCCTGTTGATTGTTTTATAGGCCACTGCTACACGAGCCCAGCCACTCCGTTTAACTTCCCAGTAATGGCGTCCAGTCAGACTCTCTCGACACAGAACCTGAGGAACATCTTTAAATCTCTCTGGATGATCAGGATATGGCTGCTGCTCATCAACATATTTTACCTCTCCATTCTCAGACAGAATGAGTTGTGTGTTTGCTGTGTTTGGATCCAGTGTGAGATCACAGAAATCTGAACACAAGAAGAGAGACAAAAACAGTTATAGTATAATTTTGTTTGTTTCATTAAATGTGCACGAGTGTGTCAGAGAAAGTACCTACATTTGTGTAGGCCTGGTTGGATCCTGAAAGGCTCTCCATGGTCCAAACTACAATGACACACACACAAACAAATGTACAGACATAAAGAATTATAAGTAGTTGAAAATGGTATTCACATAGAGGGCATTAATATAAAGAGTCAAGTCAAATTTTAGGACATAGTGGACAGCTTAACAGGAAAAAGCTTTAATGTCTTCATAATTCTTGTTTAAATTCATATGTAAATAATTTGGATTAAATAACCCTGTATTTATGGAAGAGAGCAATTCTGCCCATGTTGTACTTCCACTGTATGGAATATGGTACAACTATATTTTGTGAGATAACATATGGATTCAATTACTACATGAGAAGTTTCAGACCAAGATATTATGAGCTTGTGCTACAGACATTAAGGTTTCTTGTACCCCACATACTTGAGTATCTCCAGTGAGCAGTTTGGATCATTCTGTTTGTCAGAGAGCAGTTGGACTCCTGAATGTCCTGGGTAATTGTAGCTCAGATCCAGCTCTCTCAGGTGTGAGGGGTTTGAACACAGAGCTGAAGACAGATAACGACAGCCTTCCTCTGTGACCATACAGCCTGACAACCTACAGACACACATCAAACAGATTACAAAATCTTTGAAGTTCTCAGCTCTCAAAAACCTGAGGAATAATTGCTAATCTCAATTAAAAATCAATATCTATGTCCTTACTGCAGTTATATCATCCAGGTACTGTATATGCATGAATACTCTAAAGTGACACCAAAGATCATGAAACAATAATCAGTCATGATCATGCCTCTCACACAGACAGGCACAGGACTTTCACTCTAAAGTGAGCACAAGTGAGGCAAAGTAAAGTGCAACACAGAATCTTGAAACAGGCTCTTTTAAAATAGCTATTTTTAACTTGATACAAAGCTTTTGTTTTCTTTAGTCATGCCAAAGAAAACAGTGCACACTAATTATTATATTAGTTAAATCCGCAGACATTGCAAAAAGATGAGGTGTTATTTATTGAGTCAGGCATCAAGTCTTCAGGCAGACCCCCTATAAGTGCCACACCTCTTGTGTCAGCTTGATTTTAAAGATTAAACTGTGCAGGAAGAGGGCAAGAGAGAAAACAATTTGAACTGTTGCCTTGACAACATTTTGAAAATTTATACATTTCCAGTGTTCTAAAATACCTCAATATCTCCAGCTGACAGTTTGGACTCTTCAGCACATCAGAGAGCAGCTTGACCCCTGAATCCTGTAGGTCATTGTTACTGAGGTTTAGCTCTCTTAGGACAGAGTTTGAGAACTGTAGAGCTGATGACACAATTTCACAATGCTGAGTAGTGAGATTACAGCCAGCAAGACTAAAAAAAAAGCAAAATAATTAAATTCTTAACTTTATTCTACAATTAGCATTACAAAAATCTGCTTAATTCTTATAAAACAGATTAGGACATTATATTTAAAAAAGCAAAGCAACAGAAAATGCAATTCCATTCAGAAGGGACTTAATTGTAGCACATGAATTAAAGACTCACAGAGCTTTTCTGCATTTGATCACAGCAGGTATCAGTCTTCTTCTGCCATCATCTGATGTGTTGTATTTCTTGAGATCCAGCTCATCCAACACCTCATCTGACATCTGGAGCATGTAGGCTATTGCTGAGCATTGAGATGGAGAGAGTTGCTTCTTTGAATGTTTGTCTGATTTAACGAAATCCTGAATCTCTCTGGACAGAGTCTGATCTTTCACTTCCAGCAGACAAAGGAATAGACTGATTGATCTTTCAGTGGATAGTGCTTGGCCATCTTTGATCTTCTCTTTAATGTACTGTGTGGTTTTACTGATGCTCTCTGAGCTGTTCTCTGTGTGCATCAGTAGATCCTGTAAGAGTCTCTGATTGGACTCCAGTGAGATACCCAGCAGAAAAAGCAAGAACAGATCCAGGTGTCCATTTGAACTTTCTAAGGCTTTATCTACTGCACCTTTATGCAAATTGTGCATTAAATCGAAAACCTTAAGGGCCTCCATGATGCCTCTTAAATAGCAGTGAAACACATAGAAAGCAGCAAGAAACTCTTGAACACTCAAATGAACGAAGCTGTAGACTTTCCTCTGATTAATCGCAGGTTCCCCCTTAAAGATCTCAGTGCAAAGCCCAGTATACACTGGGGAATTAGTGACATCTATGCCGCTCTCAATCAGGTCCTCCTCATAGAACATCACATTGCCCTTCATCAGCTGATTGAAAGCCAGTTCAGCAAGTTTCATAATCACTGCTCTTTTGGACTGCAGGAGTTTCTCTGGATCTCTCTCACCACACTTTTGATGCCTCATGTTGATCTGAGTCAGCAGGAAGTGGATATACATTTCAGTCAGATTCTGAGGGATTTCTGCATTGGGATCTTCTTTCAGGAGTATCTGAAGCACAGTGGATGAGATCCAGCAGAAGATGGGAATGTGACACATGATGTGGAGGCTTCTTGCTTTTCTAATATGTGAAATGATTATGCTGGCTTGATGTTCATCACTGATTGCCTTCTTCAAATATTCCTCTTTTTGAGAGTCAGTAAAACCTTGAATTTCTGTCACACGGTTAATATTTTTGAATGGGATCTGATTGGCTGCTGCTGGTCTGGAAGTGATCCAGATGAGGGCAGAGGGAAGCAGCTCTCCTTTCATGAGGTTTGACATCAACACACCCACTGATGAAGACGTATTCACATCACAAACTTTCTCATCTTTTGAAAATGGTGTCATTCTGCTTTCATCCAGACCATCTAGGATAAACACAACTTTACATTCTTCAAAAATCTTTGAGTCCAAATCTTGAAGTTCAGGGTGAAAATCCAGCAGAAGTCTGTGAAGACTGTACTTATGATCTTGAATCAAGTTCAGCTCTCGAAATGGAAACACAAACATGAAATCTACATCCTGATTGGCTTCTCCCTCAGCCCAGTCCAGAATAAACTTCTGTACAGAGACGGTTTTTCCAATTCCAGCAATACCTTTAGTAAGAACAGTCTTGATTTTGTCTTTTTCTTCATATCCCGGTTTAGGTAAGGCTTTAAATATGTCATTGCAGTTGATTGAATTGTGCTGTGAGTGTTGTGTTCTGGGTACTTTCTCCATCTGTAAAACCTCATGTTCTTCATTCACACCTTCTCTCTCTCCTTCTATGACATAGAGTTGTGTGAAGATCCTGTTCAAGAGAGTTTCATTCCCTTGTAGTTTGTTTCCCTCAAATAAGCATTCATACTTGTTCTTCATGCTGGTTTTGTGTTGGTCTTTGACTCTCTGCAGGACTGCTTCAGTTCTTTCCTGTCTAATGTGAGTCTGGGTGTGGAATGCAATTGTGTCTATTTCCACATCACTTAAATTAAAAGAAAGAACAGGAAAAATGGCAATAACAGGGATTACAATGAATGTTGAATATTTTACATCATTGACAAGATTATACATGTTGCATAACGTCGCTGTCGGGCGGAATCCTCGTATCTCCAAAACCGTCATTTTTCAGGAAATGAAAAAAACTGCATATTTTTTGAGTTATTAAATATTTTATCGTTAAAGTTGGTATTATACCATATATTGCTATCATACACTGTTGTGTACCAACATTAAGACAACATTTCCCCAAAATCATGTTTTATCGAGGTTTCGAGATACGAGGTTTTATGACTTGGGAGCAGGGAGATACGAGATTACGCTGTCATTGATAAGAATGGTACAGACACAGACTTCGCTGCTGCCAGCAGTGTTCATCAAAGTCTGCGGTCGCGTTGAGCCTTTTGACAAGAGAAAAGGCTTCAATAGTTAACCAAAGCTAACGACTGTGGTTACATACATTTTCCTAAACTCTATTTTAAACGTTAGAGCTATGAGTGATGCAATACCAAAATAAAGCGATAAACTGTCTAATAGGCGGAAATTAATCTGCAGGCAAACAAAGTCTGCGGTCGCATTGAGCCTTTTGACAAGAGAAAAGGCTTCAATAGTTAACCAAAGCTAACGACTGTGGTTACATACATCTTCCTAAACTCTATTTTAAAGGTTTAAGAGCTATGATGCAATACAAAAAAAAAACTGAGTCCGTCTTTTTTCCCCTTAATTCTTCCAGAAGCAGCTTATACTACTGTTTCAGCTATTAACATAGTTACGTTTTGTATGTAATGCCAAAGTGGTTATATTTCGTTTCGTTTTCTTATTAAGTTAATTTAGAAAAACTTTTGGAGCATTTTTTGTTCGTTAAATATCAGTTTGTTTGTTTGTTTTTTTTTTTACGAACAGCGGCCAGCGGAAGACTTTTGCCTTTTAAATCATTACGACTTGCATAAAATAAAATCTATAGATCTAAAACAGTTAAAGTAGCTATAGAACAATTTTAGTTTAAACATTAAACCTAGATAAATGTGCGCTATTATGTGAATATTGTTTTTGAAGAGGAGAAGCTGAAATCGCTTTGCAGGACATGAGGAGTCAGCGCGATCACATTTTTCAGCAAATAGGCTACATGCCTCACAAACATGACAAATAAATAAATAAATAAATAAATAGAAAGCTTTAAATTATTACTTAACGAAATAAAAGAAATCAGAAAAAAAACGCTTTCATTATGTAATCCGGAAAGATGCTTTCCTTCAAAAGTTGCGTCCAAAGAAGAGATTGCGAGTCAGGGTCTTTGCGACATTATCTCAGAATACACTAGTTTATTAATGGATCATTCAGATATCTCCTTACTGTTTCCACCGACACATTCAATGCTAATTATTTTTGCCGGTGCTTTGTGAAAAGATGATGGAAGGGGACATATGCCCCGACGCTCCAGCGGAGTGAAGAAAAGGTGGAGATACGAGCTCTTCTCAGACAGTGTTCAAGTGTTCAAATGAGTTAAGAGATTTGCTCTCAAGCTATTTTCAACACTTTAGATTGGTTAATAATTTGTAAAAATTACAGATCCACGTGGGCACTGACCAATAGCATCGATTTGTGAAAAAATATGAAATTTACAAAATTTGGACATACGAGGTTTCCGCCCGACAGCGACGATAATTTGGAGAACAATAAGTGTTCATTGGATTTCATATATGAATAATTTATTTAAGATTATTTGCTGTAAATCAACTAAATATACTAACTGTGAAGTAGAGGCCACTGGTACACCACTGAAATCAAGGGGATTAAATATGGAATGTGTACTTTTCACAGACACACCGCTTGGTACTAATGATTCTGATCTCAGACTCTTCTTCCTGCTGTTAGTTGCAAAAGACAAATAAAAATGTGTCATTAATGGGAACAACATTTTACATTCAGACAGTTTTATCTGAATAAATATAGAGATACAGATAATTTCAAAAAGCACTGACATACATGGCCGATGCAGACAATCACCAAATTACAGTTTGACACTTCTGAGAAATTCCACAGACCATCAAATACATCAAATATGAACATGGTAAAACCCAACAAATATGTCTTATAGTGCTTGTCAGCATTTGTTGATTGCAAGACTATAGAACTCAAACCCATGATCTTAGCATTGTAAGAGCTGTGCTCTACTGCCTTCACTACAGTAATATAAGTCACCATCATAAAAAGTTGCAAAAGTGCTAATGTCATACCTAGAGTCACTGAAAGTTCTTTCATTCTCTCTTTTCTCATGGGAACTCATTTTGGAAGAACTTCCCTCCTAATCTAAATAAGATAAAAATACATCAAATGAAAACTACACCAAATACACAAACAAAACAAGTACAACATGTCATACACAAAATAATTCAATTCATGGTCACATTTGATTAATAGTTTCACGGCAGATGGAAGACCTTACTTTATTTAGTATTACATGTTATGTAATTTGTGTAAGTTGTGAAAAAAATATTAATTCAAAGTACATATCAACATTATTATAAAATGATATTAAGGTACATAATAATTTCTGACAATTTATTCAATGTTTAATGCTACAGGGCAATTATGGAAATTTACTTGCAGTAGAAAAAGCAGTATGTTTAGTAATAATGTGGGAACTGTGATGTAATAGAAGTGCAGAACTCTTCACTATTTTTTGTACTAGCTAAAACAAACAAAAATAATAAAAACAAATAAAATATACAATAAAAAATAAAAAATGCAGTTATTATAAGTGCACATTATGACATTTAGTTAGCATCCCATCTTTTATCACCTGTGCAAGATAATCAACAATCATTGTTTTATTGAAATTGTTTCCAAAAATTACTATATTGTATAATTAGTACAATGCAAAATTGTCATAACTTACCATCACCATTAACATTGCCAACTTATTTTTTATATATATCTGCATGGTTACATGAATAATAAGTTTTGACCTTACCACAATATGCTGCCACCTAAATGTCCAGGCATAGATTTAAACCCTCAAAATGACATAATTTCTTTTACTTTCGTTTAGGCACTTGGCCAATGTGACAGTTGTCTCTTGTTACTTTTCTCTTTCTATGTTTTGTTCTCCCTCTAGTGGCGAAGAGCATCATCACAGTCTCAAAAAAGTCTCAAAGAGGCTGTTGATTGTAACTGAACACAAACTGTATGAATAAAAATTTAACTCATAACAGGATCTAGCTATCAGTATGTGTATGTTGTTTAATAAGGCATATAAGAGCTTTTTGTTGTCAGTCAGCACTAGGGACAACACTGCTTCTCTTCCTCCTTCAGGAACTGATCAAGTGTCTCAAACTCCTCCATCTATATCTAGAGTCAGAAGGAAGGTTATTTATTGAATGTTACATATACGTAATAATATGATGTATGGACTCATTTGGTTTGTTTTTAGCAGTAGTTTCACAGGTTTGTTTGATGTTGTTTCCAGATCTTATTTCAGCACATTGACTTACATCTCTAGCTCTCCCTGCAGGAAACAAGACAACACTACACAGCTCTGAAAAATTGAGATGAAATTGAGAACATGCAGCTCACATGAACAAACTACAAACTCTGATGAGTGATGAAATGCTTTATATGAAAACACACACCAGCGTATGTCAGACATACTGCACTAGTTACATGACTGCACCAAAATGGACACTACTAGGCTATTAAAATGTCATAAAATGTCAAAATTCTCTCATACAAAAAATTGATTGTGATTTCCCATCTGAAAAAAAAAAATATATATATATATATGGAAGGAAATATTGTTTACCTTTCACACTATTCATTTGAAAAGTAAACATACTATATTGGCAAATAATCACAAGCAGATGTCACAAGCAAATGTATTGCTTAGTGGACCTCTTTGTTGTCTTGCTGTAACCTCTTTCAAGATTTTGCATATTAGATTTTGTTTTTTCATCTTTCAAGGACAGAGTACTAAGAGGAGAGATAAGAAACAGCAGGAGCTGCAAGAGGAGAACAGGAACAGGAAAATATTTTCCTGTTTCTCAAACTCGTGTTCTCTGAGGCTCAATGTTGATCTGCTGCTCACAAGAATATTTTGGTTTATTCACAGTGATGCATAGAAGAACCATTTTTGGTTCCACAAAGAACCATTCAATCAAAGGTTCTTTAAAAAAACATCTCTTTCTTACCTTTTATAATCTGAAGAACCTTCATTTGCAACAAATAATCTTTTGTGAAAAGGTTCTTTATGAAACCATTTAGACAAAAAATGTTCTTCTATGTCATTTTAAAGCACCTTTATTTTTAAGAGTGTATACAGTCCTCTGTTTGTATCCTTGGTTGTCTGTTTTAATTTTTTTTTTTTAACATGTTAAAGGCTATTTTGACTGCTGCGTATAATTTTGAGTATGTTAATAACAAGAAGATTGCTGCATTTAGATTCACTTCAGCTTTCCATTTATGCAATCATATGTGACACAAGCACACGAGAAAGGACTTACAAGTTTATTAAAAGAAAATAGCCTTTTAACAAATGTAAAACTTGTGTACTGAGAAACTGTAACCCTGGAGCTTTCTTTGCTGAAAGGCACATTAAAGGGTTTATGACTAAATATGACTATTTTGATTATTAATACATATCATATATTAGAAAAATAAATGTTTGAGTTCATATTGAGGCATTTAAATTTGGTACACACTTTTTAAAGTTTGTTGTGCTCTATTCTAAACTTTAGAAGAGAACTTTACAATCTCTAGCTAAGAAGAACTAGCAGAGAACAATGCGTGACATTAAGATCTCTTCTGAACTTTAGAGTAGTCAAATGTGAGCGTATTAGAGTTTTTGTCTCAGGAGGCATCTCGCGCCTCATGTAACCTCATTTATGACTAGGAGTAAGATTTAAGTTTTTAAAGATATAATTTTAATTTAACATTATATAAAAATTCTATTCTTATTTTATTTATTTTTATTAAATATAAATATTTAAATAATATTTAGATTTTTATTTCTAGTTGCTTCTGATAAGCAACATAGTAAGAAAACAGTCAAGACATATTAATGAGAAAACCACAAATACAACACACTTCAGTCTTACTATAATATTGCAGCGTAATGAATAAATCAGGATTCTGATTTTGAATGAAATAACTATGAATAAATATATTTATTAAACACATTTGACATGTGAGTTAAAAATGGCTCACTATTTGGCAGTTACGGTGTTAAAGCCACCCTTTTTATTCATCAGCCATAACTGCTTATCAATGATTTATATCACATTCGTAAATGAGTCATTTATAAACAACTTTAAAAACCCTTTACAACAGAAACCTTAATATAAATGATAATTTCTTATTTCGTAATTCATTAATTTATTTAAAATAAATTAATTGTTTATAGTCATTTAAATAACAAACCTCATTCATTAACAAACCAATAAATAAATGAATAATACCATTTTATTCAATGTAATGAAATACTTATATTAAATGCAATGCAAACAATGATGTCATATAATGATTCTGGAAATGCATTTGTTATTTACTGCTCTGTTATTTATTACATTTTTATTACAAAACAAAACAAAACAAAAACAAACAAAAACAAAACAAAACAAAACAGAATAATTAAAAATAGATTTAAAATGGATTAAAAAACACATTCAAATAACAATTCTAAATCCTTTTGATCCCTTTCCTTAAATTCTATTCATATTCAGGAATTTACAAAGCAATTTAATTCTAAATAGTGACTACAGCTCAAAAAATATTTGAGGGGAACCTTCTCTCTCTTTCCAGAAGGGGACACTACATATTCATCACAGATAGAAGAGGGCTCAGGCTCTAATCCCAATTCAGCACAAAATTTACAGTCTGATACAATAAACTTTTGTGGACTGAAATAGTGTTATGACCTCTTCTAGTGTAAAATAAATATTATTATATATTAATTTTCAATATTTTATATTCAGTTGTAAATTGATTGCACAAAGTAGTTCTGTAACCTATTAATATGTGTATTACTGTCTTATAATCTTTACATCTTTTAAATAATTTCCTGTTTTAATTAATTTTCCTGTCCATTATACACAGTAAAAAATGTCCTGTAAAAAAACGGTCAAATGACTGGCAGCTATGGCTGCCAAACAAAAAACATAAAATTAAAGTAAAATATCATAATTAAAAACGAGGAAAAATCTGTAAAATATATTTTTTTTCTGTAAAACATTTAAAGAGATTTTTTGTAAAATTATTGTTGTTGTTCCCTTATATTTACGAGTAGGTACTGTGGAGGTACTCTATAGTTACAAATAGGTATGCTGTAAATTCCATTTACTTACGCGGTACATTGCGGGCTGTAATTTAAAGCGTTACTTCACGGAAGAATCCTGGTTTGGGCAGATGGCAGACAGTGTGTATGGCGTTGTGTGGGTGAGCAGTTTGCTGATGTCAATGTTGTGGATCGAGTGGTCCATGGTGGTGGTGGGGTTATGGTATGGGCTGGCGTATGTTATGGACAACGAACACAGGTGAATTTTATTGATGGCATTTTGAATGCACAGAGATACCGTGACGAGATCCTGAGGCCCATTGTTGTGACATTCATCCACGACCATTACCTCATGTTGCAGCATGATAATGCACGGCCCCATGCTGCAAGGATCTGTACACAATTCCTGGAAGCTGAAAACATCCCAGTTCTTGCATGGTCAGCATACTCACCGGACATGTCACCCATTGAGCATGTTTGGGATGCTCTGGATCGGCATATACAACAGCATGTTTCAGTTCCTGCCAATATCCAGCAACTTTGCACAGCCATTGAAGAGGAGTGGACCAACATTCCACAGGCCACAATCAACAACCTGATCAACTCTGTGTGAAGGAGATGTGCTGCACTGCACTTTAATGGCGACTTTAATGGAACGGTGAAGAAATTTACCATATATATATTTAAAATCCTTATGATTTTTTGCATAAAAGAAAAATTGAAAACTTTGACCCATACAGTGTATTTTTTGCTACAAATATACCCATGCTACTTAGGACTATAGTTTTGTGATCCAGGGTCACAAATGAGAATAATAGACTGAAATTGATTTAAGCTTTACTTTTAAGGTTTTTTTGATAGTTTTTTTTTTTTCAGATGCTCACAAAACTATTAAGTTAGACAACCCTTGTGAAAATCAAATGTACAGTAAATTTTACTTAAAGGTATATGTTTTGTATTTTAAGGTATATATTTATATTAATCAAAAAAGGTCACTAGAGTGTACTCTGCAATTATAAAATTTTTATGTAATAAAAATATGTAATTATTACATAAAAATATGTCCTAAAAGACGTCTTAAGTCCTACAAGTGGGTCAAAACACTGAAGATCTGCTAATTTCATTTTTAAATGAACATTTAAATATAATATTGTTTTAAGTTCAATGCAAATACAATGCAGTATTTTCTTTTTAAATATTGTATTGTAGTAATATTAACTTTTTTTAAAGTATGATTAAGTACATACACACATTCCTGACAAACGTGTCTGTGTAATTCTACACATTCACCTCTAGATGGAGACATTCTCAGTCTTTTGTCAGGTCTGTCTAAAGTTGACAAGCACTTCATACCTCTAAAATGTAAAGTAACATGGTGATTGCAGAATAACTGCCTATTAAAATATGCATGACTTGTAGAGTATCTTTAATTAAGTCTCTGATAGGGCTAAATGTCATAATATAACTTTTTAAAATATTTATGGGCTTAGTGTTTACATTATACATTTAAACACAGCCCTATTAAAACAGCAATCAAACAAAATATCATTTACACACTATTCTATCAATACAGAGCATCAGAGTTTCAGATAAATACTTTAGTTGTTTGTCTTAGTGATGGATACCGTGAAGTTATTAACAAATATGCAGCTAAAGATAAAGAAGAATCATCAGTTAAGTCAGCTTTGCATTTGGTGCTTTTTACAATACGTACTATTTCAAAGCAGCTTTACATAATATGAATAATAATACACCTCAAATACAACAGTATACTTATTTTTTGTTACTTTTTAAGTTATTTTTAATTCTTTACTTATTATTTATAATACCTTAATGATTTACGTTTTCTACTGTATTTACTTTACTAATTTTTACTTTACATTCTCGTGAACTAGAAGTGCTTTTAAACCACATAATACAAATGAGAGAGAGAGAGAGAAAGAGAGCGAGAGTATGTATACTAATATCACATTTTTTTCTCTCTTAGGAAGTGAAACAGCTTGTTTACAGTGTGTTCTACTATGCTACAATAAATTATATGAGACAAATTAATAATCATTAAAAATTTGTAAAACCACTTAGCCAATGTCATTGTTAAAAAAAACAGGATGTAGAAGTTTTAAGTGAAGAAAAAATATATTTTTATATTCAACAACTGTCTGAGAAGGATCTGTTCTCTTCACAGAACAATAAACGGTAAAAAGTGCTCAACAAATGAATGTAATTGGACTGAATCCAGCATTAATTAACGAGAACACTGACAGTATTTAGTGATCTAGAGGTTGTGTCATACTGGATGCTGTGGATAGATATGGGACAAGTTGATCATTATAAGATTTACAGTAAACACCTTGCAGATTTATAT
This sequence comes from Cirrhinus molitorella, assembly GCA_033026305.1. Taxonomy (NCBI): domain Eukaryota; kingdom Metazoa; phylum Chordata; class Actinopteri; order Cypriniformes; family Cyprinidae; genus Cirrhinus; species Cirrhinus molitorella. The sequence continues at coordinate 22,993,338 of CM065141.1, forward strand.
TAAACACTGGAGATTTACAGTGAACAAATGACAGAAATAGAATCTGGATTAGATCTGGAGAAACTGGTTCATTCGATGTAGTTTCACATTCAGTTCTGAGAAGACAGAAGGAACTCAGTGAATCTGCAGTTCAAAATACCATACATATCAAATTTGTCAACAAAAAACCTTTTTTTTTTTGAAAAAAAAAAAAACCTAAAAGCAGACAGGTGAGTTCAGAAAGCAGGGAATGAAGTGATGGTAAAAATGAATGAGTTTATTGAATAATTTTAGTTGTATCTGTTTCCATGCACATTTCGACATCGTCTGACCAACACAAATTCAACAAGTATTATTGTACCAAAACAAAAATGACAGCTTCACAAGCATCCTGTGATAGTAAATCCTTAAAATGGAGACTTTCTCCTATCTCTAACTTACTTGTGAAGATAACACAGCATACAACATACAGTCTGGATTAAACAGTAACAGAAAAATAACAAAAATGATTGAAATTACTGCAGTACATTTATGTTATATACGTGTAGGAAGTAACGTCGAACCAATAAAGAAGCAGCATGAATGACGTACAACACAAATTTGATCTCTTAAATATGCTCTTCTATATATATCACAAATATTACATATGTTAATAATTTCTGTAGTTACATCTATAATTACGCTGTTGACCCCAACCCTATTCCTTAACCCACCCTTAAACTTAACCATATTACAAAAGCTGTCCTTATAAGCTTACCTGTATTTCACATCAAAAGTAACAATGTTGTTTTGTAATACAACATCAACACAATAAGTATTTTTTTGACATAAGTAGTGGTTATAGCCATCTAATATAAAGTGGGACTGAATATACATAGTCATTCTACACATTTGTGTTCAACCACATTTGAATGTACAACATGCATTTACTATTTCTGTAGTAAAACCATACATTTTTTATAATTCATACATCAAACCTTTTCATAAATACACTTCATTTCTGACCATGATTAGGATTGAGGTAGAAGTCAGTTGTTTGTCTTTTGTTTAATCTTACACAATGACAGAGAGGAATCAGAAACCTTAAATCCAGCATAGAGGGGTTCAGTAAATGTGGTGTTGAATGTGTGTAAGCGTGTGAGTGTGTGTGTGTCAGAGACACTGTAGAAGGACAGAGTGCCGGCCGGATAGTCCAGATACACTCCTACTCTTTTAGAGGGGGGTGAAGGGGCAGTAATGGTTTTGGTCAGGTTGTCATGCCAGACAACAAATGCATCAATAGTGCAGAAAAGACACCAGGACTTGTCATTGTATCCAAACTTTCCAACAGTCCCTTGTTTCCTGTTGATTGTTTTATAGGCCACTGCTACACGAGCCCAGCCACTCCGTTTAACTTCCCAGTAATGGCGTCCAGTCAGACTCTCTCGACACAGAACCTGAGGAACATCTTTAAATCTCTCTGGATGATCAGGATATGGCTGCTGCTCATCAACATATTTTACCTCTCCATTCTCAGACAGAATGAGTTGTGTGTTTGCTGTGTTTGGATCCAGTGTGAGATCACAGAAATCTGAACACAAGAAAAGAGACAAAAACAGTTATAGTATAATAATATAGTATAATTTTGTTTGTTGTCATTAAATGTGCACGAGTGTGCCAGACAAAGTACCTACATTTGTGTAGACCTGGTTGGATCCTGAAAGGCTCTCCATGGTCCAAACTACAATGACACACACACAAACAAATGTACAGACATAAAGAATTATAAGTAGTTGAAAATGGTATTCACATAGAGAGCAGTAATATAAAGAGTCAAGTCAAAATTTAGGTCATAGTGGACAGCTTAACAGGAAAAAGCTTTAATGTCTTCATAATTCATGTTTAAATTCATATATAAATGATTTGGATTAAATAACCCTGTATTTATGGAAGAGAGCAATTCTACCCATGTTGTACTTCCACTGTAAAATTCTACAAAATATTTTAAAAACAGCAGTAAAAAATATGGTACAACTATATTTTGTGAGATAACATATGGATTCAATTGCTACATGAGAAGTTTCAGACCAAGATATTATGAGCTTGTGCTGCAGACATTAAGGTTTCTTGTACTCCACATACTTGAGTATCTCCAGTGAGCAGTTTGGATCATTCCGTTTGTCAGTGAGCAGTTGGACACCTGATTGTCCTGGGTAATTGTAGCTCAGATCCAGCTCTCTCAGATGTGAGGGGTTTGAACACAGAGCTGAAGACAGATAACTACAGCCTTTCTCTGTCACCATACAGCCTGACAACCTACAGACACATCAAACAGATTACATAATCTTTGAAGTTCTCAACTCTCAAAAACCTGAGGAATAATTGCTGATCTCAGTTTAAAATCAATATCTATGTCCTTACTGCAGTTATCATATCATCCAGGTACTGTATATGCATGAATACACTGAAGTGACACCAAAGATCATGAAACAATAATCAGTCATGATCATGCCTCTCACACAGACAGGCACAGGACTTTCACTCTAAAGTGAGCACAAGTGAGGCAAAGTAAAGTGCAACACAGCATCTTGAAACAGGCTCTTTTAAAATAGCTATTTTAAACTTGACAAAACGCTTAGCTCTGAACTTTAGTCATGCAAAAGGAAACAGTGCACACTAATTATTATATTAGTTAAATCTGCAGACATTGCAAAAAGATGAGCTTTCTGATGTGTTATTCATTGAGTCAGGCATCAAGTCTTCAGGCAGACCCCCTATAAGTGCCACACCTCTTGTGTCAGCTTGATTTTTAAGATTAAACTGTGCAGGAAGAGGGCAAGAGAGAAAACAATTTGAACTGTTGCCATGACAACATCTTGAGAATTTATACATTTCCAGTGTTCTAAAATACCTCAATATCTCCAGCTGACAGTTTGGACTCTTCAGCTCATCAGAGAGCAGCTTGACCCCTGAATCCTGTAGATCAATGTTACTGAGGTTTAGCTCTCTCAGGACAGAGCTTGAGAACTGTAGAGCTGATGACACAATTTCACAATGCTGAGTAGTGAGATTACAGCCAGCAAGACTAAAAAAAAAAAAAAGCAAAATAATTAAATTCTTAACCTTATTCTACAATTAGCATTACAAAAATCTGCTTAATTCTTATAAAACAGATTAGGACATTATATATATATATATATATATATATATATATATATATAAAGCAAAACAACAGAAAATGCAATCCCATTCAGAAGGGACTTAATTAGCACATGAATTAAAGACTCACAGAGCTTTTCTGCATTTGATCACAGCAGGTATCAGTCTTCTTCTACCATCATCTGATGTGTTGTATTTCTTGAGATCCAGCTCGTCCAACACCTCATCTGACATCTGGAGCATGTAGGCTATTGCTGAGCATTGAGATGGAGAGAGTTGCTTCTTTGAATGTTTGTCTGATTTAACGAAATCCTGAAACTCTCTGGACAGAGTCTGATCTTTCACTTCCAGCAGACAAAGGAATAGATTGATTGATATTTCAGTGGATAGTGCTTGGCCATCTTTGATCTTCTCTTTAATGTACTGTGTGGTTTTACTGATGCTCTCTGAGCTGTTCTCTGTGTGCATCAGTAGATCCTGTAAGAGTCTCTGATTGGACTCCAGTGAGATACCCAGCAGAAAACGCAAGAACAGATCCAGGTGTCCATTTGAACTTTCTAAGGCTTTATCTACTGCACCTTTATGCAAATTGTGCATTAAATCGAAAACCTTAAGGGCCTCCATGATGCCTCTTAAATAGCAGTGAAACACATAGAAAGCAGCAAGAAACTCTTGAACACTCAAATGAACGAAGCTGTAGACTTTCCTCTGATTAATCGCAGGTTCCCCCTTAAAGATCTCAGTGCAAAGCCCAGTATACACTGGGGAATTAGTGACATCTATGCCGCTCTCAATCAGGTCCTCCTCATAGAACATCACATTGCCCTTCATCAGCTGATTGAAAGCCAGTTCAGCAAGTTTCATAATCACTGCTCTTTTGGACTGCAGGAGTTTCTCTGGATCTCTCTCACCACACTTTTGATGCCTCATGTTGATCTGAGTCAGCAGGAAGTGGATATACATTTCAGTCAGATTCTGAGGGATTTCTGCATTGGGATCTTCTTTCAGGAGTATCTGAAGCACAGTGGATGAGATCCAGCAGAAGATGGGAATGTGACACATGATGTGGAGGCTTCTTGCTTTTCTAATATGTGAAATGATTATGCTGGCTTGATGTTCATCACTGATTGCCTTCTTCAAATATTCCTCTTTTTGAGAGTCAGTAAAACCTTGAATTTCTGTCACACGGTTAATATTTTTGAATGGGATCTGATTGGCTGCTGCTGGTCTGGAAGTGATCCAGATGAGGGCAGAGGGAAGCAGCTCTCCTTTCATGAGGTTTGACATCAACACACCCACTGATGAAGACGTATTCACATCACAAACTTTCTCATCATTTGAAAATGGTGTCATTCTGCTTTCATCCAGACCATCTAGGATAAACACAACTTTACATTCTTCAAAAATCTTTGAGTCCAAATCTAGAAGTTCAGGGTGAAAATCCAGCAGAAGTCTGTGAAGACTGTACTTATGATCTTGAATCAAGTTCAGCTCTCGAAATGGAAACACAAACATGAAATCTACATCCTGATTGGCTTCTCCCTCAGCCCAGTCCAGAATAAACTTCTGTACAGAGACGGTTTTTCCAATTCCAGCAATACCTTTAGTAAGAACAGTCTTGATTTTGTCTTTTTCTTCATATCCTGGTTTAGGTAAGGCTTTAAATATGTCATTGCAGTTGATTGAATTGTGCTGTGAGTGTTGTGTTCTGGGTACTTTCTCCATCTGTAAAACCTCATGTTCTTCATTCACACCTTCTCTCTCTCCTTCTATGACATAGAGTTGTGTGAAGATCCTGTTCAAGAGAGTTTCATTCCCTTGTAGTTTGTTTCCCTCAAATAAGCATTCATACTTGTTCTTCATGCTGGTTTTGTGTTGGTCTTTGACTCTCTGCAGGACTGCTTCAGTTCTTTCCTGTCTAATGTGAGTCTGGGTGTGGAATGCAATTGTGTCATCTATTTCCACATCACTTAAATTAAAAGAAAGAACAGGAAAAATGGCAATAACAGGGATTACAATGAATGTTGAATATTTTACATCATTGACAAGATTATACATGTTGCATAACGTCGCTGTCGGGCGGAATCCTCGTATCTCCAAAACCGTCATTTTTCAGGAAATGAAAAAAACTGCATATTTTTTGAGTTATTAAATATTTTATCGTTAAAGTTGGTATTATACCATTGCTATCATACACTGTTGTGTACCAACATTAAGACAACATTTCCCCAAAATCATGTTTTATCGGAGATACGAGGTTTTATGACTTGGGAGCAGGGAGATACGAGATTACGCTGTCATTGATAAGAATGGTACAGACACAGACTTCGCTGCTGCCAGCAGTGTTCATCAAAGTCTGCGGTCGCGTTGAGCCTTTTGACAAGAGAAAAGGCTTCAATAGTTAACCAAAGCTAACGACTGTGGTTACATACATTTTCCTAAACTCTATTTTAAACGTTAGAGCTATGAGTGATGCAATACCAAAATAAAGCGATAAACTGTCTAATAGGCGGAAATTAATCTGCAGGCAAACAAAGTCTGCGGTCGCATTGAGCCTTTTGACAAGAGAAAAGGCTTCAATAGTTAACCAAAGCTAACGACTGTGGTTACATACATCTTCCTAAACTCTATTTTAAAGGTTTAAGAGCTATGATGCAATACAAAAAAAACTGAGTCCGTCTTTTTTCCCCTTAATTCTTCCAGAAGCAGCTTATACTACTGTTTCAGCTATTAACATAGTTACGTTTTGTATGTAATGCCAAAGTGGTTATATTTCGTTTCGTTTTCTTATTAAGTTAATTTAGAAAAACTTTTGGAGCATTTTTTGTTCGTTAAATATCAGTTTGTTTGTTTGTTTGTTTTTTTACGAACAGCGGCCAGCGGAAGACTTTTGCCTTTTAAATCATTACGACTTGCATAAAATAAAATCTATAGATCTAAAACAGTTAAAGTAGCTATAGAACAATTTTAGTTTAAACATTAAACCTAGATAAATGTGCGCTATTATGTGAATATTGTTTTTGAAGAGGAGAAGCTGAAATCGCTTTGCAGGACATGAGGAGTCAGCGCGATCACATTTTTCAGCAAATAGGCTACATGCCTCACAAACATGACAAATAAATAAATAAATAAATAAATAAATAAATAAATAGAAAGCTTTAAATTATTACTTAACGAAATAAAATAAATCAGAAAAAAAACGCTTTCATTATGTAATCCGGAAAGATGCTTTCCTTCAAAAGTTGCGTCCAAAGAAGAGATTGCGAGTCAGGGTCTTTGCGACATTATCTCAGAATACACTAGTTTATTAATGGATCATTCAAATATCTCCTTACTGTTTCCACCGACACATTCAATGCTAATTATTTTTGCCGGTGCTTTGTGAAAAGATGATGGAAGGGGACATATGCCCCGACGCTCCAGCGGAGTGAAGAAAAGGTGGAGATACGAGCTCTTCTCAGACAGTGTTCAAGTGTTCAAATGAGTTAAGAGATTTGCTCTCAAGCTATTTTCAACACTATAGATTGGTTAATAATTTGTAAAAATTACAGATCCACGTGGGCACTGACGAATAGCATCGATTTGTGAAAAAATATGAAATTTACAAAATTTGGACATACGAGGTTTCCGCCCGACAGCGACGATAATTTGGAGAACAATAAGTGTTCATTGGATTTCATATATGAATAATTTATTTAAGATTATTTGCTGTAAATCAACTAAATATACTAACTGTGAAGTAGAGGCCACTGGTACACCACTGAAATCAAGGGGCTTAAATATGGAATGTGTACTTTTCACAGACACACCGCTTGGTACTAATGATTCTGATCTCAGACTCTTCTTCCTGCTGTTAGTTGCAAAAGACAAATAAAAATGTGTCATTAATGGGAACAACATTTTACATTCAGACAGTTTTATCTGAATAAATATAGAGATACAGATAATTTCAAAAAGCACTGACATACATGGCCGATGCAGACAATCACCAAATTACAGTTTGACACTTCTGAGAAATTCCACAGACCATCAAATAAATCAAATATGAACATGGTAAAACCCAACAAATATGTCTTATAGTGCTTGTCAGCATTTGTTGATTGCAAGACTATAGAACTCAAACCCATGATCTTAGCATTGTAAGAGCTGTGCTCTACTGCCTTCACTACAGTAATATAAGTCACCATCATAAAAAGTTGCAAAAGTGCTAATGTCATACCTAGAGTCACTGAAAGTTCTTTCATTCTCTCTTTTCTCATGGGAACTCATTTTGGAAGAACTTCCCTCCTAATCTAAATAAGATAAAAATACATCAAATGAAAACTACACCAAATACACAAACAAAACAAGTACAACATGTCATACACAAAATAATTCAATTCATGGTCACATTTGATTAATAGTTCCCCGTCTGTCGTTCACGTTCGACGTTGTGTCGAAGTGACGACTAGGGGTCGCTCTTGAGAGCCCGAACACCTCTGACAGCTTTGAGAAAAGGCCAATGAAATTGGTACGCAGTATTTGCATAGCCCGCTCCGCCCCGGAGATCCGGGCATAAGAGGGGGGGGCTAGGCAACACTCATTGTTCTGTTTCTTCGGAGCCGAATGCAGTATTCTCTTAGGGGAAAACAGCATTACTCACCTCTTCGTCGTTGGATCTATGGCACGAGCAGCGGTTTCTCCCTTTAACCCTTCTCTTGGTAAGCGAGAATACCCCTGGGTGCTTCGACGACGATCTCTAAAGAGCTTTTCCTCCTGAAAAGGAGTAATTTCTCTGAAAGAGCCGACACGGATGGATTGTGTTTACATTTGCCTTTCCGTCCGTGTCTTCCTGGTTGCGGTTTCCTCGTAAACAATAACAATCGGCACGATCGTTGTGCTCAGGGTTGAGCTAGTCTCACGCTGATACATCGCTTCGTTGATAGTTTGTGTTCTGCTTGCGGAAGGGAACATAACTATGGGTTGCTGCTCACGAGCCGCGAAGCAGCGGCTCACCGCGACCGCTTCCGTTCGGCCCTTCTACTTCCGGGTACGAGGGCCGCTGCGATGTGCGTCGATGGCGAGCAATAGGAAATGAGTTAGTTCCGCCGGGTTTCCCCCTGCGGATCGCTCGTTCCTCGCGACCCCCGTTTAGGTTTTTGGACAGATTATTAGTTCTTTTTACAACTTTACTCTGTTCAAAACCTTAAAAGCTGGTTGAGAGGTTGGCTGCAGCATCGGAGGGAGGACTTAAACCATGGGAAGCTGATGCTTCGACTGAGCAAGCTGGGGAGCGAGTCTCAGTTTGAGCAGACGCTGAAGTGGTGGGCGTGCTTGAACAAGATAACCGAAACACATCAGGTTTGAGTGAGAAAAAACCCTCCGCCTCATCCTGTGTGTTCATGGCTTCGGTAACGTACGAGATTGACTATATCGTGATAGGCCTTTTTTTTCGGCTGAAACACGATATATCAGATCCTCCTCCCTCATTTCCCTCGATGGCGGTCCAGCGCGAGAGGCTTCGTGGATTCTCCAGGTGGGTGGGCGCTTCAGTACAGCACCTGCATATCTGATGCCCTGCCCCCTGGTGGGACCACATAGGCTCTCGTCCAGAGCGTGAAGGGGTTCACGTCTTCTGGACAGGCTGTGTCCACCATGCACACTTTTGCCATCCTGCTGGCTGCCAGGCAAAGTGTTATAAGATCTGCACGAGGGAGATCTCGCCTCAGAGTGTCGCAGGAACTGCGTTCAGTTCTGTGTATGCTTCCGAGCATCAAATGTCGCAACGCAGGCTCTGGGTAGAGCGATGTCCACTACGGTGGTCCAGGAGCGCCACCTTTGGCTAAATCTGGCGGAAATGAAGGACACTGAGAAAGTTCGCTTCTTGACGCCCCCATTTCTCCAGACTGGTTCAGGGCCCGCCTCAGGCTGGTCCTGCACCCAAACCAGCCTTGCCGTCGAGTTCTCGCAAGAAGGTGGCGCCGTTAGCTCATTTTCAGGCCGCTAGGAACCCTCATCAGGCTTCGAAGCGCTCCTGAAGTGAGCCGCCCAGGGGAGAGAGATCTGCTGACCTGTCTAGATCCACACTCGGCGAGGGGACGAGTGTGGGCTTCGGCTCCATCCTGGCTGTCTGCCTCACGGCGGACAGCCACCACATGGTCAATTTAAGAGCAATTTCTTTCTTCTCTGGGCGTAAAAACCAGTGCAACTGCGTCCCTCCGGGGTACCCAGCCACTGAAGCACGTCAAAGCATGCTCGACCGCATCTCAGGCGCTTCTGCATGCTTTGACAAACCAAGTGCATCCTTCAGTCGACCCCCTGAACTCAGGCGGTCCTCCGTTGGATCCTTGTCGGTTACGATGATCGGTACACCCACCATGGTTGGGTCCCTCCGGGGTACCCAGCCACCAGAACACATCAAAGCATGCTCAACCGCAGGGCCTGCGCTTTGGCATGCTTTGACGAATCAAGTGCATCCATCAGTCGATCCCCTGAGCTCAGGCGATCTTCTGATGGATCCTTGTCTGTCGGTTCCGATGGTCGATCCTTCCATGGCTGGGTCCCTCCGGGGTACCCAGCCACCAAAACACACCAAAGCATGCTCAACCGCAAAACTTGCGCTTCTGCATACTTTGACAGAGAAACAAGCGCATCCGTCAGTCGATCCCCTGAGCTCAGGCGATCTTCTCACGGATCCTTGTATGTCGGTTATGGCGATCAAAGCACCTTGTGTCCTCCGGGACAGCACGCCCCCGAACAAAGGGCTTTCACCACAACTCAGTCACACCGTACCCACCCGAGGTACGTCGGTGGTCCCCCTGAGACCGTTGGCAGAGAGTTTTACAGCTTGGCTCGAGATACCCAACCTCTCTCGCTGGCTTCTCAGAACCATCCGACTCGGCTATGCTATCCAATTCGCACGCAATCCGCCCAAGTTCAGCAGCATCTTCTCTACCGAGGTTCGGGACGAGAATGCTGCGGTTCTTCGGGCGGAGATCGCGACCCTTCTGGCGAAGGACGCGATAGAGCCGGTCCCCTCGGCCGACATGAAGAAAGGGTTCTACAGCCCCTACTTCATTGTACCCAAGAAAGGTGGCGGTTTAAGACCAATCCTGGATCTGAGGATTCTGAATCGGGCCCTTCACAAGCTCCCCTTCAGAATGCTAACGCTCAAACGCATTCTCACGTGCATCAGATTCCAGGATTGGTTTGTGGCGATAGACCTGAAAGACGCGTACTTTCATGTCTCGATTCTTCCAAGACTCAGGCCCTTCCTGCGGTTTGCTTTCGAAGGTCGAGCATTTCAGTACAAAGTCCTTCCATTTGGGCTCTCCCTGTCTCCCCGCGTCTTTACGAAAGTCGCAGAGGCAGCCCTTGCCCCTCTCCGGGAGAGGGGCATCCGCATTCTCAATTACCTCGACGACTGGCTGGTCATAGCACACTCTCAGGAGTTGGTATGCAAACACAGGGATGTGGTTCTCAACCATCTGGCCCATCTGGGGTTTCGGGTCAACTGGGAAAAGAGCAAGCTCGCCCCGGTACGGAGCATCTCTTTTCTCGGTATACAACTAGACTCGGTTGCCATGAGTGCACGGCTCTCCCCGGAGCGTGCAGAGTCAGTGCTGAGCTGCGTCCAGAAGCTCTCACGCAGCCCGACGGTCCCCCTCAAACAATCTCAGAGGCTCCTGGGTCACATGGCATCCGCAGCCGCCGTCACGCCGCTGGGCCTGATGCACATGAGACCGTTACAACACTGGCTGCGTTCCCGAGTCCCGAGATGGCCATGGCGCCAGGGTTCATACCGGGTGCACGTCACACCCGTATGTCTAAAAACCCTCGGTCCTTGGAAAGACATTTCGTTCCTACGGGCCGGGGTGCCCTTAGGACAAGTGTCCAGGCGCATTTTGGTTACGACAGATGCATCCAACACAAGCTGGGGCGCCGTATGCAATGGGCAAGCAGCTGCAGGGCTCTGGTCGGGCCCTCGGCTGCATTGGCATATCAATTGCCTCGAACTGCTGACAGTGTTTTTGGCCCTGAAGAGGTTCCGACCTTTGGTTCAGGGCAAACACGTGCTGGTCCGCACAGACAGCACTGCGACTGTAGCCTACATCAATCACCAGGGCGGTGTACGCTCCTTTCGCATGTCACAGCTAGCCCGCCATCTCCTCCTTTGGTGTCGAAACAATGTCAAGTCTCTACGAGCCACCCACATACCGGGCGAACTCAATTGGGTAGCGGACGCGCTCTCCCGACAGACTTCGCTTCGGGGCGAGTGGAGACTTCACCCTCAGACGGTTCAGCTGATCTGGAGTCTTTTCGGTCAGGCCCAGGTCGACCTGTTTGCCTCGATAGAGAACACTCACTGCCAGTTGTGGTACGGTCTGTCCGAGGCGCCCCTCGGCACAGATGCACTGGCACACAGCTGGCCTCAGGGCCTCCTCAAGTATGCGTTTCCACCAGTGAGCCTAATTGCACAGACCCTGTGCAAAGTCAGGGAGGACAGAGAACAGATCCTGCTGGTGGCCCCCTACTGGCCCAACAGGGTTTGGTTCTCAGAGCTGGTGCTCCTCTCCCCCGTTCCTCCCTGGCGCATTCCCCTGAGGAAGGACCTCCTTTCACAGGGGAAGGGCACGATATGGCACCCGCGCCCAGATCTCTGGAACCTCCACGTATGGTCCCTGGACGCGACCAGGAGGATTTCAGAGATCTCCCACTGGCAGTGGTAAACACTCTGTTGCAGTCGAGAGCTCCTTCCACGAGGCGGCTGTACGACCTCAGATGGCGCAAATTCACAAACTGGTGTTCCTCCCGGGGGGAGAACCCACGGAGATGTGGCATCCGAACGGTGCTTTCCTTCCTCCAAGGAGGACTGGATAGACACCTTTCTGCTTCAACACTTAAGGTCCAGGTAGCCGCTATTGCCGCTAACCACGACCTGGTGGAAGGTAGATCGGTTGGGAAGCACAATTTGGTTATACGATTCCTTAAAGGTGCACGCAGGCTGAACCCCGTCAGACCGCGCCTTGTCCCCTCTTGGGATCTGTCTGTGGTCCTCCGGGGCCTACAGTCAGATCCCTTTGAGCCGCTCCAGTCAGTCGAACTCAGTGCTCTCTCCCAAAAGACGGCTCTCCTGACTGCGCTCACATCGATCAAAAGAGTGGGAGACCTCCAAGCCCTCTCCGTCAGTGACTCGTGCCTCGAATTCGGGCCGGCTAACTCTCACGTTATCCTGAGACCCCGGCCCGGTTATGTGCCCAAAGTGCCCACCACTCCCTTCAGGGACCAGGTGGTCACTCTGCAAGCTATCCCTTCTCAGGAAGGCGACCCCAACCTCTCCTTGTTATGCCCAGTCCGTGCCCTGAGCATTTACTTGGAACGTACTGAAAGCTTCAGACGGTCGAGTCAGCTCTTTGTCTGTTTTGGAGGACAGCAGAAGGGGAAAGCTGTCTCCAAACAAAGAATTTCCCACTGGATTGTGGATGCGATTCGTTTGGCCTACCAGGCCACAGGGGTGCCCTGCCCGCTGGGGGTGCACGCCCACTCCACCAGGGGCGTCGCAGCGTCGGTTGCGCTGGCGAACGGGATCTCTTTAACAGACATTTGCAGAGCTGCAGGTTGGGCTACACCTAACACGTTTGCCAGGTTCTACAATCTGCGTGTAGAACCAGTCTCTTCGGGAGTCCTGAACGCAAGCCCAGTAACTCCTGAAGCTGACACGGTGTAGAAGCTTGCTGAAGCGTCGTTCCCCACGGGTGATGACGCTTCCCCAGTTCAGTAAGTTTCCTGGCGTGAACCCTGAACGACAATTTCCATCATGTTGCACCCGCAACGTAGCTATGTTCAGCGGAGGAACTAGCTATCAGAATCTAATATGAGGTTAGGTTGCCTCTTGTGAACTCTCATATTAGGTTGGTGCCCCACATGTAGTGGCTCCTAATGCGGCCCCATGTGTGTATCTCCACCTATACTCCCAGAGATGCGGTGTTTCCCTTAAGACAAAACTTGTCTCCGACCCTGAGCTCAGCAGTCTCTCCTCATGCGGAGCCTGCCTCAGGATCGTCCCCTTGTTGTGCTCCCCTAGTGCGAGCCCTCAAGTGTATTCTCCACACAAATACCTCCCTCCGGGCAGGGTGTGGTCTCCGTAGTGCCCATCCCCCCCCCGGGGAGGACGGACACTGGCCCAATGTTCTCCAAGATGTTCAACCAAAGGTGAGGAAAGGCTGGCTGAAGCTCTTGGGCATTGGAAGGTCACGTAGAGGTGAGTGACATTTATCTAACACGCAAGACCTGTTAATATTTGCACTCCATGCACTCGTGACGCGGTCCGCTGGTTGTGGCGTTTTCAACTGGGACCCCTAGTCGTCACTTCGACACAACGTCGAACGTGAACGACAGACGGGGAACGTCTTGGTTACGTATGGTAACCCTCGTTCCCTGATGGAGGGAACGGAGACGTTGTGTCCCCCTTGCCACAACCTCGGACCGCCTCTGAGTGTAGCCGGGTGCTTCGGCTCCTCAGATCAGAACAATGAGTGTTGCCTAGCCCCCCCCTCTTATGCCCGGATCTCCGGGGCGGAGCGGGCTATGCAAATACTGCGTACCAATTTCATTGGCCTTTTCTCAAAGCTGTCAGAGGTGTTCGGGCTCTCAAGAGCGACCCCTAGTCGTCACTTCGACACAACGTCTCCGTTCCCTCCATCAGGGAACGAGGGTTACCATACGTAACCAAGACGTTTCACGGCAGATGGAAGACCTTACTTTATTTAGTATTACATGTTATGTAATTTGTGTAAGTTGTGAAAAAAATATTAATTCAAAGTACATATCAACATTATTATAAAATGATATTAAGGTACATAATAATTTCTGACAATTTATTCAATGTTTAATGCTACAGGGCAATTATGGAAATTTACTTGCAGTAGAAAAAGCAGTATGTTTAGTAATAATGTGGGAACTGTGATGTAATAGAAGTGCAGAACTCTTCACTATTTTTTGTACTAGCTAAAACAAACAAAAATAATAAAAACAAATAAAATATACAATAAAAAATAAAAAATGCAGTTATTATAAGTGCACATTATGACATTTAGTTAGCATCCCATCTTTTATCACCTGTGCAAGATAATCAACAATCATTGTTTTATTGAAATTGTTTCCAAAAATTACTATATTGTATAATTAGTACAATGCAAAATTGTCATAACTTACCATCACCATTAACATTGCCAACTTATTTTTTTTATATATATCTGCATGGTTACATGAATAATAAGTTTTGACCTTACCACAATATGCTGCCACCTAAATGTCCAGGCATAGATTTAAACCCTCAAACTGACATAATTTCTTTTACTTTCGTTTAGGCACTTGGCCAATGTGACAGTTGTCTCTTGTTACTTTTCTCTTTCTATGTTTTGTTCTCCCTCTAGTGGCGAAGAGCATCATCACAGTCTCAAAAAAGTCTCAAAGCGGCTATTGATTGTAACTGAACACAAACTGTATGAATACAAATTTAACTCATAACAGGATCTAGCTATCAGTATGTGTATGTTGTTTAATAAGGTATATAAGAGCTTTTTGTTGTCAGTCAGCACTAGGGACAACACTGCTTCTCTTCCTCCTTCAGGAACTGATCAAGTGTCTCAAACTCCTCCATCTATATCTAGAGTCAGAAGGAAGGTTATTTATTGAATGTTACATATACGTAATAATATGATGTATGGACTCATTTGGTTTGTTTTTAGCAGTAGTTTCACAGGTTTGTTTGATGTTGTTTCCAGATCTTATTTCAGCACATTGACTTACATCTCTAGCTCTCCCTGCAGGAAACAAGACAACACTACACAGCTCCGAAAAACTGAGATGAAATTGAGAACATGCAGCTCACATGAACAAACTACAAACTCTGATGAGTGATGAAATGCTTTATATGAAAACACACACCAGCGTATGTCAGACATACTGCACTAGTTACATGACTGCACCAAAATGGACACTACTAGGCTATTAAAATGTCATAAAATGTCAAAATTCTCTCATACAAAAAATTTATTGTGATTTCCCATCTGAAAAAAAAAAATATATATATATATGGAAGGAAATATTGTTTACCTTTCACACTATTCATTTGAAAAGTAAACATACTATATTGGCAAATAATCACAAGCAGATGTCACAAGCAAATGTATTGCTTAGTGGACCTCTTTGTTGTCTTGCTGTAACCTCTTTCAAGATTTTGCATATTAGATTTTGTTTTTTCATCTTTCAAGGACAGAGTACTAAGAGGAGAGATAAGAAACAGCAGGAGCTGCAAGAAAATATTTTCCTGTTTCTCAAACTCGTGTTCTCTGAGGCTCAATGTTGATCTGCTGCTCACAAGAATATTTTGGTTTATTCACAGTGATGCATAGAAGAACCATTTTTGGTTCCACAAAGAACCATTCAATCAAAGGTTCTTTAAAAAAACATCTCTTTCTTACCTTTTATAATCTGAAGAACCTTCATTTGCAACAAATAATCTTTTGTGAAAAGGTTCTTTATGAAACCATTTAGACAAAAAATGTTCTTCTATGTCATTTTAAAGCACCTTTATTTTTAAGAGTGTATACAGTCCTCTGTTTGTATCCTTGGTTGTCTGTTTTAATTTTTTTTGTTCACATGTTAAAGGCTATTTTGACTGCTGCGTATAATTTTGAGTATGTTAATAACAAGAAGATTGCTGCATTTAGATTCACTTCAGCTTTCCATTTATGCAATCATATGTGACACAAGCACACGAGAAAGGACTTACAAGTTTATTAAAAGAAAATAGCCTTTTAACAAATGTAAAACTTGTGTACTGAGAAACTGTAACCCTGGAGCTTTCTTTGCTGAAAGGCACATTAAAGGGTTTATGACTAAATATGACTATTTTGATTATTAATACATATCATATATTAGAAAAATAAATGTTTGAGTTCATATTGAGGCATTTAAATTTGGTACACACTTTTTAAAGTTTGTTGTGCTCTATTCTAAACTTTAGAAGAGAACTTTACAATCTCTAGCTAAGAAGAACTAGCAGAGAACAATGCGTGACA
This sequence comes from Cirrhinus molitorella, assembly GCA_033026305.1. Classification (NCBI taxonomy): domain Eukaryota; kingdom Metazoa; phylum Chordata; class Actinopteri; order Cypriniformes; family Cyprinidae; genus Cirrhinus; species Cirrhinus molitorella. The sequence goes on from CM065141.1 coordinate 23,009,519, forward strand.
TTAAGATCTCTTCTGAACTTTAGAGTAGTCAAATGTGAGCGTATTAGAGTTTTTGTCTCAGGAGGCATCTCGCGCCTCATGTAACCTCATTTATGACTAGGAGTAAGATTTAAGTTTTTAAAGATATAATTTTAATTTAACATTATATAAAAATTCTATTCTTATTTTATTTATTTTTATTAAATATAAATATTTAAATAATATTTAGATTTTTATTTCTAGTTGCTTCTGATAAGCAACATAGTAAGAAAACAGTCAAGACATATTAATGAGAAAACCACAAATACAACACACTTCAGTCTTACTATAATATTGCAGCGTAATGAATAAATCAGGATTCTGATTTTGAATGAAATAACTATGAATAAATATATTTATTAAACACATTTGACATGTGAGTTAAAAATGGCTCACTATTTGGCAGTTACGGTGTTAAAGCCACCCTTTTTATTCATCAGCCATAACTGCTTATCAATGATTTATATCACATTCGTAAATTAGTCATTTATAAACAACTTTAAAAACCCTTTACAACAGAAACCTTAATATAAATGATAATTTCTTATTTCGTAATTCATTAATTTATTTAAAATAAATTAATTGTTTATAGTCATTTAAATAACAAACCTCATTCATTAACAAACCAATAAATAAATGAATAATACCATTTTATTCAATGTAATGAAATACTTATATTAAATGCAATGCAAACAATGATGTCATATAATGATTCTGGAAATGCATTTGTTATTTACTGTTCTGTTATTTATTACATTTTTATTACAAAACAAAACAAAACAAAAACAAACAAAAACAAAACAAAACAGAATAATTAAAAATAGATTTAAAATGGATTAAAAAACACATTCAAATAACAATTCTAAATCCTTTTGATCCCTTTCCTTAAATTCTATTCATATTCAGGAATTTACAAAGCAATTTAATTCTAAATAGTGACTACAGCTCAAAAAATATTTGAGGGGAACCTTCTCTCTCTTTCCAGAAGGGGACACTACATATTCATCACAGATAGAAGAGGGCTCAGGCTCTAATCCCAATTCAGCACAAAATTTACAGTCTGATACAATAAACTTTTGTGGACTGAAATAGTGTTATGATCTCTTCTAGTGTAAAATAAATATTATTATATATTAATTTTCAATATTTTATATTCAGTTGTAAATTGATTGCACAAAGTAGTTCTGTAACCTATTAATATGTGTATTACTGTCTTATAATCTTTACATCTTTTAAATAATTTCCTGTTTTAATTAATTTTCCTGTCCATTATACACAGTAAAAAATGTCCTGTAAAAAAACGGTCAAATGACTGGCAGCTATGGCTGCCAAACAAAAAACATAAAATTGAAGTAAAATATCATAATTAAAAACGAGGAAAAATCTGTAAAATATATTTTTTTTCTGTAAAACATTTAAAGAGATTTTTTGTAAAATTATTGTTGTTGTTCCCTTATATTTACGAGTAGGTACTGTGGAGGTACTCTATAGTTACAAATAGGTATGCTGTAAATTCCATTTACTTACGCAGTACATTGCGGGCTGTAATTTAAAGCGTTACTTCATGGAAGAATCCTGGTTTGGGCAGATGGCAGACAGTGTGTATGGCGTTGTGTGGGTGAGCAGTTTGCTGATGTCAATGTTGTGGATCGAGTGGTCCATGGTGGTGGTGGGGTTATGGTATGGGCTGGCGTATGTTATGGACAACGAACACAGGTGAATTTTATTGATGGCATTTTGAATGCACAGAGATACCGTGACGAGATCCTGAGGCCCATTGTTGTGACATTCATCCACGACCATTACCTCATGTTGCAGCATGATAATGCACGGCCCCATGCTGCAAGGATCTGTACACAATTCCTGGAAGCTGAAAACATCCCAGTTCTTGCATGGTCAGCATACTCACCGGACATGTCACCCATTGAGCATGTTTGGGATGCTCTGGATCGGCATATACAACTGCATGTTTCAGTTCCTGCCAATATCCAGCAACTTTGCACAGCCATTGAAGAGGAGTGGACCAACATTCCACAGGCCACAATCAACAACCTGGTCAACTCTGTGTGAAGGAGATGTGCTGCACTGCACTTTAATGGCGACTTTAATGGAACGGTGAAGAAATTTACCATATATATATTTAAAATCCTTATGATTTTTTGCATAAAAGAAAAATTGAAAACTTTGACCCATACAGTGTATTTTTTGCTACAAATATACCCATGCTACTTAGGACTATAGTTTTGTGATCCAGGGTCACAAATGAGAATAATAGACTGAAATTGATTTAAGCTTTACTTTTAAGGTTTTTTTGATAGTTTTTTTTTTTCAGATGCTCACAAAACTATTAAGGTAGACAACCCTTGTGAAAATCAAATGTACAGTAAATTTTACTTAAAGGTATATGTTTTGTATTTTAAGGTATATATTTATATTAATCAAAAAAGGTCACTAGAGTGTATTCTGCAATTATAAAATTTTTATGTAATAAAAATATGTAATTATTACATAAAAATATGTCCTAAAAGACGTCTTAAGTCCTACAAGTGGGTCAAAACACTGAAGATCTGCTAATTTCATTTTTAAATGAACATTTAAATATAATATTGTTTTAAGTTCAATGCAAATACAATGCAGTATTTTCTTTTTAAATATTGTATTGTAGTAATATTAACTTTTTTTAAAGTATGATTAAGTACATACATTCCTGACAAACGTGTCTGTGTAATTCTACACATTCACCTCTAGATGGAGACATTCTCAGTCTTTTGTCAGGTCTGTCTAAAGTTGACAAGCACTTCATACCTCTAAAATGTAAAGTAACATGGTGATTGCAGAATAACTGCCTATTAAAATATGCATGACTTGTAGAGTATCTTTAATTAAGTCTCTGATAGGGCTAAATGTCATAATATAACTTTTTAAAATATTTATGGGCTTAGTGTTTACATTATACATTTAAACACAGCCCTATTAAAACAGCAATCAAACAAAATATCATTTACACACTATTCTATCAATACAGAGCATCAGAGTTTCAGATAAATACTTTAGTTGTTTGTCTTAGTGATGGATACCGTGAAGTTATTAACAAATATGCAGCTAAAGATAAAGAAGAATCATCAGTTAAGTCAGCTTTGCATTTGGTGCTTTTTACAATACGTACTATTTCAAAGCAGCTTTACATAATATGAATAATAATACACCTCAGATACAACAGTATACTTATTTTTTGTTACTTTTTAAGTTATTTTTAATTCTTTACTTATTATTTATAATACCTTAATGATTTACGTTTTCTACTGTATTTACTTTACTAATTTTTACTTTACATTCTCGTGAACTAGAAGTGCTTTTAAACCACATAATACAAATGAGAGAGAGAGAGAAAGTCAGCGAGAGTATGTATACTAATATCACATTTTTTTCTCTCTTAGGAAGTGAAACAGCTTGTTTACAGTGTGTTCTACTATGCTACAATAAATTATATGAGACAAATTAATAATCATTAAAAATTTGTAAAACCACTTAGCCAATGTCATTGTTAAAAAAAACAGTATGTAGAAGTTTTAAGTGAAGAAAAATATATTTTTATATTCAACGACTGTCTGAGAAGGATCTGTTCTCTTCACAGAACAATAAACGGTAAAAAGTGCTCAACAAATGAATGTAATTGGACTGAATCCAGCATTAATTAACGAGAACACTGACAGTATTTAGTGATCTAGAGGTTGTGTCATACTGGATGCTGTGGATAGATATGGGACAAGTTGATCATTATAAGATTTACAGTAAACACCTTGCAGATTTATATTAAACACTGGAGATTTACAGTGAACAAATGACAGAAGTAGAATCTGGATTAGATCTGGAGAAACTGGTTCATTCGATGTAGTTTCACATTCAGTTCTGAGAAGACAGAAGGAACTCAGTGAATCTGCAGTTCAAAATACCATACATATCAAATTTGTCAACAAAAAACCTTTTTTTTTTTGAAAAAAAAAAAAAAAAAAAAAACCTAAAAGCAGACAGGTGAGTTCAGAAAGCAGGGAATGAAGTGATGGTCAAAATGAATGAGTTTATTGAATAATTTTAGTTGTATCTGTTTCCAAGCACATTTCGACATCGTCTGACCAACACAAATTCAACAAGTATTATTGTACTAAAACAAAAATGACAGCTTCACAAGCATCCTGTGATAGTAAATCCTTAAAATGGAGACTTTCTCCTATCTCTAACTTACTTGTGAAGATAACACAGCATACAACATACAGTCTAGATTAAACAGTAACAGAAAAATAACAAAAATGATTGAAATTACTGCAGTACATTTATGTTATATACGTGTAGGAAGTAACGTCGAACCGATAAAGAAGCAGCATGAATGACGTACAACACAAATTTGATCTCTTAAATATGCTCTTCTATATATATCACAAATATTACATATGTTAATAATTTCTGTAGTTACATCTATAATTACGCTGTTGACCCCAACCCTATTACTTAACCCACCCTTAAACTTAACCATATTACAAAAGCTGTCCTTATAAGCTTACCTGTATTTCACATCAAAAGTAACAATGTTGTTTTGTAATACAACATCAACACAATAAGTATTTTTTTGACATAAGTAGTGGTTATAGCCATCTAATATAAAGTAGGACTGAATTTACATAGTCATTCTACACATTTGTGTTCAACCACATTTGAATGTACAACATGCATTTACTATTTCTGTAGTAAAACCATACATTTTTTATAATTCATACATCAAACCTTTTCATAAATACACTTAATTTCTGACCATGATTAGGATTGAGGTAGAAGTCAGTTGTTTGTCTTTTGTTTAATCTTACACAATGACAGAGAGGAATCAAAAACCTTAAATCCAGCATAGAGAGGTTCAGTAAATGTGGTGTTGAATGTTTGTAAGTGTGTGAGTGTGTGTGTGTCAGAGACACTGTAGAAGGACAGAGTGCCGGCCGGCCAGTCCAGATACAATCCTACTCTTTTAGAGGGGGGTGAAGGGGCAGTAATGGTTTTGGTCAGGTTGTTGTGCCAGACAACAAATGCATCATTAGTGCAGAAAAGACACCAGGACTTGTTATTGTATCCAAACTTTCCAACAGTCCCTTGCTTCCTGTTGATTGTTTTATAGGCCACTGCTACACGAGCCCAGCCACTCCGTTTAACTTCCCAGTAATGGCGTCCAGTCAGACTCTCTCGACACAGAACCTGAGGAACATCTTTAAATCTCTCTGGATGATCAGGATATGGCTGCTGCTCATCAACATATTTTACCTCTCCATTCTCAGACAGAATGAGTTGTGTGTTTGCTGTGTTTGGATCCAGTGTGAGATCACAGAAATCTGAACACAAGAAGAGAGACAAAAACAGTTATAGTATAATTTTGTTTGTTTCATTAAATGTGCACGAGTGTGTCAGAGAAAGTACCTACATTTGTGTAGGCCTGGTTGGATCCTGAAAGGCTCTCCATGGTCCAAACTACAATGACACACACACAAACAAATGTACAGACATAAAGAATTATAAGTAGTTGAAAATGGTATTCACATAGAGGGCATTAATATAAAGAGTCAAGTCAAATTTTAGGACATAGTGGACAGCTTAACAGGAAAAAGCTTTAATGTCTTCATAATTCTTGTTTAAATCCATATGTAAATAATTTGGATTAAATAACCCTGTATTTATGGAAGAGAGCAATTCTGCCCATGTTGTACTTCCACTTTATGGAATATGGTACAACTATATTTTGTGAGATAACATATGGATTCAATTACTACATGAGAAGTTTCAGACCAAGATATTATGAGCTTGTGCTACAGACATTAAGGTTTCTTGTACCCCACATACTTGAGTATCTCCAGTGAGCAGTTTGGATCATTCTGTTTGTCAGAGAGCAGTTGGACTCCTGAATGTCCTGGGTAATTGTAGCTCAGATCCAGCTCTCTCAGGTGTGAGGGGTTTGAACACAGAGCTGAAGACAGATAACGACAGCCTTCCTCTGTGACCATACAGCCTGACAACCTACAGACACACATCAAACAGATTACAAAATCTTTGAAGTTCTCAGCTCTCAAAAACCTGAGGAATAATTGCTAATCTCAATTTAAAATCAATATCTATGTCCTTACTGCAGTTATCATATCATCCAGGTACTGTATATGCATGAATACTCTAAAGTGACACCAAAGATCATGAAACAATAATCAGTCATGATCATGCCTCTCACACAGACAGGCACAGGACTTTCACTCTAAAGTGAGCACAAGTGAGGCAAAGTAAAGTGCAACACAGAATCTTGAAACAGGCTCTTTTAAAATAGCTATTTTTAACTTGATACAAAGCTTTTGTTTTCTTTAGTCATGCCAAAGAAAACAGTGCACACTAATTATTATATTAGTTAAATCCGCAGACATTGCAAAAAGATGAGCTTTCTGAGGTGTTATTTATTGAGTCAGGCATCAAGTCTTCAGGCAGACCCCCTATAAGTGCCACACCTCTTGTGTCAGCTTGATTTTAAAGATTAAACTGTGCAGGAAGAGGGCAAGAGAGAAAACAATTTGAACTGTTGCCTTGACAACATTTTGAGAATTTATACATTTCCAGTGTTCTAAAATACCTCAATATCTCCAGCTGACAGTTTGGACTCTTCAGCACATCAGAGAGCAGCTTGACCCCTGAATCCTGTAGGTCATTGTTACTGAGGTTTAGCTCTCTTAGGACAGAGTTTGAGAACTGTAGAGCTGATGACACAATTTCACAATGCTGAGTAGTGAGATTACAGCCAGCAAGACTAAAAAAAAAGCAAAATAATTAAATTCTTAACTTTATTCTACAATTAGCATTACAAAAATCTGCTTAATTCTTATAAAACAGATTAGGACATTATATTTAAAAAAGCAAAGCAACAGAAAATGCAATTCCATTCAGAAGGGACTTAATTGTAGCACATGAATTAAAGACTCACAGAGCTTTTCTGCATTTGATCACAGCAGGTATCAGTCTTCTTCTGCCATCATCTGATGTGTTGTATTTCTTGAGATCCAGCTCATCCAACACCTCATCTGACATCTGGAGCATGTAGGCTATTGCTGAGCATTGAGATGGAGAGAGTTGCTTCTTTGAATGTTTGTCTGATTTAACGAAATCCTGAATCTCTCTGGACAGAGTCTGATCTTTCACTTCCAGCAGACAAAGGAATAGACTGATTGATCTTTCAGTGGATAGTGCTTGGCCATCTTTGATCTTCTCTTTAATGTACTGTGTGGTTTTACTGATGCTCTCTGAGCTGTTCTCTGTGTGCATCAGTAGATCCTGTAAGAGTCTCTGATTGGACTCCAGTGAGATACCCAGCAGAAAAAGCAAGAACAGATCCAGGTGTCCATTTGAACTTTCTAAGGCTTTATCTACTGCACCTTTATGCAAATTGTGCATTAAATCGAAAACCTTAAGGGCCTCCATGATGCCTCTTAAATAGCAGTGAAACACACAGAAAGCAGCAAGAAACTCTTGAACACTCAAATGAACGAAGCTGTAGACTTTCCTCTGATTAATCGCAGGTTCCCCCTTAAAGATCTCAGTGCAAAGCCCAGTATACACTGGGGAATTAGTGACATCTATGCCGCTCTCAATCAGGTCCTCCTCATAGAACATCACATTGCCCTTCATCAGCTGATTGAAAGCCAGTTCAGCAAGTTTCATAATCACTGCTCTTTTGGACTGCAGGAGTTTCTCTGGATCTCTCTCACCACACTTTTGATGCCTCATGTTGATCTGAGTCAGCAGGAAGTGGATATACATTTCAGTCAGATTCTGAGGGATTTCTGCATTGGGATCTTCTTTCAGGAGTATCTGAAGCACAGTGGATGAGATCCAGCAGAAGATGGGAATGTGACACATGATGTGGAGGCTTCTTGCTTTTCTAATATGTGAAATGATTATGCTGGCTTGATGTTCATCACTGATTGCCTTCTTCAAATATTCCTCTTTTTGAGAGTCAGTAAAACCTTGAATTTCTGTCACACGGTTAATATTTTTGAATGGGATCTGATTGGCTGCTGCTGGTCTGGAAGTGATCCAGATGAGGGCAGAGGGAAGCAGCTCTCCTTTCATGAGGTTTGACATCAACACACCCACTGATGAAGACGTATTCACATCACAAACTTTCTCATCTTTTGAAAATGGTGTCATTCTGCTTTCATCCAGACCATCTAGGATAAACACAACTTTACATTCTTCAAAAATCTTTGAGTCCAAATCTTGAAGTTCAGGGTGAAAATCCAGCAGAAGTCTGTGAAGACTGTACTTATGATCTTGAATCAAGTTCAGCTCTCGAAATGGAAACACAAACATGAAATCTACATCCTGATTGGCTTCTCCCTCAGCCCAGTCCAGAATAAACTTCTGTACAGAGACGGTTTTTCCAATTCCAGCAATACCTTTAGTAAGAACAGTCTTGATTTTGTCTTTTTCTTCATATCCCGGTTTAGGTAAGGCTTTAAATATGTCATTGCAGTTGATTGAATTGTGCTGTGAGTGTTGTGTTCTGGGTACTTTCTCCATCTGTAAAACCTCATGTTCTTCATTCACACCTTCTCTCTCTCCTTCTATGACATAGAGTTGTGTGAAGATCCTGTTCAAGAGAGTTTCATTCCCTTGTAGTTTGTTTCCCTCAAATAAGCATTCATACTTGTTCTTCATGCTGGTTTTGTGTTGGTCTTTGACTCTCTGCAGGACTGCTTCAGTTCTTTCCTGTCTAATGTGAGTCTGGGTGTGGAATGCAATTGTGTCTATTTCCACATCACTTAAATTAAAAGAAAGAACAGGAAAAATGGCAATAACAGGGATTACAATGAATGTTGAATATTTTACATCATTGACAAGATTATACATGTTGCATAACGTCGCTGTCGGGCGGAATCCTCGTATCTCCAAAACCGTCATTTTTCAGGAAATGAAAAAAACTGCATATTTTTTGAGTTATTAAATATTTTATCGTTAAAGTTGGTATTATACCATATATTGCTATCATACACTGTTGTGTACCAACATTAAGACAACATTTCCCCAAAATCATGTTTTATCGAGGTTTCGAGATACGAGGTTTTATGACTTGGGAGCAGGGAGATACGAGATTACGCTGTCATTGATAAGAATGGTACAGACACAGACTTCGCTGCTGCCAGCAGTGTTCATCAAAGTCTGCGGTCGCGTTGAGCCTTTTGACAAGAGAAAAGGCTTCAATAGTTAACCAAATCTAACGACTGTGGTTACATACATTTTCCTAAACTCTATTTTAAACGTTAGAGCTATGAGTGATGCAATACCAAAATAAAGCGATAAACTGTCTAATAGGCGGAAATTAATCTGCAGGCAAACAAAGTCTGCGGTCGCATTGAGCCTTTTGACAAGAGAAAAGGCTTCAATAGTTAACCAAAGCTAACGACTGTGGTTACATACATCTTCCTAAACTCTATTTTAAAGGTTTAAGAGCTATGATGCAATACAAAAAAAAAACTGAGTCCGTCTTTTTTCCCCTTAATTCTTCCAGAAGCAGCTTATACTACTGTTTCAGCTATTAACATAGTTACGTTTTGTATGTAATGCCAAAGTGGTTATATTTCGTTTCGTTTTCTTATTAAGTTAATTTAGAAAAACTTTTGGAGCATTTTTTGTTCGTTAAATATCAGTTTGTTTGTTTGTTTTTTTTTTTACGAACAGCGGCCAGCGGAAGACTTTTGCCTTTTAAATCATTACGACTTGCATAAAATAAAATCTATAGATCTAAAACAGTTAAAGTAGCTATAGAACAATTTTAGTTTAAACATTAAACCTAGATAAATGTGCGCTATTATGTGAATATTGTTTTTGAAGAGGAGAAGCTGAAATCGCTTTGCAGGACATGAGGAGTCAGCGCGATCACATTTTTCAGCAAATAGGCTACATGCCTCACAAACATGACAAATAAATAAATAAATAAATAAATAGAAAGCTTTAAATTATTACTTAACGAAATAAAAGAAATCAGAAAAAAAACGCTTTCATTATGTAATCCGGAAAGATGCTTTCCTTCAAAAGTTGCGTCCAAAGAAGAGATTGCGAGTCAGGGTCTTTGCGACATTATCTCAGAATACACTAGTTTATTAATGGATCATTCAGATATCTCCTTACTGTTTCCACCGACACATTCAATGCTAATTATTTTTGCCGGTGCTTTGTGAAAAGATGATGGAAGGGGACATATGCCCCGACGCTCCAGCGGAGTGAAGAAAAGGTGGAGATACGAGCTCTTCTCAGACAGTGTTCAAGTGTTCAAATGAGTTAAGAGATTTGCTCTCAAGCTATTTTCAACACTTTAGATTGGTTAATAATTTGTAAAAATTACAGATCCACGTGGGCACTGACCAATAGCATCGATTTGTGAAAAAATATGAAATTTACAAAATTTGGACATACGAGGTTTCCGCCCGACAGCGACGATAATTTGGAGAACAATAAGTGTTCATTGGATTTCATATATGAATAATTTATTTAAGATTATTTGCTGTAAATCAACTAAATATACTAACTGTGAAGTAGAGGCCACTGGTACACCACTGAAATCAAGGGGATTAAATATGGAATGTGTACTTTTCACAGACACACCGCTTGGTACTAATGATTCTGATCTCAGACTCTTCTTCCTGCTGTTAGTTGCAAAAGACAAATAAAAATGTGTCATTAATGGGAACAACATTTTACATTCAGACAGTTTTATCTGAATAAATATAGAGATACAGATAATTTCAAAAAGCACTGACATACATGGCCGATGCAGACAATCACCAAATTACAGTTTGACACTTCTGAGAAATTCCACAGACCATCAAATACATCAAATATGAACATGGTAAAACCCAACAAATATGTCTTATAGTGCTTGTCAGCATTTGTTGATTGCAAGACTATAGAACTCAAACCCATGATCTTAGCATTGTAAGAGCTGTGCTCTACTGCCTTCACTACAGTAATATAAGTCACCATCATAAAAAAGTTGCAAAAGTGCTAATGTCATACCTAGAGTCACTGAAAGTTCTTTTATTCTCTCTTTTCTCATGGGAACTCATTTTGGAAGAACTTCCCTCCTAATCTAAATAAGATAAAAATACATCAAATGAAAACTACACCAAATACACAAACAAAACAAGTACAACATGTCATACACAAAATAATTCAATTCATGGTCACATTTGATTAATAGTTTCACGGCAGATGGAAGACCTTACTTTATTTAGTATTACATGTTATGTAATTTGTGTAAGTTGTGAAAAAAATATTAATTCAAAGTACATATCAACATTATTATAAAATGATATTAAGGTACATAATAATTTCTGACAATTTATTCAATGTTTAATGCTACAGGGCAATTATGGAAATTTACTTGCAGTAGAAAAAGCAGTATGTTTAGTAATAATGTGGGAACTGTGATGTAATAGAAGTGCAGAACTCTTCACTATTTTTTGTACTAGCTAAAACAAACAAAAATAATAAAAACAAATAAAATATACAATAAAAAATAAAAAATGCAGTTATTATAAGTGCACATTATGACATTTAGTTAGCATCCCATCTTTTATCACCTGTGCAAGATAATCAACAATCATTGTTTTATTGAAATTGTTTCCAAAAATTACTATATTGTATAATTAGTACAATGCAAAATTGTCATAACTTACCATCACCATTAACATTGCCAACTTATTTTTTATATATATCTGCATGGTTACATGAATAATAAGTTTTGACCTTACCACAATATGCTGCCACCTAAATGTCCAGGCATAGATTTAAACCCTCAAAATGACATAATTTCTTTTACTTTCGTTTAGGCACTTGGCCAATGTGACAGTTGTCTCTTGTTACTTTTCTCTTTCTATGTTTTGTTCTCCCTCTAGTGGCGAAGAGCATCATCACAGTCTCAAAAAAGTCTCAAAGAGGCTGTTGATTGTAACTGAACACAAACTGTATGAATAAAAATTTAACTCATAACAGGATCTAGCTATCAGTATGTGTATGTTGTTTAATAAGGCATATAAGAGCTTTTTGTTGTCAGTCAGCACTAGGGACAACACTGCTTCTCTTCCTCCTTCAGGAACTGATCAAGTGTCTCAAACTCCTCCATCTATATCTAGAGTCAGAAGGAAGGTTATTTATTGAATGTTACATATACGTAATAATATGATGTATGGACTCATTTGGTTTGTTTTTAGCAGTAGTTTCACAGGTTTGTTTGATGTTGTTTCCAGATCTTATTTCAGCACATTGACTTACATCTCTAGCTCTCCCTGCAGGAAACAAGACAACACTACACAGCTCTGAAAAATTGAGATGAAATTGAGAACATGCAGCTCACATGAACAAACTACAAACTCTGATGAGTGATGAAATGCTTTATATGAAAACACACACCAGCGTATGTCAGACATACTGCACTAGTTACATGACTGCACCAAAATGGACACTACTAGGCTATTAAAATGTCATAAAATGTCAAAATTCTCTCATACAAAAAATTGATTGTGATTTCCCATCTGAAAAAAAAAAAATATATATATATATGGAAGGAAATATTGTTTACCTTTCACACTATTCATTTGAAAAGTAAACATACTATATTGGCAAATAATCACAAGCAGATGTCACAAGCAAATGTATTGCTTAGTGGACCTCTTTGTTGTCTTGCTGTAACCTCTTTCAAGATTTTGCATATTAGATTTTGTTTTTTCATCTTTCAAGGACAGAGTACTAAGAGGAGAGATAAGAAACAGCAGGAGCTGCAAGAGGAGAACAGGAACAGGAAAATATTTTCCTGTTTCTCAAACTCGTGTTCTCTGAGGCTCAATGTTGATCTGCTGCTCACAAGAATATTTTGGTTTATTCACAGTGATGCATAGAAGAACCATTTTTGGTTCCACAAAGAACCATTCAATCAAAGGTTCTTTAAAAAAACATCTCTTTCTTACCTTTTATAATCTGAAGAACCTTCATTTGCAACAAATAATCTTTTGTGAAAAGGTTCTTTATGAAACCATTTAGACAAAAAATGTTCTTCTATGTCATTTTAAAGCACCTTTATTTTTAAGAGTGTATACAGTCCTCTGTTTGTATCCTTGGTTGTCTGTTTTAATTTTTTTTTTTTAACATGTTAAAGGCTATTTTGACTGCTGCGTATAATTTTGAGTATGTTAATAACAAGAAGATTGCTGCATTTAGATTCACTTCAGCTTTCCATTTATGCAATCATATGTGACACAAGCACACGAGAAAGGACTTACAAGTTTATTAAAAGAAAATAGCCTTTTAACAAATGTAAAACTTGTGTACTGAGAAACTGTAACCCTGGAGCTTTCTTTGCTGAAAGGCACATTAAAGGGTTTATGACTAAATATGACTATTTTGATTATTAATACATATCATATATTAGAAAAATAAATGTTTGAGTTCATATTGAGGCATTTAAATTTGGTACACACTTTTTAAAGTTTGTTGTGCTCTATTCTAAACTTTAGAAGAGAACTTTACAATCTCTAGCTAAGAAGAACTAGCAGAGAACAATGCGTGACATTAAGATCTCTTCTGAACTTTAGAGTAGTCAAATGTGAGCGTATTAGAGTTTTTGTCTCAGGAGGCATCTCGCGCCTCATGTAACCTCATTTATGACTAGGAGTAAGATTTAAGTTTTTAAAGATATAATTTTAATTTAACATTATATAAAAATTCTATTCTTATTTTATTTATTTTTATTAAATATAAATATTTAAATAATATTTAGATTTTTATTTCTAGTTGCTTCTGATAAGCAACATAGTAAGAAAACAGTCAAGACATATTAATGAGAAAACCACAAATACAACACACTTCAGTCTTACTATAATATTGCAGCGTAATGAATAAATCAGGATTCTGATTTTGAATGAAATAACTATGAATAAATATATTTATTAAACACATTTGACATGTGAGTTAAAAATGGCTCACTATTTGGCAGTTACGGTGTTAAAGCCACCCTTTTTATTCATCAGCCATAACTGCTTATCAATGATTTATATCACATTCGTAAATGAGTCATTTATAAACAACTTTAAAAACCCTTTACAACAGAAACCTTAATATAAATGATAATTTCTTATTTCGTAATTCATTAATTTATTTAAAATAAATTAATTGTTTATAGTCATTTAAATAACAAACCTCATTCATTAACAAACCAATAAATAAATGAATAATACCATTTTATTCAATGTAATGAAATACTTATATTAAATGCAATGCAAACAATGATGTCATATAATGATTCTGGAAATGCATTTGTTATTTACTGCTCTGTTATTTATTACATTTTTATTACAAAACAAAACAAAACAAAAACAAACAAAAACAAAACAAAACAAAACAGAATAATTAAAAATAGATTTAAAATGGATTAAAAAACACATTCAAATAACAATTCTAAATCCTTTTGATCCCTTTCCTTAAATTCTATTCATATTCAGGAATTTACAAAGCAATTTAATTCTAAATAGTGACTACAGCTCAAAAAATATTTGAGGGGAACCTTCTCTCTCTTTCCAGAAGGGGACACTACATATTCATCACAGATAGAAGAGGGCTCAGGCTCTAATCCCAATTCAGCACAAAATTTACAGTCTGATACAATAAACTTTTGTGGACTGAAATAGTGTTATGACCTCTTCTAGTGTAAAATAAATATTATTATATATTAATTTTCAATATTTTATATTCAGTTGTAAATTGATTGCACAAAGTAGTTCTGTAACCTATTAATATGTGTATTACTGTCTTATAATCTTTACATCTTTTAAATAATTTCCTGTTTTAATTAATTTTCCTGTCCATTATACACAGTAAAAAATGTCCTGTAAAAAAACGGTCAAATGACTGGCAGCTATGGCTGCCAAACAAAAAACATAAAATTAAAGTAAAATATCATAATTAAAAACGAGGAAAAATCTGTAAAATATATTTTTTTTCTGTAAAACATTTAAAGAGATTTTTTGTAAAATTATTGTTGTTGTTCCCTTATATTTACGAGTAGGTACTGTGGAGGTACTCTATAGTTACAAATAGGTATGCTGTAAATTCCATTTACTTACGCGGTACATTGCGGGCTGTAATTTAAAGCGTTACTTCACGGAAGAATCCTGGTTTGGGCAGATGGCAGACAGTGTGTATGGCGTTGTGTGGGTGAGCAGTTTGCTGATGTCAATGTTGTGGATCGAGTGGTCCATGGTGGTGGTGGGGTTATGGTATGGGCTGGCGTATGTTATGGACAACGAACACAGGTGAATTTTATTGATGGCATTTTGAATGCACAGAGATACCGTGACGAGATCCTGAGGCCCATTGTTGTGACATTCATCCACGACCATTACCTCATGTTGCAGCATGATAATGCACGGCCCCATGCTGCAAGGATCTGTACACAATTCCTGGAAGCTGAAAACATCCCAGTTCTTGCATGGTCAGCATACTCACCGGACATGTCACCCATTGAGCATGTTTGGGATGCTCTGGATCGGCATATACAACAGCATGTTTCAGTTCCTGCCAATATCCAGCAACTTTGCACAGCCATTGAAGAGGAGTGGACCAACATTCCACAGGCCACAATCAACAACCTGGTCAACTCTGTGTGAAGGAGATGTGCTGCACTGCACTTTAATGGCGACTTTAATGGAACGGTGAAGAAATTTACCATATATATATTTAAAATCCTTATGATTTTTTGCATAAAAGAAAAATTGAAAACTTTGACCCATACAGTGTATTTTTTGCTACAAATATACCCATGCTACTTAGGACTATAGTTTTGTGATCCAGGGTCACAAATGAGAATAATAGACTGAAATTGATTTTAGCTTTACTTTTAAGGTTTTTTTGATAGTTTTTTTTTTTTTCAGATGCTCACAAAACTATTAAGTTAGACAACCCTTGTGAAAATCAAATGTACAGTAAATTTTACTTAAAGGTATATGTTTTGTATTTTAAGGTATATATTTATATTAATCAAAAAAGGTCACTAGAGTGTACTCTGCAATTATAAAATTTTTATGTAATAAAAATATGTAATTATTACATAAAAATATGTCCTAAAAGACGTCTTAAGTCCTACAAGTGGGTCAAAACACTGAAGATCTGCTAATTTCATTTTTAAATGAACATTTAAATATAATATTGTTTTAAGTTCAATGCAAATACAATGCAGTATTTTCTTTTTAAATATTGTATTGTAGTAATATTAACTTTTTTTAAAGTATGATTAAGTACATACACACATTCCTGACAAACGTGTCTGTGTAATTCTACACATTCACCTCTAGATGGAGACATTCTCAGTCTTTTGTCAGGTCTGTCTAAAGTTGACAAGCACTTCATACCTCTAAAATGTAAAGTAACATGGTGATTGCAGAATAACTGCCTATTAAAATATGCATGACTTGTAGAGTATCTTTAATTAAGTCTCTGATAGGGCTAAATGTCATAATATAACTTTTTAAAATATTTATGGGCTTAGTGTTTACATTATACATTTAAACACAGCCCTATTAAAACAGCAATCAAACAAAATATCATTTACACACTATTCTATCAATACAGAGCATCAGAGTTTCAGATAAATACTTTAGTTGTTTGTCTTAGTGATGGATACCGTGAAGTTATTAACAAATATGCAGCTAAAGATAAAGAAGAATCATCAGTTAAGTCAGCTTTGCATTTGGTGATTTTTACAATACGTACTATTTCAAAGCAGCTTTACATAATATGAATAATAATACACCTCAAATACAACAGTATACTTATTTTTTGTTACTTTTTAAGTTATTTTTAATTCTTTACTTATTATTTATAATACCTTAATGATTTACGTTTTCTACTGTATTTACTTTACTAATTTTTACTTTACATTCTCGTGAACTAGAAGTGCTTTTAAACCACATAATACAAATGAGAGAGAGAGAGAAAGAGAGCGAGAGTATGTATACTAATATCACATTTTTTTCTCTCTTAGGAAGTGAAACAGCTTGTTTACAGTGTGTTCTACTATGCTACAATAAATTATATGAGACAAATTAATAATCATTAAAAATTTGTAAAACCACTTAGCCAATGTCATTGTTAAAAAAAACAGTATGTAGAAGTTTTAAGTGAAGAAAAATATATTTTTATATTCAACAACTGTCTGAGAAGGATCTGTTCTCTTCACAGAACAATAAACGGTAAAAAGTGCTCAACAAATGAATGTAATTGGACTGAATCCAGCATTAATTAACGAGAACACTGACAGTATTTAGTGATCTAGAGGTTGTGTCATACTGGATGCTGTGGATAGATATGGGACAAGTTGATCATTATAAGATTTACAGTAAACACCTTGCAGATTTATATTAAACACTGGAGATTTACAGTGAACAAATGACAGAAGTAGAATCTGGATTAGATCTGGAGAAACTGGTTCATTCGATGTAGTTTCACATTCAGTTCTGAGAAGACAGAAGGAACTCAGTGAATCTGCAGTTCAAAATACCATACATATCAAATTTGTCAACAAAAAACCTTTTTTTTTTTGAAAAAAAAAAAACCTAAAAGCAGACAGGTGAGTTCAGAAAGCAGGGAATGAAGTGATGGTCAAAATGAATGAGTTTATTGAATAATTTTAGTTGTATCTGTTTCCATGCACATTTCGACATCGTCTGACCAACACAAATTCAACAAGTATTATTGTACCAAAACAAAAATGACAGCTTCACAAGCATCCTGTGATAGTAAATCCTTAAAATGGAGACTTTCTCCTATCTCTAACTTACTTGTGAAGATAACACAGCATACAACATACAGTCTGGATTAAACAGTAACAGAAAAATAACAAAAATGATTGAAATTACTGCAGTACATTTATGTTATATACGTGTAGGAAGTAACGTCGAACCGATAAAGAAGCAGCATGAATGACGTACAACACAAATTTGATCTCTTAAATATGCTCTTCTATATATATCACAAATATTACATATGTTAATAATTTCTGTAGTTACATCTATAATTACGCTGTTGACCCCAACCCTATTCCTTAACCCACCCTTAAACTTAACCATATTACAAAAGCTGTCCTTATAAGCTTACCTGTATTTCACATCAAAAGTAACAATGTTGTTTTGTAATACAACATCAACACAATAAGTATTTTTTTGACATAAGTAGTGGTTATAGCCATCTAATATAAAGTGGGACTGAATATACATAGTCATTCTACACATTTGTGTTCAACCACATTTGAATGTACAACATGCATTTACTATTTCTGTAGTAAAACCATACATTTTTTATAATTCATACATCAAACCTTTTCATAAATACACTTAATTTCTGACCATGATTAGGATTGAGGTAGAAGTCAGTTGTTTGTCTTTTGTTTAATCTTACACAATGACAGAGAGCAATCAAAAACCTCAAATCCAGCATAGAGGGGTTCAGTAAATGTGGTGTTGAATGTATGTAAGTGTGTGAGTGTGTGTGTGTCAGAGACACTGTAGAAGGACAGAGTGCCGGCCGGCCAGTCCAGATACAATCCTACTCTTTTAGAGGGGGGTGAAGGGGCAGTAATGGTTTTGGTCAGGTTGTCATGCCAGACAACAAATGCATCATTAGTGCAGAAAAGACACCAGGACTTGTCATTGTATCCAAACTTTCCAACAGTCCCTTGCTTCCTGTTGATTGTTTTATAGGCCACTGCTACACGAGCCCAGCCACTCCGTTTAACTTCCCTGTAATGGCGTCCAGTCAGACTCTCTCGACACAGAACCTGAGGAACATCTTTAAATCTCTCTGGATGATCAGGATATGGCTGCTGCTCATCAACATATTTTACCTCTCCATTCTCAGACAGAATGAGTTGTGTGTTTGCTGTGTTTGGATCCAGTGTGAGATCACAGAAATCTGAACACAAGAAAAGAGACAAAAACAGTTATAGTATAATAATATAGTATAATTTTGTTTGTTGTCATTAAATGTGCACGAGTGTGCCAGACAAAGTACCTACATTTGTGTAGACCTGGTTGGATCCTGAAAGGCTCTCCATGGTCCAAACTACAATGACACACACACAAACAAATGTACAGACATAAAGAATTATAAGTAGTTGAAAATGGTATTCACATAGAGAGCAGTAATATAAAGAGTCAAGTCAAAATTTAGGTCATAGTGGACAGCTTAACAGGAAAAAGCTTTAATGTCTTCATAATTCATGTTTAAATTCATATATAAATGATTTGGATTAAATAACCCTGTATTTATGGAAGAGAGCAATTCTACCCATGTTGTACTTCCACTGTAAAATTCTACAAAATATTTTAAAAACAGCAGTAAAAAATATGGTACAACTATATTTTGTGAGATAACATATGGATTCAATTGCTACATGAGAAGTTTCAGACCAAGATATTATGAGCTTGTGCTGCAGACATTAAGGTTTCTTGTACTCCACATACTTGAGTATCTCCAGTGAGCAGTTTGGATCATTCTGTTTGTCAGTGAGCAGTTGGACACCTGATTGTCCTGGGTAATTGTAGCTCAGATCCAGCTCTCTCAGGTGTGAGGGGTTTGAACACAGAGCTGAAGACAGATAACGACAGCCTTCCTCTGTGACCATACAGCCTGACAACCTACAGACACACATCAAACAGATTACAAAATCTTTGAAGTTCTCAGCTCTCAAAAACCTGAGGAATAATTGCTAATCTCAATTTAAAATCAATATCTATGTCCTTACTGCAGTTATCATATCATCCAGGTACTGTATATGCATGAATACTCTAAAGTGACACCAAAGATCATGAAACAATAATCAGTCATGATCATGCCTCTCACACAGACAGGCACAGGACTTTCACTCTAAAGTGAGCACAAGTGAGGCAAAGTAAAGTGCAACACAGAATCTTGAAACAGGCTCTTTTAAAATAGCTATTTTGAAATTGACACAAAGCTCTGGTTTTCTTTAGTCATGCCAAAGAAAACAGTGCACACTAATTATTATATTAGTTAAATCCGCAGACATTGCAAAAAGATGAGCTTTCTAAGGTGTTATTCATTGAGTCAGGCATCAAGTCTTCAGGTAGACCCCCTATAAGTGCCACACCTCTTGTGTCAGCTTGATTTTAAAGATTAAACTGTGCAGGAAGAGGGCAAGAGAGAAAACAATTTGAACTGTTGCCTTGACAAAATCTTGAGAATTTATACATTTCCAGTGTTCTAAAATACCTCAATATCTCCAGCTGACAGTTTGGACTCTTCAGCACATCAGAGAGCAGATTGACCCCTGAATCCTGTAGGTCATTGTTACTGAGGTTTAGCTCTCTTAGGACAGAGTTTGAGAACTGTAGAGCTGATGACACAATTTCACAATGCTGAGTAGTGAGATTACAGCCAGCAAGACTAAAAAAAAAAAGCAAAATAATTAAATTCTTAACTTTATTCTACAATTAGCATTACAAAAATCTGCTTAATTCTTATAAAACAGATTAGGACATTATATTTAAAAAAGCAAAGCAACAGAAAATGCAATTCCATTCAGAAGGGACTTAATTGTAGCACATGAATTAAAGACTCACAGAGCTTTTCTGCATTTGATCACAGCAGGTATCAGTCTTCTTCTACCATCATCTGATGTGTTGTATTTCTTGAGATCCAGCTCATCCAACACCTCATCTGACATCTGGAGCATGTAGGCTATTGCTGAGCATTGAGATGGAGAGAGTTGCTTCTTTGAATGTTTGTCTGATTTAACGAAATCCTGAATCTCTCTGGACAGAGTCTGATCTTTCACTTCCAGCAGACAAAGGAATAGATTGATTGATCTTTCAGTGGATAGTGCTTGGCCATCTTTGATTTTCTCTTTAATGTACTGTGTGGTTTTACTGATGCTCTCTGAGCTGTTCTCTGTGTGCATCAGTAGATCCTGTAAGAGTCTCTGATTGGACTCCAGTGAGATACCCAGCAGAAAACGCAAGAACAGATCCAGGTGTCCATTTGAACTTTCTAAGGCTTTATCTACTGCACCTTTATGCAAATTGTGCATTAAATCGAAAACCTTAAGGGCCTCCATGATGCCTCTTAAATAGCAGTAAAACACATGGAAAGCAGCAAGAAACTCTTGAACACTCAAATGAACGAAGCTGTAGACTTTCCTCTGATTAATCGCAGGTTCCCCCTTAAAGATCTCAGTGCAAAGCCCAGTATACACTGGGGAATTAGTGACATCTATGCCGCTCTCAATCAGGTCCTCCTCATAGAACATCACATTGCCCTTCATCAGCTGATTGAAAGCCAGTTCAGCAAGTTTCATAATCACTGCTCTTTTGGACTGCAGGAGTTTCTCTGGATCTCTCTCACCACACTTTTGATGCCTCATGTTGATCTGAGTCAGCAGGAAGTGGATATACATTTCAGTCAGATTCTGAGGGATTTCTGCATTGGGATCTTCTTTCAGGAGTATCTGAAGCACAGTGGATGAGATCCAGCAGAAGATGGGAATGTGACACATGATGTGGAGGCTTCTTGCTTTTCTAATATGTGAAATGATTATGCTGGCTTGATGTTCATCACTGATTGCCTTCTTCAAATATTCCTCTTTTTGAGAGTCAGTAAAACCTTGAATTTCTGTCACACGGTTAATATTTTTGAATGGGATCTGATTGGCTGCTGCTGGTCTGGAAGTGATCCAGATGAGGGCAGAGGGAAGCAGCTCTCCTTTCATGAGGTTTGACATCAACACACCCACTGATGAAGACTTATTCACATCACAAACTTTCTCATCATTTGAAAATGGTGTCATTCTGCTTTCATCTAGACCATCTAGGATAAACACAACTTTACATTCTTCAAAAATCTTTGAGTCCAAATCTTGAAGTTCAGGGTGAAAATCCAGCAGAAGTCTTTGAAGACTGTACTGCTGATCGTGAATCAAGTTCAGTTCTCGAAAGGAAAACACAAACATGAAATCTACATCCTGATTGGCTTTTCCTTCAGCCCAGTCCAGAATGAACTTCTGCACAGAGACAGTTTTCCCAATTCCAGCATTGCCTTTAGTAAGAACAATTTTGATTTTGCCTGTCTCTTCACATTCTGGTTCAGACAAGGTTTTAAAGATGTCATTGCAGTTGATAGGATTGTGTTGTGAGTGTTGTGTTCTGGGTGTTTTCTCCATCTGTAAAACCTCATGTTCTTCATTCACACCTTCTCTCTCTCCTTCTATGACATAGAGTTGTGTGAAGATCCTGTTCAAGAGAGTTTCATTCCCTTGTAGTTTGTTTCCCTCAAATAAGCATTCATACTTGTTCTTCATGCTGGTTTTGTGTTGGTCTTTGACTCTCTGCAGGACTGCTTCAGTTCTTTCCTGTCTAATGTGAGTCTGGGTGTGGAATGCAATTGTGTCATCTATTTCCACATCACTTAAATTAAAAGAAAGAACAGGAAAAATGGCAATAACAGGGATTACAATGAATGTTGAATATTTTACATCATTGACAAGATTATACATGTTGCATAATTTGGAGAACAATAAGTGTTCATTGGATTTCATATATGAATAATTTATTTAAGATTATTTGCTGTAAATCAACTAAATATACTAACTGTGAAGTAGAGGCCACTGGTACACCACTGAAATCAAGGGGATTACATATGGAATGTGTACTTTTCACAGACACACCGCTTGGTACTAATGATTCTGATCTCAGACTCTTCTTCCTGCTGTTAGTTGCAAAAGACAAATAAAAATGTGTCATTAATGGGAACAACATTTTACATTCAGACAGTTTTATCTGAATAAATATAGAGATACAGATAATTTCAAAAAGCACTGACATACATGGCCGATGCAGACAATCACCAAATTACAGTTTGACACTTCTGAGAAATTCCACAGACCATCAAATACATGAAATATGAACATGGTAAAACCCAACAAATATGTCTTATAGTGCTTGTCAGCATTTGTTGATTGCAAGACTATAGAACTCAAACCCATGATCTTAGCATTGTAAGAGCTGTGCTCTACTGCCTTCACTACAGTAATATAAGTCACCATCATAAAAAGTTGCAAAAGTGCTAATGTCATACCTAGAGTCACTGAAAGTTCTTTCATTCTCTCTTTTCTCATGGGAACTCATTTTGGAAGAACTTCCCTCCTAATCTAAATAAGATAAAAATACATCAAATGAAAACTACACCAAATACACAAACAAAACAAGTACAACATGTCATACACAAAATAATTCAATTCATGGTCACATTTGATTAATAGTTTCACGGCAGATGGAAGACCTTACTTTATTTAGTATTACATGTTATGTAATTTGTGTAAGTTGTGAAAAAAATATTAATTCAAAGTACATATCAACATTATTATAAAATGATATTAAGGTACATAATAATTTCTGACAATTTATTCAATGTTTAATGCTACAGGGCAATTATGGAAATTTACTTGCAGTAGAAAAAGCAGTATGTTTAGTAATAATGTGGGAACTGTGATGTAATAGAAGTGCAGAACTCTTCACTATTTTTTGTACTAGCTAAAACAAACAAAAATAATAAAAACAAATAAAATATACAATAAAAAATAAAAAATGCAGTTATTATAAGTGCACATTATGACATTTAGTTAGCATCCATTCTTTTATCACCTGTGCAAGATAATCAACAATCATTGTTTTATTGAAATTGTTTCCAAAAATTACTATATTGTATAATTAGTACAATGCAAAATTGTCATAACTTACCATCACCATTAACATTGCCAACTTATTTTTTTATATATATCTGCATGGTTACATGAATAATAAGTTTTGACCTTACCACAATATGCTGCCACCTAAATGTCCAGGCATAGATTTAAACCCTCAAAATGACATAATTTCTTTTACTTTCGTTTAGGCACTTGGCCAATGTGACAGTTGTCTCTTGTTACTTTTCTCTTTCTATGTTTTGTTCTCCCTCTAGTGGCGAAGAGCATCATCACAGTCTCAACAAAGTCTCAAAGCGGCTATTGATTGTAACTGAACACAAACTGTATGAATACAAATTTAACTCATAACAGGATCTAGCTATCAGTATGTGTATGTTGTTTAATAAGGCATATAAGAGCTTTTTGTTGTCAGTCAGCACTAGGGACAACACTGCTTCTCTTCCTCCTTCAGGAACTGATCAAGTGTCTCAAACTCCTCCATCTATATCTAGAGTCAGAAGGAAGGTTATTTATTGAATGTTACATATACGTAATAATATGATGTATGGACTCATTTGGTTTGTTTTTAGCAGTAGTTTCACAGGTTTGTTTGATGTTGTTTCCAGATCTTATTTCAGCACATTGACTTACATCTCTAGCTCTCCCTGCAGGAAACAAGACAACACTACACAGCTCTGAAAAATTGAGATGAAATTGAGAACATGCAGCTCACATGAACAAACTACAAACTCTGATGAGTGATGAAATGCTTTATATGAAAACACACACCAGCGTACGTCAGACATACTGCACTAGTTACATGACTGCACCAAAATGGACACTACTAGGCTATTAAAATGTCATAAAATGTCAAAATTCTCTCATACAAAAAATTGATTGTGATTTCCCATCTGAAAAAAAAAATATATATATATATGGAAGGAAATATTGTTTACCTTTCACACTATTCATTTGAAAAGTAAACATACTATATTGGCAAATAATCACAAGCAGATGTCACAAGCAAATGTATTGCTTAGTGGACCTCTTTGTTGTCTTGCTGTAACCTCTTTCAAGATTTTGCATATTAGATTTTGTTTTTTCATCTTTCAAGGACAGAGTACTAAGAGGAGAGATAAGAAACAGCAGGAGCTGCAAGAGGAGAACAGGAACAGGAAAATATTTTCCTGTTTCTCAAACTCGTGTTCTCTGAGGCTCAATGTTGATCTGCTGCTCACAAGAATATTTTGGTTTATTCACAGTGATGCATAGAAGAACCATTTTTGGTTCCACAAAGAACCATTCAATCAAAGGTTCTTTAAAAAAACATCTCTTTCTTACCTTTTATAATCTGAAGAACCTTCATTTGCAACAAATAATCTTTTGTGAAAAGGTTCTTTATGAAACCATTTAGACAAAAAATGTTCTTCTATGTCATTTTAAAGCACCTTTATTTTTAAGAGTGTATACAGTCCTCTGTTTGCATCCTTGGTTGTCTGTTTTAATTTTTTTTGTTCACATGTTAAAGGCTATTTTGACTGCTGCGTATAATTTTGAGTATGTTAATAACAAGAAGATTGCTGCATTTAGATTCACTTCAGCTTTCCATTTATGCAATCATATGTGACACAAGCACACGAGAAAGGACTTACAAGTTTATTAAAAGAAAATAGCCTTTTAACAAATGTAAAACTTGTGTACTGAGAAACTGTAACCCTGGAGCTTTCTTTGCTGAAAGGCACATTAAAGGGTTTATGACTAAATATGACTATTTTGATTATTAATACATATCATATATTAGAAAAATAAATGTTTGAGTTCATATTGAGGCATTTAAATTTGGTACACACTTTTTAAAGTTTGTTGTGCTCTATTCTAAACTTTAGAAGAGAACTTTACAATCTCTAGCTAAGAAGAACTAGCAGAGAACAATGCGTGACATTAAGATCTCTTCTGAACTTTAGAGTAGTCAAATGTGAGCGTATTAGAGTTTTTGTCTCAGGAGGCATCTCGCGCCTCATGTAACCTCATTTATGACTAGGAGTAAGATTTAAGTTGTTAAAGATATAATTTTAATTTAACATTATATAAAAATTCTATTCTTATTTTATTTATTTTTATTAAATATAAATATTTAAATAATATTTAGATTTTTATTTCTAGTTGCTTCTGATAAGCAACATAGTAAGAAAACAGTCAAGACATATTAATGAGAAAACCACAAATACAACACACTTCAGTCTTACTATAATATTGCAGCGTAATGAATAAATCAGGATTCTGATTTTGAATGAAATAACTATGAATAAATATATTTATTAAACACATTTGACATGTGAGTTAAAAATGGCTCACTATTTGGCAGTTACGGTGTTAAAGCCACCCTTCTTATTCATCAGCCATAACTGCTTATCAATGATTTATATCACATTCGTAAATTAGTCATTTATAAACAACTTTAAAAACCCTTTACAACAGAAACCTTAATATAAATGATAATTTCTTATTTCGTAATTCATTAATTTATTTAAAATAAATTAATTGTTTATAGTCATTTAAATAACAAACCTCATTCATTAACAAACCAATAAATAAATGAATAATACCATTTTATTCAATGTAATGAAATACTTATATTAAATGCAATGCAAACAATGATGTCATATAATGATTCTGGAAATACATTTGTTATTTACTGTTCTGTTATTTATTACATTTTTATTACAAAACAAAACAAAACAAAAACAAACAAAAACAAAACAAAACAGAATAATTAAAAATAGATTTAAAATGGATTAAAAAACACATTCAAATAACAATTCTAAATCCTTTTGATCCCTTTCCTTAAATTCTATTCATATTCAGGAATTTACAAAGCAATTTAATTCTAAATAGTGACTACAGCTCAAAAAATATTTGAGGGGAACCTTCTCTCTCTTTCCAGAAGGGGACACTACATATTCATCACAGATAGAAGAGGGCTCAGGCTCTAATCCCAATTCAGCACAAAATTTACAGTCTGATACAATAAACTTTTGTGGACTGAAATAGTGTTATGATCTCTTCTAGTGTAAAATAAATATTATTATATATTAATTTTCAATATTTTATATTCAGTTGTAAATTGATTGCACAAAGTAGTTCTGTAACCTATTAATATGTGTATTACTGTCTTATAATCTTTACATCTTTTAAATAATTTCCTGTTTTAATTAATTTTCCTGTCCATTATACACAGTAAAAAATGTCCTGTAAAAAAACGGTCAAATGACTGGCAGCTATGGCTGCCAAACAAAAAACATAAAATTGAAGTAAAATATCATAATTAAAAACGAGGAAAAATCTGTAAAATATATTTTTTTTCTGTAAAACATTTAAAGAGATTTTTTGTAAAATTATTGTTGTTGTTCCCTTATATTTACGAGTAGGTACTGTGGAGGTACTCTATAGTTACAAATAGGTATGCTGTAAATTCCATTTACTTACGCGGTACATTGCGGGCTGTAATTTAAAGCGTTACTTCACGGAAGAATCCTGGTTTGGGCAGATGGCAGACAGTGTGTATGGCGTTGTGTGGGTGAGCAGTTTGCTGATGTCAATGTTGTGGATCAGTGGTCCATGGTGGTGGTGGGGTTATGGTATGGGCTGGCGTATGTTATGGACAACGAACACAGGTGAATTTTATTGATGGCATTTTGAATGCACAGAGATACCGTGACGAGATCCTGAGGCCCATTGTTGTGACATTCATCCACGACCATTACCTCATGTTGCAGCATGATAATGCACGGCCCCATGCTGCAAGGATCTGTACACAATTCCTGGAAGCTGAAAACATCCCAGTTCTTGCATGGTCAGCATACTCACCGGACATGTCACCCATTGAGCATGTTTGGGATGCTCTGGATCGGCATATACAACAGCATGTTTCAGTTCCTGCCAATATCCAGCAACTTTGCACAGCCATTGAAGAGGAGTGGACCAACATTCCACAGGCCACAATCAACAACCTGGTCAACTCTGTGTGAAGGAGATGTGCTGCACTGCACTTTAATGGCGACTTTAATGGAACGGTGAAGAAATTTACCATATATATATTTAAAATCCTTATAATTTTTTGCATAAAAGAAAAATTGAAAACTTTGACCCATACAGTGTATTTTTTGCTACAAATATACCCATGCTACTTAGGACTATAGTTTTGTGATCCAGGGTCACAAATGAGAATAATAGACTGAAATTGATTTAAGCTTTACTTTTAAGGTTTTTTTGATAGTTTTTTTTTTTTCAGATGCTCACAAAACTATTAAGTTAGACAACCCTTGTGAAAATCAAATGTACAGTAAATTTTACTTAAAGGTATATGTTTTGTATTTTAAGGTATATATTTATATTAATCAAAAAAGGTCACTAGAGTGTACTCTGCAATTATAAAATTTTTATGTAATAAAAATATGTAATTATTACATAAAAATATGTCCTAAAAGACGTCTTAAGTCCTACAAGTGGGTCAAAACACTGAAGATCTGCTAATTTCATTTTTAAATGAACATTTAAATATAATATTGTTTTAAGTTCAATGCAAATACAATGCAGTATTTTCTTTTTAAATATTGTATTGTAGTAATATTAACTTTTTTTAAAGTATGATTAAGTACATACACACATTCCTGACAAACGTGTCTGTGTCATTCTACACATTCACCTCTAGATGGAGACATTCTCAGTCTTTTGTCAGGTCTGTCTAAAGTTGACAAGCACTTCATACCTCTAAAATGTAAAGTAACATGGTGATTGCAGAATAACTGCCTATTAAAATATGCATGACTTGTAGAGTATCTTTAATTAAGTCTCTGATAGGGCTAAATGTCATAATATAACTTTTTAAAATATTTATGGGCTTAGTGTTTACATTATACATTTAAACACAGCCCTATTAAAACAGCAATCAAACAAAATATCATTTACACACTATTCTATCAATACAGAGCATCAGAGTTTCAGATAAATACTTTAGTTGTTTGTCTTAGTGATGGATACCGTGAAGTTATTAACAAATATGCAGCTAAAGATAAAGAAGAATCATCAGTTCCCCGTCTGTCGTTCACGTTCGACGTTGTGTCGAAGTGACGACTAGGGGTCGCTCTTGAGAGCCCGAACACCTCTGACAGCTTTGAGAAAAGGCCAATGAAATTGGTACGCAGTATTTGCATAGCCCGCTCCGCCCCGGAGATCCGGGCATAAGAGGGGGGGGCTAGGCAACACTCATTGTTCTGTTTCTTCGGAGCCGAATGCAGTATTCTCTTAGGGGAAAACAGCATTACTCACCTCTTCGTCGTTGGATCTATGGCACGAGCAGCGGTCTCTCCCTTTAACCCTTCTCTTGGTAAGCGAGAATACCCCTGGGTGCTTCGACGACGATCTCTAAAGAGCTTTTCCTCCTGAAAAGGAGTAATTTCTCTGAAAGAGCCGACACGGATGGATTGTGTTTACATTTGCCTTTCCGTCCGTGTCTTCCTGGTTGCGGTTTCCTCGTAAACAATAACAATCGGCACGATCGTTGTGCTCAGGGTTGAGCTAGTCTCACGCTGATACATCGCTTCGTTGATAGTTTGTGTTCTGCTTGCGGAAGGGAACATAACTATGGGTTGCTGCTCACGAGCCGCGAAGCCGCGGCTCACCGCGACCGCTTCCGTTCGGCCCTTCTACTTCCGGGTACGAGGGCCGCTGCGATGTGCGTCGATGGCGAGCAATAGGAAATGAGTTAGTTCCGCCGGGTTTCCCCCCGCGGATCGCTCGTTCCTCGCGACCCCCGTTTAGGTTTTTGGACAGATTATTAGTTCTTTTTACAACTTTACTCTGTTCAAAACCTTAAAAGCTGGTTGAGAGGTTGGCTGCAGCATCGGAGGGAGGACTTAAACCATGGGAAGCTGATGCTTCGACTGAGCAAGCTGGGGAGCGAGTCTCAGTTTGAGCAGACGCTGAAGTGGTGGGCGTGCTTGAACAAGATAACCGAAACACATCAGGTTTGAGTGAGAAAAAACCCTCTGCCTCATCCTGTGTGTTCATGGCTTCGGTAACGTACGAGATTGACTATATCGTGATAGGCCTTTTTTTTTTCGGCTGAAACACGATATATCAGGTCCTCCTCCCTCATTTCCCTCGATGGCGGTCCAGCGCGAGAGGCTTCGTGGATTCTCCAGGCGGGTGGGCGCTTCAGTACAGCGCCTGCATATCTGATGCCCTGCCCCCTGGTGGGACCACGTAGGCTCTCGTCCAGAGCGTGAAGGGGTTCACGTCTTCTGGACAGGCTGTGTCCACCATGCACACTTTTGCCATCCTGCTGGCTGCCAGGCAAAGTGTTATAAGATCTGCACGAGGGAGATCTCGCCTCAGAGTGTCGCAGGAACTGCGTTCAGTTCTGTGTATGCTTCCGAGCATCAAATGTCGCAACGCAGGCTCTGGGTAGAGCGATGTCCACTACGGTGGTCCAGGAGCGCCACCTTTGGCTAAATCTGGCGGAAATGAAGGACACTGAGAAAGTTCGCTTTCTTGACGCCCCCATTTCTCCAGACTGGTTCAGGGCCCGCCTCAGGCTGGTCCTGCACCCAAACCAGCCTTGCCGTCGAGTTCTCGCAAGAAGGTGGCGCCGTTAGCTCATTTTCAGGCCGCTAGGAACCCTCATCAGGCTTCGAAGCGCTCCTGAAGTGAGCCGCCCAGGGGAGAGAGATCTGCTGACCTGTCTAGATCCACACTCGGCGAGGGGACGAGTGTGGGCTTCGGCTCCTTCCTGGCTGTCTGCCTCACGGCGGACAGCCACCACATGGTCAATTTAAGAGCAATTTCTTTCTTCTCTGGGCGTAAAAACCAGTGCGACTGCGTCCCTCCGGGGTACCCAGCCACTGAAGCACGTCAAAGCATGCTCGACCGCATCTCAGGCGCTTCTGCATGCTTTGACAAACCAAGTGCATCCTTCAGTCGACCCCCTGAACTCAGGCGGTCCTCCGTTGGATCCTTGTCGGTTACGATGATCGGTACACCCACCATGGTTGGGTCCCTCCGGGGTACCCAGCCACCAGAACACATCAAAGCATGCTCAACCGCAGGGCCTGCGCTTCGGCATGCTTTGACGAATCAAGTGCATCCATCAGTCGATCCCCTGAGCTCAGGCGATCTTCTGATGGATCCTTGTCTGTCGGTTCCGATGGTCGATCCTTCCATGGCTGGGTCCCTCCGGGGTACCCAGCCACCAAAACACATCAAAGCATGCTCAACCGCAAAACTTGCGCTTCTGCATACTTTGACAGAGAAACAAGCGCATCCGTCAGTCGATCCCCTGAGCTCAGGCGATCTTCTCACGGATCCTTGTATGTCGGTTATGGCGATCAAAGCACCTTGTGTCCTCCGGGACAGCACGCCCCCGAACAAAGGGCTTTCACCACAACTCAGTCACACCGTACCCACCCGAGGTACGTCGGTGGTCCCCCTGAGACCGTTGGCAGAGAGTTTTACAGCTTGGCTCGAGATACCCAACCTCTCTCGCTGGCTTCTCAGAACCATCCGACTCGGCTATGCTATCCAATTCGCACGCAACCCGCCCAAGTTCAGCGGCATCTTCTCTACCGCGGTTCGGGACGAGAATGCTGCGGTTCTTCGGGCGGAGATCGCGACCCTTCTGGCGAAGGACGCGATAGAGCCGGTCCCCTCGGCCGACATGAAGAAAGGGTTCTACAGCCCCTACTTCATTGTACCCAAGAAAGGTGGCGGTTTAAGACCAATCCTGGATCTGAGGATTCTGAATCGAGCCCTTCACAAGCTCCCCTTCAGAATGCTAACGCTCAAACGCATTCTCACGTGCATCAGATTCCAGGATTGGTTGGTGGCGATAGACCTGAAAGACGCGTACTTTCATGTCTCGATTCTTCCAAGACACAGGCCCTTCCTGCGGTTTGCCTTCGAAGGTCGAGCATTTCAGTACAAAGTCCTTCCATTTGGGCTCTCCCTGTCTCCCCGCGTCTTTACGAAAGTCGCAGAGGCAGCCCTTGCCCCTCTCCGGGAGAGGGGCATCCGCATTCTCAATTACCTCGACGACTGCCTGGTCATAGCACACTCTCAGGAGTTGGTATGCAAACACAGGGATGTGGTTCTCAACCATCTGGCCCATCTGGGGTTTCGGGTCAACTGGGAAAAGAGCAAGCTCGCCCCGGTACGGAGCATCTCTTTTCTCGGTATACAACTAGACTCGGTTGCCATGAGTGCACGGCTCTCCCCGGTGCGTGCACAGTCAGTGCTGAGCTGCGTCCAGAAGCTCTCACGCAGCCCGACGGTCCCCCTCA
This sequence comes from Cirrhinus molitorella, assembly GCA_033026305.1. Lineage (NCBI taxonomy): Eukaryota > Metazoa > Chordata > Actinopteri > Cypriniformes > Cyprinidae > Cirrhinus > Cirrhinus molitorella. The sequence goes on from CM065141.1 coordinate 23,041,682, forward strand.
AACAATTTCAGAGGCTCCTGGGTCACATGGCATCCGCAGCCGCCGTCACGCCGCTGGGCCTGATGCACATGAGACCGTTACAACACTGGCTGCGTTCCCGAGTCCCGAGATGGCCATGGCGCCAGGGTTCATACCGGGTACACGTCACACCCGTATGTCTAAAAACCCTCGGTCCTTGGAAAGACATTTCGTTCCTACGGGCCGGGGTGCCCTTAGGACAAGTGTCCAGGCGCATTTTGGTTACGACAGATGCATCCAACACAGGCTGGGGCGCCGTATGCAATGGGCAAGCAGCTGCAGGGCTCTGGTCGGGCCCTCGGCTGCATTGGCATATCAATTGCCTCGAGCTGCTGACAGTGTTTTTGGCCCTGAAGAGGTTCCGACCTTTGGTTCAGGGCAAACACGTGCTGGTCCGCACAGACAGCACTGCGACTGTAGCCTACATCAATCACCAGGGCGGTGTACGCTCCTTTCGCATGTCACAGCTAGCCCGCCATCTCCTCCTTTGGTGTCGAAACAATGTCAAGTCTCTACGACCCACCCACATACTGGGCGAACTCAATTGGGTAGCGGACGCGCTCTCCCGACAGACTTCGCTTCGGGGCGAGTGGAGACTTCACCCTCAGACGGTTCAGCTGATCTGGAGTCTTTTCGGTCAGGCCCAGGTCGACCTGTTTGCCTCGATAGAGAACACTCACTGCCAGTTGTGGTACGGTCTGTCCGAGGCGCCCCTCGGCACAGATGCACTGGCACACAGCTGGCCTCAGGGCCTCCTCAAGTATGCGTTTCCACCAGTGAGCCTAATTGCACAGACCCTGTGCAAAGTCAGGGAGGACAGAGAACAGATCCTGCTGGTGGCCCCCTACTGGCCCAACAGGGTTTGGTTCTCAGAGCTGGTGCTCCTCTCCCCCGTTCCTCCCTGGCGCATTCCCCTGAGGAAGGACCTCCTTTCACAGGGGAAGGACACGATATGGCACCCGCGCCCAGATCTCTGGAACCTCCACGTATGGTCCCTGGACGCGACCAGGAGGATTTCAGAGATCTCCCACTAGCAGTGGTAAACACTCTGTTGCAGTCGAGAGCTCCCTCCACGAGGCGGCTGTACGACCTCAGTTGACGCAAATTCACAAACTGGTGTTCCTCCCGGGGGGAGAACCCACGGAGATGTGGCATCCGAACGGTGCTTTCCTTCCTCCAAGGAGGACTGGATAGACACCTTTCTGCTTCAACACTTAAGGTCCAGGTAGCCGCTATTGCCGCTAACCACGACCTGGTGGAAGGTAGATCGGTTGGGAAGCACAATTTGGTTATACGATTCCTTAAAGGTGCACGCAGGCTGAACCCCGTCAGACCGCGCCTTGTCCCCTCTTGGGATCTGTCTGTGGTCCTCCGGGGCCTACAGTCAGGTCCCTTTGAGCCGCTCCAGTCAGTCGAACTCAGTGCTCTCTCCCAAAAGACGGCTCTCCTGACTGCGCTCACATCGATCAAAAGAGTGGGAGACCTTCAAGCCCTCTCCGTCAGTGACTCGTGCCTCGAATTCGGGCCGGCTAACTCTCACGTTATCCTGAGACCCCGGCCCGGTTATGTGCCCAAAGTGCCCACCACTCCCTTCAGGGACCAGGTGGTCACTCTGCAAGCTATCCCTTCTCAGGAAGGCGACCCCAACCTCTCCTTGTTATGCCCAGTCCGTGCCCTGAGCATTTACTTGGAACGTACTGAAAGCTTCAGACGGTCGAGTCAGCTCTTTGTCTGTTTTGGAGGACAGCAGAAGGGGAAAGCTGTCTCCAAACAAAGAATTTCCCACTGGATTGTGGATGCGATTCGTTTGGCCTACCAGGCCACAGGGGTGCCCTGCCCGCTGGGGGTGCACGCCCACTCCACCAGGGGCGTCGCAGCGTCGGTTGCGCTGGCGAACGGGATCTCTTTAACAGACATTTGCAGAGCTGCAGGTTGGGCTACACCTAACACGTTTGCCAGGTTCTACAATCTGCGTGTAGAACCAGTCTCTTCGGGAGTCCTGAACGCAAGCCCAGTAACTCCTGAAGCTGACACGGTGTAGAAGCTTGCTGAAGCGTCGTTCCCCACGGGTGATGACGCTTCCCCAGTTCAGTAAGTTTCCTGGCGTGAACCCTGAACGACAATTTCCATCATGTTGCACCCGCAACGTAGCTATGTTCAGCGGAGGAACTAGCTATCAGAATCTAATATGAGGTTAGGTTGCCTCTTGTGAACTCTCATATTAGGTTGGTGCCCCACATGTAGTGGCTCCTAATGCGGCCCCATGTGTGTATCTCCACCTATACTCCCAGAGATGCGGTGTTTCCCTTAAGACAAAACTTGTCTCCGACCCTGAGCTCAGCAGTCTCTCCTCATGCGGAGCCTGCCTCAGGATCGTCCCCTTGTTGTGCTCCCCTAGTGCGAGCCCTCAAGTGTATTCTCCACACAAATACCTCCCTCCGGGCAGGGTGTGGTCTCCGTAGTGCCCATCCCCCCCCGGGGAGGACGGACACTGGCCCAATGTTCTCCAAGATGTTCAACCAAAGGTGAGGAAAGGCTGGCTGAAGCTCTTGGGCATTGGAAGGTCACGTAGAGGTGAGTGACATTTATCTAACACGCAAGACCTGTTAATATTTGCACTCCATGCACTCGTGACGCGGTCCGCTGGTTGTGGCGTTTTCAACTGGGACCCCTAGTCGTCACTTCGACACAACGTCGAACGTGAACGACAGACGGGGAACGTCTTGGTTACGTATGGTAACCCTCGTTCCCTGATGGAGGGAACGGAGACGTTGTGTCCCCCTTGCCACAACCTCGGACCGCCTCTGAGTGTAGCCGGGTGCTTCGGCTCCTCAGATCAGAACAATGAGTGTTGCCTAGCCCCCCCCTCTTATGCCCGGATCTCCGGGGCGGAGCGGGCTATGCAAATACTGCGTACCAATTTCATTGGCCTTTTCTCAAAGCTGTCAGAGGTGTTCGGGCTCTCAAGAGCGACCCCTAGTCGTCACTTCGACACAACGTCTCCGTTCCCTCCATCAGGGAACGAGGGTTACCATACGTAACCAAGACGTTAAGTCAGCTTTGCATTTGGTGCTTTTTACAATACGTACTATTTCAAAGCAGCTTTACATAATATGAATAATAATACACCTCAAATACAACAGTATACTTATTTTTTGTTACTTTTTAAGTTATTTTTAATTCTTTACTTATTATTTATAATACCTTAATGATTTACGTTTTCTACTGTATTTACTTTACTAATTTTTACTTTACATTCTCGTGAACTAGAAGTGCTTTTAAACCACATAATACAAATGAGAGAGAGAGAGAAAGAGAGCGAGAGTATGTATACTAATATCACATTTTTTTCTCTCTTAGGAAGTGAAACAGCTTGTTTACAGTGTGTTCTACTATGCTACAATAAATTATATGAGACAAATTAATAATCATTAAAAATTTGTAAAACCACTTAGCCAATGTCATTGTTAAAAAAAACAGTATGTAGAAGTTTTAAGTGAAGAAAAATATATTTTTATATTCAACAACTGTCTGAGAAGGATCTGTTCTCTTCACAGAACAATAAACGGTAAAAAGTGCTCAACAAATGAATGTAATTGGACTGAATCCAGCATTAATTAACGAGAACACTGACAGTATTTAGTGATCTAGAGGTTGTGTCATACTGGATGCTGTGGATAGATATGGGACAAGTTGATCATTATAAGATTTACAGTAAACACCTTGCAGATTTATATTAAACACTGGAGATTTACAGTGAACAAATGACAGAAGTAGAATCTGGATTAGATCTGGAGAAACTGGTTCATTCGATGTAGTTTCACATTCAGTTCTGAGAAGACAGAAGGAACTCAGTGAATCTGCAGTTCAAAATACCATACATATCAAATTTGTCAACAAAAAACCTTTTTTTTTTTGAAAAAAAAAAAAACCTAAAAGCAGACAGGTGAGTTCAGAAAGCAGGGAATGAAGTGATGGTAAAAATGAATGAGTTTATTGAATAATTTTAGTTGTATCTGTTTCCATGCACATTTCGACATCGTCTGACCAACACAAATTCAACAAGTATTATTGTACCAAAACAAAAATGACAGCTTCACAAGCATCCTGTGATAGTAAATCCTTAAAATGGAGACTTTCTCCTATCTCTAACTTACTTGTGAAGATAACACAGCATACAACATACAGTCTGGATTAAACAGTAACAGAAAAATAACAAAAATGATTGAAATTACTGCAGTACATTTATGTTATATACGTGTAGGAAGTAACGTCGAACCGATAAAGAAGCAGCATGAATGACGTACAACACAAATTTGATCTCTTAAATATGCTCTTCTATATATATCACAAATATTACATATGTTAATAATTTCTGTAGTTACATCTATAATTACGCTGTTGACCCCAACCCTATTCCTTAACCCACCCTTAAACTTAACCATATTACAAAAGCTGTCCTTATAAGCTTACCTGTATTTCACATCAAAAGTAACAATGTTGTTTTGTAATACAACATCAACACAATAAGTATTTTTTTGACATAAGTAGTGGTTATAGCCATCTAATATAAAGTGGGACTGAATATACATAGTCATTCTACACATTTGTGTTCAACCACATTTGAATGTACAACATGCATTTACTATTTCTGTAGTAAAACCATACATTTTTTATAATTCATACATCAAACCTTTTCATAAATACACTTAATTTCTGACCATGATTAGGATTGAGGTAGAAGTCAGTTGTTTGTCTTTTGTTTAATCTTACACAATGACAGAGAGCAATCAAAAACCTTAAATCCAGCATAGAGGGGTTCAGTAAATGTGGTGTTGAATGTATGTAAGTGTGTGAGTGTGTGTGTGTCAGAGACACTGTAGAAGGACAGAGTGCCGGCCGGCCAGTCCAGATACAATCCTACTCTTTTAGAGGGGGGTGAAGGGGCAGTAATGGTTTTGGTCAGGTTGTTGTGCCAGACAACTAATGCATCATTAGTGCAGAAAAGACACCAGGACTTGTTATTGTATCCAAACTTTCCAACAGTCCCTTGCTTCCTGTTGATTGTTTTATAGGCCACTGCTACACGAGCCCAGCCACTCCGTTTAACTTCCCAGTAATGGCGTCCAGTCAGACTCTCTTGACAGAGAACCTGAGGAACATCTTTAAATCTCTCTGGATGATCAGGATATGGCTGCTGCTCATCAACATATTTTACCTCTCCATTCTCAGACAGAATGAGTTGTGTGTTTGCTGTGTTTGGATCCAGTGTGAGATCACAGAAATCTGAACACAAGAAAAGAGACAAAAACAGTTATAGTATAATAATATAGTATAATTTTGTTTGTTGTCATTAAATGTGCACGAGTGTGCCAGACAAAGTACCTACATTTGTGTAGACCTGGTTGGATCCTGAAAGGCTCTCCATGGTCCAAACTACAATGACACACACACAAACAAATGTACAGACATAAAGAATTATAAGTAGTTGAAAATGGTATTCACATAGAGAGCAGTAATATAAAGAGTCAAGTCAAAATTTAGGTCATAGTGGACAGCTTAACAGGAAAAAGCTTTAATGTCTTCATAATTCATGTTTAAATTCATATATAAATGATTTGGATTAAATAACCCTGTATTTATGGAAGAGAGCAATTCTACCCATGTTGTACTTCCACTGTAAAATTCTACAAAATATTTTAAAAACAGCAGTAAAAAATATGGTACAACTATATTTTGTGAGATAACATATGGATTCAATTGCTACATGAGAAGTTTCAGACCAAGATATTATGAGCTTGTGCTGCAGACATTAAGGTTTCTTGTACTCCACATACTTGAGTATCTCCAGTGAGCAGTTTGGATCATTCTGTTTGTCAGTGAGCAGTTGGACACCTGATTGTCCTGGGTAATTGTAGCTCAGATCCAGCTCTCTCAGGTGTGAGGGGTTTGAACACAGAGCTGAAGACAGATAACGACAGCCTTCCTCTGTGACCATACAGCCTGACAACCTACAGACACACATCAAACAGATTACAAAATCTTTGAAGTTCTCAGCTCTCAAAAACCTGAGGAATAATTGCTAATCTCAATTTAAAATCAATATCTATGTCCTTACTGCAGTTATCATATCATCCAGGTACTGTATATGCATGAATACTCTAAAGTGACACCAAAGATCATGAAACAATAATCAGTCATGATCATGCCTCTCACACAGACAGGCACAGGACTTTCACTCTAAAGTGAGCACAAGTGAGGCAAAGTAAAGTGCAACACAGAATCTTGAAACAGGCTCTTTTAAAATAGCTATTTTGAAATTGACACAAAGCTCTGGTTTTCTTTAGTCATGCCAAAGAAAACAGTGCACACTAATTATTATATTAGTTAAATCCGCAGACATTGCAAAAAGATGAGCTTTCTAAGGTGTTATTCATTGAGTCAGGCATCAAGTCTTCAGGCAGACCCCATATAAGTGCCACACCTCTTGTGTCAGCTTGATTTTAAAGATTAAACTGTGCAGGAAGAGGGCAAGAGAGAAAACAATTTGAACTGTTGCCTTGACAAAATCTTGAGAATTTATACATTTCCAGTGTTCTAAAATACCTCAATATCTCCAGCTGACAGTTTGGACTCTTCAGCACATCAGAGAGCAGATTGACCCCTGAATCCTGTAGGTCATTGTTACTGAGGTTTAGCTCTCTTAGGACAGAGTTTGAGAACTGTAGAGCTGATGACACAATTTCACAATGCTGAGTAGTGAGATTACAGCCAGCAAGACTAAAAAAAAAAAAGCAAAATAATTAAATTCTTAACTTTATTCTACAATTAGCATTACAAAAATCTGCTTAATTCTTATAAAACAGATTAGGACATTATATTTAAAAAAGCAAAGCAACAGAAAATGCAATTCCATTCAGAAGGGACTTAATTGTAGCACATGAATTAAAGACTCACAGAGCTTTTCTGCATTTGATCACAGCAGGTATCAGTCTTCTTCTACCCTCATCTGATGTGTTGTATTTCTTGAGATCCAGCTCATCCAACACCTCATCTGACATCTGGAGCATGTAGGCTATTGCTGAGCATTGAGATGGAGAGAGTTGCTTCTTTGAATGTTTGTCTGATTTAACGAAATCCTGAATCTCTCTGGACAGAGTCTGATCTTTCACTTCCAGCAGACAAAGGAATAGATTGATTGATCTTTCAGTGGATAGTGCTTGGCCATCTTTGATCTTCTCTTTAATGTACTGTGTGGTTTTACTGATGCTCTCTGAGCTGTTCTCTGTGTGCATCAGTAGATCCTGTAAGAGTCTCTGATTGGACTCTAGTGAGATACCCAGCAGAAAACGCAAGAACAGATCCAGGTGTCCATTTGAACTTTCTAAGGCTTTATCTACTGCACCTTTATGCAAATTGTGCATTGAATCGAAAACCTTAAGGGCCTCCATGATGCCTCTTAAATAGCAGTAAAACACATGGAAAGCAGCAAGAAACTCTTGAACACTCAAATGAACGAAGCTGTAGACTTTCCTCTGATTAATCGCAGGTTCCCCCTTAAAGATCTCAGTGCAAAGCCCAGTATACACTGGGGAATTAGTGACATCTATGCCGCTCTCAATCAGGTCCTCCTCATAGAACATCACATTGCCCTTCATCAGCTGATTGAAAGCCAGTTCAGCAAGTTTCATAATCACTGCTCTTTTGGACTGCAGGAGTTTCTCTGGATCTCTCTCACCACACTTTTGATGCCTCATGTTGATCTGAGTCAGCAGGAAGTGGATATACATTTCAGTCAGATTCTGAGGGATTTCTGCATTGGGATCGTCTTTCAGGAGTATCTGAAGCACAGTGGATGAGATCCAGCAGAAGATGGGAATGTGACACATGATGTGGAGGCTTCTTGCTTTTCTAATATGTGAAATGATTATGCTGGCTTGATGTTCATCACTGATTGCCTTCTTCAAATATTCCTCTTTTTGAGAGTCAGTAAAACCTTGAATTTCTGTCACACGGTTAATATTTTTGAATGGGATCTGATTGGCTGCTGCTGGTCTGGAAGTGATCCAGATGAGGGCAGAGGGAAGCAGCTCTCCTTTCATGAGGTTTGACATCAACACACCCACTGATGAAGACTTATTCACATCACAAACTTTCTCATCATTTGAAAATGGTATCATTCTGCTTTCATCTAGACCATCTAGGATAAACACAACTTTACATTCTTCAAAAATCTTTGAGTCCAAATCTTGAAGTTCAGGGTGAAAATCCAGCAGAAGTCTTTGAAGACTGTACTGCTGATCGTGAATCAAGTTCAGTTCTCGAAAGGAAAACACAAACATGAAATCTACATCCTGATTGGCTTTTCCTTCAGCCCAGTCCAGAATGAACTTCTGCACAGAGACAGTTTTCCCAATTCCAGCAATGCCTTTAGTAAGAACAATTTTGATTTTGCCTGTCTCTTCACATTCTGGTTCAGACAAGGTTTTAAAGATGTCATTGCAGTTGATAGGATTGTGTTGTGAGTGTTGTGTTCTGGGTGTTTTCTCCATCTGTAAAACCTCATGTTCTTCATTCACACCTTCTCTCTCTCCTTCTATGACATAGAGTTGTGTGAAGATCCTGTTCAAGAGAGTTTCATTCCCTTGTAGTTTGTTTCCCTCAAATAAGCATTCATACTTGTTCTTCATGCTGGTTTTGTGTTGGTCTTTGACTCTCTGCAGGACTGCTTCAGTTCTTTCCTGTCTAATGTGAGTCTGGGTGTGGAATGCAATTGTGTCATCTATTTCCACATCACTTAAATTAAAAGAAAGAACAGGAAAAATGGCAATAACAGGGATTACAATGAATGTTGAATATTTTACATCATTGACAAGATTATACATGTTGCATAATTTGGAGAACAATAAGTGTTCATTGGATTTCATATATGAATAATTTATTTAAGATTATTTGCTGTAAATCAACTAAATATACTAACTGTGAAGTAGAGGCCACTGGTACACCACTGAAATCAAGGGGATTAAATATGGAACGTGTACTTTTCACAGACACACCGCTTGGTACTAATGATTCTGATCTCAGACTCTTCTTCCTGCTGTTAGTTGCAAAAGACAAATAAAAATGTGTCATTAATGGGAACAACATTTTACATTCAGACAGTTTTATCTGAATAAATATAGAGATACAGATAATTTCAAAAAGCACTGACATACATGGCCGATGCAGACAATCACCAAATTACAGTTTGACACTTCTGAGAAATTCCACAGACCATCAAATACATCAAATATGAACATGGTAAAACCCAACAAATATGTCTTATAGTGCTTGTCAGCATTTGTTGATTGCAAGACTATAGAACTCAAACCCATGATCTTAGCATTGTAAGAGCTGTGCTCTACTGCCTTCACTACAGTAATATAAGTCACCATCATAAAAAGTTGCAAAAGTGCTAATGTCATACCTAGAGTCACTGAAAGTTCTTTCATTCTCTCTTTTCTCATGGGAACTCATTTTGGAAGAACTTCCCTCCTAATCTAAATAAGATAAAAATACATCAAATGAAAACTACACCAAATACACAAACAAAACAAGTACAACATGTCATACACAAAATAATTCAATTCATGGTCACATTTGATTAATAGTTTCACGGCAGATGGAAGACCTTACTTTATTTAGTATTACATGTTATGTAATTTGTGTAAGTTGTGAAAAAAATATAAATTCAAAGTACATATCAACATTATTATAAAATGATATTAAGGTACATAATAATTTCTGACAATTTATTCAATGTTTAATGCTACAGGGCAATTATGGAAATTTACATGCAGTAGAAAAAGCAGTATGTTTAGTAATAATGTGGGAACTGTGATGTAATAGAAGTGCAGAACTCTTCACTATTTTTTGTACTAGCTAAAACAAACAAAAATAATAAAAACAAATAAAATATACAATAAAAAATAAAAAATGCAGTTATTATAAGTGCACATTATGACATTTAGTTAGCATCCCATCTTTTATCACCTGTGCAAGATAATCAACAATCATTGTTTTATTGAAATTGTTTCTAAAAATTACTATATTGTATAATTAGTACAATGCAAAATTGTCATAACTTACCATCACCATTAACATTGCCAACTTATATTTTATATATATCTGCATGGTTACATGAATAATAAGTTTTGACCTTACCACAATATGCTGCCACCTAAATGTCCAGGCATAGATTTAAACCCTCAAAATGACATAATTTCTTTTACTTTCGTTTAGGCACTTGGCCAATGTGACAGTTGTCTCTTGTTACTTTTCTCTTTCTATGTTTTGTTCTCCCTCTAGTGGCGAAGAGCATCATCACAGTCTCAAAAAAGTCTCAAAGCGGCTATTGATTGTAACTGAACACAAACTGTATGAATACAAATTTAACTCATAACAGGATCTAGCTATCAGTATGTGTATGTTGTTTAATAAGGTATATAAGAGCTTTTTGTTGTCAGTCAGCACTAGGGACAACACTGCTTCTCTTCCTCCTTCAGGAACTGATCAAGTGTCTCAAACTCCTCCATCTATATCTAGAGTCAGAAGGAAGGTTATTTATTGAATGTTACATATACGTAATAATATGATGTATGGACTCATTTGGTTTGTTTTTAGCAGTAGTTTCACAGTTTTGTTTGATGTTGTTTCCAGATCTTATTTCAGCACATTGACTTACATCTCTAGCTCTCCCTGCAGGAAACAAGACAACACTACACAGCTCCGAAAAATTGAGATGAAATTGAGAACATGCAGCTCACATGAACAAACTACAAACTCTGATGAGTGATGAAATGCTTTATATGAAAACACACACCAGCGTATGTCAGACATACTGCACTAGTTACATGACTGCACCAAAATGGACACTACTAGGCTATTAAAATGTCATAAAATGTCAAAATTCTCTCATACAAAAAATTGATTGTGATTTCCCATCTGAAAAAAAAAAAATATATATATATATGGAAGGAAATATTGTTTACCTTTCACACTATTCATTTGAAAAGTAAACATACTATATTGGCAAATAATCACAAGCAGATGTCACAAGCAAATGTATTGCTTAGTGGACCTCTTTGTTGTCTTACTAAGAGGAGAGATAAGAAACAGCAGGAGCTGCAAGAGGAGAACAGGAACAGGAAAATATTTTCCTGTTTCTCAAACTCGTGTTCTCTGAGGCTCAATGTTGATCTGCTGCTCACAAGAATATTTTGGTTTATTCACAGTGATGCATAGAAGAACCATTTTTGGTTCCACAAAGAACCATTCAATCAAAGGTTCTTTAAAAAAACATCTCTTTCTTACCTTTTATAATCTGAAGAACCTTCATTTGCAACAAATAATCTTTTGTGAAAAGGCTCTTTATGAAACCATTTAGACAAAAAATGTTCTTCTATGTCATTTTAAAGCACCTTTATTTTTAAGAGTGTATACAGTCCTCTGTTTGTATCCTTGGTTGTCTGTTTTAATTTTTTTTGTTCACGTTAAAGGCTATTTTGACTGCTGCGTATAATTTTGAGTATGTTAATAACAAGAAGATTGCTGCATTTAGATTCACTTCAGCTTTCCATTTATGCAATCATATGTGACACAAGCACACGAGAAAGGACTTACAAGTTTATTAAAAGAAAATAGCCTTTTAACAAATGTAAAACTTGTGTACTGAGAAACTGTAACCCTGGAGCTTTCTTTGCTGAAAGGCACTTTAACTCTAAACTTTAGAAGAGAACTTTACAATCTCTAGCTAAGAAGAACTAGCAGAGAACAATGCGTGACATTAAGATCTCTTCTGAACTTTAGAGTAGTCAAATGTGAGCGTATTAGAGTTTTTGTCTCAGGAGGCATCTCGCGCCTCATGTAACCTCATTTATGACTAGGAGTAAGATTTAAGTTGTTAAAGATATAATTTTAATTTAACATTATATAAAAATTCTATTCTTATTTTATTTATTTTTATTAAATATAAATATTTAAATAATATTTAGATTTTTATTTCTAGTTGCTTCTGATAAGCAACATAGTAAGAAAACAGTCAAGACATATTAATGAGAAAACCACAAATACATCACACTTCAGTCTTACTATAATATTGCAGCGTAATGAATAAATCAGGATTCTGATTTTGAATGAAATAACTATGAATAAATATATTTATTAAACACATTTGACATGTGAGTTAAAAATGGCTCACTATTTGGCAGTTACGGTGTTAAAGCCACCCTTTTTATTCATCAGCCATAACTGCTTATCAATGATTTATATCACATTCGTAAATTAGTCATTTATAAACAACTTTAAAAACCCTTTACAACAGAAACCTTAATATAAATGATAATTTCTTATTTCGTAATTCATTAATTTATTTAAAATAAATTAATTGTTTATAGTCATTTAAATAACAAACCTCATTCATTAACAAACCAATAAATAAATGAATAATACCATTTTATTCAATGTAATGAAATACTTAAATTAAATGCAATGCAAACAATGATGTCATATAATGATTCTGGAAATGCATTTGTTATTTACTGTTCTGTTATTTATTACATTTTTATTACAAAACAAAACAAAACAAAAACAAACAAAAACAAAACAAAACAAAACAGAATAATTAAAAATAGATTTAAAATGGATTAAAAAACACATTCAAATAACAATTCTAAATCCTTTTGATCCCTTTCCTTAAATTCTATTCATATTCAGGAATTTACAAAGCAATTTAATTCTAAATAGTGACTACAGCTCAAAAAATATTTGAGGGGAACCTTCTCTCTCTTTCCAGAAGGGGACACTACATATTCATCACAGATAGAAGAGGGCTCAGGCTCTAATCCCAATTCAGCACAAAATTTACAGTCTGATACAATAAACTTTTGTGGACTGAAATAGTGTTATGACCTCTTCTAGTGTAAAATAAATATTATTATATATTAATTTTCAATATTTTATATTCAGTTGTAAATTGATTGCACAAAGAAGTTCTGTAACCTATTAATATGTGTATAACTGTCTTATAATCTTTACATCTTTTAAATAATTTCCTGTTTTAATTAATTTTCCTGTCCATTATACACAGTAAAAAATGTCCTGTAAAAAAACGGTCAAATGACTGGCAGCTATGGCTGCCAAACAAAAAACATAAAATTAAAGTAAAATATCATAATTAAAAACGAGGAAAAATCTGTAAAATATATTTTTTTTCTGTAAAACATTTAAAGAGATTTTTTGTAAAATTATTGTTGTTGTTCCCTTATATTTACGAGTAGGTACTGTGGAGGTACTCTATAGTTACAAATAGGTATGCTGTAAATTCCATTTACTTACGCGGTACATTGCGGGCTGTAATTTAAAGCGTTACTTCACGGAAGAATCCTGGTTTGGGCAGATGGCAGACAGTGTGTATGGCGTTGTGTGGGTGAGCAGTTTGCTGATGTCAATGTTGTGGATCGAGTGGTCCATGGTGGTGGTGGGGTTATGGTATGGGCTGGCGTATGTTATGGACAACGAACACAGGTGAATTTTATTGATGGCATTTTGAATGCACAGAGATACCGTGACGAGATCCTGAGGCCCATTGTTGTGACATTCATCCACGACCATTACCTCATGTTGCAGCATGATAATGCACGGCCCCATGCTGCAAGGATCTGTACACAATTCCTGGAAGCTGAAAACATCCCAGTTCTTGCATGGTCAGCATACTCACCGGACATGTCACCCATTGAGCATGTTTGGGATGCTCTGGATCGGCATATACAACAGCATGTTTCAGTTCCTGCCAATATCCAGCAACTTTGCACAGCCATTGAAGAGGAGTGGACCAACATTCCACAGGCCACAATCAACAACCTGATCAACTCTGTGTGAAGGAGATGTGCTGCACTGCACTTTAATGGCGACTTTAATGGAACGGTGAAGAAATTTACCATATATATATTTAAAATCCTTATGATTTTTTGCATAAAAGAAAAATTGAAAACTTTGACCCATACAGTGTATTTTTTGCTACAAATATACCCATGCTACTTAGGACTATAGTTTTGTGATCCAGGGTCACAAATGAGAATAATAGACTGAAATTGATTTAAGCTTTACTTTTAAGGTTTTTTTGATAGTTTTTTTTTTCAGATGCTCACAAAACTATTAAGTTAGACAACCCTTGTGAAAATCAAATGTACAGTAAATTTTACTTAAAGGTATATGTTTTGTATTTTAAGGTATATATTTATATTAATCAAAAAAGGTCACTAGAGTGTACTCTGCAATTATAAAATTACATATTTTTATGTAATAAAAATATGTCCTAAAAGACGTCTTAAGTCCTACAAGTGGGTCAAAACACTGAAGATCTGCTAATTTCATTTTTAAATGAACATTTAAATATAATATTGTTTTAAGTTCAATGCAAATACAATGCAGTATTTTCTTTTTAAATATTGTATTGTAGTAATATTAACTTTTTTAAAGTATGATTAAGTACATACACACATTCCTGACAAACGTGTCTGTGTCATTCTACACATTCACCTCTAGATGGAGACATTCTCAGTCTTTTGTCAGGTCTGTCTAAAGTTGACAAGCACTTCATACCTCTAAAATGTAAAGTAATATGGTGATTGCAGAATAACTGCCTATTAAAATATGCATGACTTGTAGAGTATCTTTAATTAAGTCTCTGATAGGGCTAAATGTCATAATATAACTTTTTAAAATATTTATGGGCTTAGTGTTTACATTATACATTTAAACACAGCCCTATTAAAACAGCAATCAAACAAAATATCATTTACACACTATTCTATCAATACAGAGCATCAGAGTTTCAGATAAATACTTTAGTTGTTTGTCTTAGTGATGGATACCGTGAAGTTATTAACAAATATGCAGCTAAAGATAAAGAAGAATCATCAGTTAAGTCAGCTTTGCATTTGGTGCTTTTTACAATACGTACTATTTCAAAGCAGCTTTACATAATATGAATAATAATACACCTCAAATACAACAGTATACTTATTTTTTGTTACTTTTTAAGTTATTTTTAATTCTTTACTTATTATTTATAATACCTTAATGATTTACGTTTTCTACTGTATTTACTTTACAAATTTTTACTTTACATTCTCGTGAACTAGAAGTGCTTTTAAACCACATAATACAAATGAGAGAGAGAGAGAGAAAGAGAGCGAGAGTATGTATACTAATATCACATTTTTTTCTCTCTTAGGAAGTGAAACAGCTTGTTTACAGTGTGTTCTACTATGCTACAATAAATTATATGAGACAAATTAATAATCATTAAAAATTTGTAAAACCACTTAGCCAATGTCATTGTTAAAAAAAACAGTATGTAGAAGTTTTAAGTGAAGAAAAATATATTTTTATATTCAACAACTGTCTGAGAAGGATCTGTTCTCTTCACAGAACAATAAAAGGTAAAAAGTGCTCAACAAATGAATGTAATTGGACTGAATCCAGCATTAATTAACGAGAACACTGACAGTATTTAGTGATCTAGAGGTTGTGTCATACTGGATGCTGTGGATAGATATGGGACAAGTTGATCATTATAAGATTTACAGTAAACACCTTGCAGATTTATATTAAACACTGGAGATTTACAGTGAACAAATGACAGAAGTAGAATCTGGATTAGATCTGGAGAAACTGGTTCATTCGATGTAGTTTCACATTCAGTTCTGAGAAGACAGAAGGAACTCAGTGAATCTGCAGTTCAAAATACCATACATATCAAATTTGTCAACAAAAAACCTTTTTTTTTTTGAAAAAAAAAAAACCTAAAAGCAGACAGGTGAGTTCAGAAAGCAGGGAATGAAGTGATGGTCAAAATGAATGAGTTTATTGAATAATTTTAGTTGTATCTGTTTCCATGCACATTTCGACATCGTCTGACCAACACAAATTCAACAAGTATTATTGTACGAAAACAAAAATGACAGCTTCACAAGCATCCTGTGATAGTAAATCCTTAAAATGGAGACTTTCTCCTATCTCTAACTTACTTGTGAAGATAACACAGCATACAACATACAGTCTGGATTAAACAGTAACAGAAAAATAACAAAAATGATTGAAATTACTGCAGTACATTTATGTTATATACGTGTAGGAAGTAACGTCGAACCGATAAAGAAGCAGCATGAATGACGTACAACACAAATTTGATCTCTTAAATATGCTCTTCTATATATATCACAAATATTACATATGTTAATAATTTCTGTAGTTACATCTATAATTACGCTGTTGACCCCAACCCTATTCCTTAACCCACCCTTAAACTTAACCATATTACAAAAGCTGTCCTTATAAGCTTACCTGTATTTCACATCAAAAGTAACAATGTTGTTTTGTAATACAACATCAACACAATAAGTATTTTTTTGACATAAGTAGTGGTTATAGCCATCTAATATAAAGTGGGACTGAATATACATAGTCATTCTACACATTTGTGTTCAACCACATTTGAATGTACAACATGCATTTACTATTTCTGTAGTAAAACCATACATTTTTTATAATTCATACATCAAACCTTTTCATAAATACACTTAATTTCTGACCATGATTAGGATTGAGGTAGAAGTCAGTTGTTTGTCTTTTGTTTAATCTTACACAATGACAGAGAGCAATCAAAAACCTTAAATCCAGCATAGAGGGGTTCAGTAAATGTGGTGTTGAATGTATGTAAGTGTGTGAGTGTGTGTGTGTCAGAGACACTGTAGAAGGACAGAGTGCCGGCCGGCCAGTCCAGATACAATCCTACTCTTTTAGAGGGGGGTGAAGGGGCAGTAATGGTTTTGGTCAGATTGTTGTGCCAGACAACTAATGCATCATTAGTGCAGAAAAGACACCAGGACTTGTCATTGTATCCAAACTTTCCAACAGTCCCTTGCTTCCTGTTGATTGTTTTATAGGCCACTGCTACACGAGCCCAGCCACTCCGTTTAACTTCCCAGTAATGGCGTCCAGTCAGACTCTCTCGACAGAGAACCTGAGGAACATCTTTAAATCTCTCTGGATGATCAGGATATGGCTGCTGCTCATCAACATATTTTACCTCTCCATTCTCAGACAGAATGAGTTGTGTGTTTGCTGTGTTTGGATCCAGTGTGAGATCACAGAAATCTGAACACAAGAAAAGAGACAAAAACAGTTATAGTATAATAATATAGTATAATTTTGTTTGTTGTCATTAAATGTGCACGAGTGTGCCAGACAAAGTACCTACATTTGTGTAGACCTGGTTGGATCCTGAAAGGCTCTCCATGGTCCAAACTACAATGACACACACACAAACAAATGTACAGACATAAAGAATTATAAGTAGTTGAAAATGGTATTCACATAGAGAGCAGTAATATAAAGAGTCAAGTCAAAATTTAGGTCATAGTGGACAGCTTAACAGGAAAAAGCTTTAATGTCTTCATAATTCATGTTTAAATTCATATATAAATGATTTGGATTAAATAACCCTGTATTTATGGAAGAGAGCAATTCTACCCATGTTGTACTTCCACTGTAAAATTCTACAAAATATTTTAAAAACAGCAGTAAAAAATATGGTACAACTATATTTTGTGAGATAACATATGGATTCAATTGCTACATGAGAAGTTTCAGACCAAGATATTATGAGCTTGTGCTGCAGACATTAAGGTTTCTTGTACTCCACATACTTGAGTATCTCCAGTGAGCAGTTTGGATCATTCTGTTTGTCAGTGAGCAGTTGGACACCTGATTGTCCTGGGTAATTGTAGCTCAGATCCAGCTCTCTCAGGTGTGAGGGGTTTGAACACAGAGCTGAAGACAGATAACGACAGCCTTCCTCTGTGACCATACAGCCTGACAACCTACAGACACACATCAAACAGATTACAAAATCTTTGAAGTTCTCAGCTCTCAAAAACCTGAGGAATAATTGCTAATCTCAGTTTAAAATCAATATCTATGTCCTTACTGCAGTTATCATATCATCCAGGTACTGTATATGCATGAATACTCTAAAGTGACACCAAAGATCATGAAACAATAATCAGTCATGATCATGCCTCTCACACAGACAGGCAAAGTAAAGTGCAACACAGAATCTTGAAACAGGCTCTTTTAAAATAGCTATTTTGAAATTGACACAAAGCTCTGGTTTTCTTTAGTCATGCCAAAGAAAACAGTGCACACTAATTATTATATTAGTTAAATCCGCAGACATTGCAAAAAGATGAGCTTTCTAAGGTGTTATTCATTGAGTCAGGCATCAAGTCTTCAGGCAGACCCCCTATAAGTGCCACACCTCTTGTGTCAGCTTGATTTTAAAGATTAAACTGTGCAGGAAGAGGGCAAGAGAGAAATCAATTTGAACTGTTGCCTTGACAAAATCTTGAGAATTTATACATTTCCAGTGTTCTAAAATACCTCAATATCTCCAGCTGACAGTTTGGACTCTTCAGCACATCAGAGAGCAGATTGACCCCTGAATCCTGTAGGTCATTGTTACTGAGGTTTAGCTCTCTCAGGACAGAGCTTGAGAACTGTAGAGCTGATGACACAGTTTCACAATGCTGAGTAGTGAGATTACAGCCAGCAAGACTAAAAAAAAAAAAGCAAAATAATTAAATTCTTAACTTTATTCTACAATTAGCATTACAAAAATCTGCTTAATTCTTATAAAACAGATTAGGACATTATATTTAAAAAAGCAAAGCAACAGAAAATGCAATTCCATTCAGAAGGGACTTAATTGTAGCACATGAATTAAAGACTCACAGAGCTTTTCTGCATTTGATCACAGCAGGTATCAGTCTTCTTCTACCATCATCTGATGTGTTGTATTTCTTGAGATCCAGCTCATCCAACACCTCATCTGACATCTGGAGCATGTAGGCTATTGCTGAGCATTGAGATGGAGAGAGTTGCTTCTTTGAATGTTTGTCTGATTTAACGAAATCCTGAATCTCTCTGGACAGAGTCTGATCTTTCACTTCCAGCAGACAAAGGAATAGATTGATTGATCTTTCAGTGGATAGTGCTTGGCCATCTTTGATTTTCTCTTTAATGTACCGTGTGGTTTTACTGATGCTCTCTGAGCTGTTCTCTGTGTGCATCAGTAGATCCTGTAAGAGTCTCTGATTGGACTCTAGTGAGATACCCAGCAGAAAACGCAAGAACAGATCCAGGTGTCCATTTGAACTTTCTAAGGCTTTATCTACTGCACCTTTATGCAAATTGTGCATTGAATCGAAAACCTTAAGGGCCTCCATGATGCCTCTTAAATAGCAGTAAAACACATGGAAAGCAGCAAGAAACTCTTGAACACTCAAATGAACGAAGCTGTAGACTTTCCTCTGATTAATCGCAGGTTCCCCCTTAAAGATCTCAGTGCAAAGCCCAGTATACACTGGGGAATTAGTGACATCTATGCCGCTCTCAATCAGGTCCTCCTCATAGAACATCACATTGCCCTTCATCAGCTGATTGAAAGCCAGTTCAGCAAGTTTCATAATCACTGCTCTTTTGGACTGCAGGAGTTTCTCTGGATCTCTCTCACCACACTTTTGATGCCTCATGTTGATCTGAGTCAGCAGGAAGTGGATATACATTTCAGTCAGATTCTGAGGGATTTCTGCATTGGGATCTTCTTTCAGGAGTATCTGAAGCACAGTGGATGAGATCCAGCAGAAGATGGGAATGTGACACATGATGTGGAGGCTTCTTGCTTTTCTAATGTGTGAAATGATTATGCTGGCTTGATGTTCATCACTGATTGTCTTCTTCAAATATTCCTCTTTTTGAGAGTCAGTAAAACCTTGAATTTCTGTCACACGGTTAATATTTTTGAATGGGATCTGATTGGCTGCTGCTGGTCTGGAAGTGATCCAGATGAGGGCAGAGGGAAGCAGCTCTCCTTTCATGAGGTTTGACATCAACACACCCACTGATGAAGACTTATTCACATCACAAACTTTCTCATCATTTGAAAATGGTGTCATTCTGCTTTCATCCAGACCATCTAGGATAAACACAACTTTACATTCTTCAAAAATCTTTGAGTCCAAATCTTGAAGTTCAGGGTGAAAATCCAGCAGAAGTCTTTGAAGACTGTACTGCTGATCGTGAATCAAGTTCAGTTCTCGAAAGGAAAACACAAACATGAAATCTACATCCTGATTGGCTTTTCCTTCAGCCCAGTCCAGAATGAACTTCTGCACAGAGACAGTTTTCCCAATTCCAGCAATGCCTTTAGTAAGAACAATTTTGATTTTGCCTGTCTCTTCACATTCTGGTTCAGACAAGGTTTTAAAGATGTCATTGCAGTTGATAGGATTGTGTTGTGAGTGTTGTGTTCTGGGTGTTTTCTCCATCTGTAAAACCTCATGTTCTTCATTCACACCTTCTCTCTCTCCTTCTATGACATAGAGTTGTGTGAAGATCCTGTTTAAGAGAGTTTCATTCCCTTGTAGTTTGTTTCCCTCAAATAAGCATTCATACTTGTTCTTCATGCTGGTTTTGTGTTGGTCTTTGACTCTCTGCAGGACTGCTTCAGTTCTTTCCTGTCTAATGTGAGTCTGGGTGTGGAATGCAATTGTGTCATCTATTTCCACATCACTTAAATTAAAAGAAAGAACAGGAAAAATGGCAATAACAGGGATTACAATGAATGTTGAATATTTTACATCATTGACAAGATTATACATGTTGCATAATTTGGAGAACAATAAGTGTTCATTGGATTTCATATATGAATAATTTATTTAAGATTATTTGCTGTAAATCAACTAAATATACTAACTGTGAAGTAGAGGCCACTGGTACACCACTGAAATCAAGGGGATTAAATATGGAATGTGTACTTTTCACAGACACACCGCTTGGTACTAATGATTCTGATCTCAGACTCTTCTTCCTGCTGTTAGTTGCAAAAGACAAATAAAAATGTGTCATTAATGGGAACAACATTTTACATTTAGACAGTTTTATCTGAATAAATATAGAGATACAGATAATTTCAAAAAGCACTGACATACATGGCCGATGCAGACAATCACCAAATTACAGTTTGACACTTCTGAGAAATTCCACAGACCATCAAATACATCAAATATGAACATGGTAAAACCCAACAAATATGTCTTATAGTGCTTGTCAGCATTTGTTGATTGCAAGACTATAGAACTCAAACCCATGATCTTAGCATTGTAAGAGCTGTGCTCTACTGCCTTCACTACAGTAATATAAGTCACCATCATAAAAAGTTGCAAAAGTGCTAATGTCATACCTAGAGTCACTGAAAGTTCTTTCATTCTCTCTTTTCTCATGGGAACTCATTTTGGAAGAACTTCCCTCCTAATCTAAATAAGATAAAAATACATCAAATGAAAACTACACCAAATACACAAACAAAACAAGTACAAAATGTCATACACAAAATAATTCAATTCATGGTCACATTTGATTAATAGTTTCACGGCAGATGGAAGACCTTACTTTATTTAGTATTACATGTTATGTAATTTGTGTAAGTTGTGAAAAAAATATTAATTCAAAGTACATATCAACATTATTATAAAATGATATTAAGGTACATAATAATTTCTGACAATTTATTCAATGTTTAATGCTACAGGGCAATTATGGAAATTTACTTGCAGTAGAAAAAGCAGTATGTTTAGTAATAATGTGGGAACTGTGATGTAATAGAAGTGCAGAACTCTTCACTATTTTTTGTACTAGCTAAAACAAACAAAAATAATAAAAACAAATAAAATATACAATAAAAAATGCAGTTATTATAAGTGCACATTATGACATTTAGTTAGCATCCCATCTTTTATCACCTGTGCAAGATAATCAACAATCATTGTTTTATTGAAATTGTTTCCAAAAATTACTATATTGTATAATTAGTACAATGCAAAATTGTCATAACTTACCATCACCATTAACATTGCCAACTTATTTTTTATATATATCTGCATGGTTACATGAATAATAAGTTTTGACCTTACCACAATATGCTGCCACCTAAATGTCCAGGCATAGATTTAAACCCTCAAAATGACATAATTTCTTTTACTTTCGTTTAGGCACTTGGCCAATGTGACAGTTGTCTCTTGTTACTTTTCTCTTTCTATGTTTTGTTCTCCCTCTAGTGGCGAAGAGCATCATCACAGTCTCAAAAAAGTCTCAAAGCGGCTATTGATTGTAACTGAACACAAACTGTATGAATACAAATTTAACTCATAACAGGATCTAGCTATCAGTATGTGTATGTTGTTTAATAAGGTATATAAGAGCTTTTTGTTGTCAGTCAGCACTAGGGACAACACTGCTTCTCTTCCTCCTTCAGGAACTGATCAAGTGTCTCAAACTCCTCCATCTATATCTAGAGTCAGAAGGAAGGTTATTTATTGAATGTTACATATACGTAATAATATGATGTATGGACTCATTTGGTTTGTTTTTAGCAGTAGTTTCACAGGTTTGTTTGATGTTGTTTCCAGATCTTATTTCAGCACATTGACTTACATCTCTAGCTCTCCCTGCAGGAAACAAGACAACACTACACAGCTCTGAAAAATTGAGATGAAATTGAGAACATGCAGCTCACATGAACAAACTACAAACTCTGATGAGTGATGAAATGCTTTATATGAAAACACACACCAGCGTATGTCAGACATACTGCACTAGTTACATGACTGCACCAAAATGGACACTACTAGGCTATTAAAATGTCATAAAATGTCAAAATTCTCTCATACAAAAAATTGATTGTGATTTCCCATCTGAAAAATATATATATATATATGGAAGGAAATATTGTTTACCTTTCACACTATTCATTTGAAAAGTAAACATACTATATTGGCAAATAATCACAAGCAGATGTCACAAGCAAATGTATTGCTTAGTGGACCTCTTTGTTGTCTTGCTGTAACCTCTTTCAAGATTTTGCATATTAGATTTTGTTTTTTCATCTTTCAAGGACAGAGTACTAAGAGGAGAGATAAGAAACAGCAGGAGCTGCAAGAGGAGAACAGGAACAGGAAAATATTTTCCTGTTTCTCAAACTCGTGTTCTCTGAGGCTCAATGTTGATCTGCTGCTCACAAGAATATTTTGGTTTATTCACAGTGATGCATAGAAGAACCATTTTTGGTTCCACAAAGAACCATTCAATCAAAGGTTCTTTAAAAAAACATCTCTTTCTTACCTTTTATAATCTGAAGAACCTTCATTTGCAACAAATAATCTTTTGTGAAAAGGTTCTTTATGAAACCATTTAGACAAAAAATGTTCTTCTATGTCATTTTAAAGCACCTTTATTTTTAAGAGTGTATACAGTCCTCTGTTTGCATCCTTGGTTGTCTGTTTTAATTTTTTTTGTTCACATGTTAAAGGCTATTTTGACTGCTGCGTATAATTTTGAGTATGTTAATAACAAGAAGATTGCTGCATTTAGATTCACTTCAGCTTTCCATTTATGCAATCATATGTGACACAAGCACACGAGAAAGGACTTACAAGTTTATTAAAAGAAAATAGCCTTTTAACAAATGTAAAACTTGTGTACTGAGAAACTGTAACCCTGGAGCTTTCTTTGCTGAAAGGCACATTAAAGGGTTTATGACTAAATATGACTATTTTGATTATTAATACATATCATATATTAGAAAAATAAATGTTTGAGTTCATATTGAGGCATTTAAATTTGGTACACACTTTTTAAAGTTTGTTGTGCTCTATTCTAAACTTTAGAAGAGAACTTTACAATCTCTAGCTAAGAAGAACTAGCAGAGAACAATGCGTGACATTAAGATCTCTTCTGAACTTTAGAGTAGTCAAATGTGAGCGTATTAGAGTTTTTGTCTCAGGAGGCATCTCGCGCCTCATGTAACCTCATTTATGACTAGGAGTAAGATTTAAGTTTTTAAAGATATAATTTTAATTTAACATTATATAAAAATTCTATTCTTATTTTATTTATTTTTATTAAATATAAATATTTAAATAATATTTAGATTTTTATTTCTAGTTGCTTCTGATAAGCAACATAGTAAGAAAACAGTCAAGACATATTAATGAGAAAACCACAAATACAACACACTTCAGTCTTACTATAATATTGCAGCGTAATGAATAAATCAGGATTCTGATTTTGAATGAAATAACTATGAATAAATATATTTATTAAACACATTTGACATGTGAGTTAAAAATGGCTCACTATTTGGCAGTTACGGTGTTAAAGCCACCCTTTTTATTCATCAGCCATAACTGCTTATCAATGATTTATATCACATTTGTAAATTAGTCATTTATAAACAACTTTAAAAACCCTTTACAACAGAAACCTTAATATAAATGATAATTTCTTATTTCGTAATTCATTAATTTATTTAAAATAAATTAATTGTTTATAGTCATTTAAATAACAAACCTCATTCATTAACAAACCAATAAATAAATGAATAATACCATTTTATTCAATGTAATGAAATACTTAAATTAAATGCAATGCAAACAATGATGTCATATAATGATTCTGGAAATACATTTGTTATTTACTGTTCTGTTATTTATTACATTTTTATTACAAAACAAAACAAAACAAAAACAAACAAAAACAAAACAAAACAGAATAATTAAAAATAGATTTAAAATGGATTAAAAAACACATTCAAATAACAATTCTAAATCCTTTTGATCCCTTTCCTTAAATTCTATTCATATTCAGGAATTTACAAAGCAATTTAATTCTAAATAGTGACTACAGCTCAAAAAATATTTGAGGGGAACCTTCTCTCTCTTTCCAGAAGGGGACACTACATATTCATCACAGATAGAAGAGGGCTCAGGCTCTAATCCCAATTCGGCACAAAATTTACAGTCTGATACAATAAACTTTTGTGGACTGAAATAGTGTTATGACCTCTTCTAGTGTAAAAGAAATATTATTATATATTAATTTTCAATATTTTATATTCAGTTGTAAATTGATTGCACAAAGTAGTTCTGTAACCTATTAATATGTGTATTACTGTCTTATAATCTTTACATCTTTTAAATAATTTCCTCTTTTAATTAATTTTCCTGTCCATTATACACAGTAAAAAATGTCCTGTAAAAAAACGGTCAAATGACTGGCAGCTATGGCTGCCAAACAAAAAACATAAAATTAAAGTAAAATATCATAATTAAAAACGAGGAAAAATCTGTAAAATATATTTTTTTTCTGTAAAACATTTAACGAGATTTTTTGTAAAATTATTGTTGTTGTTCCCTTATACTTACGAGTAGGTACTGTGGAGGTACTCTATAGTTACAAATAGGTATGCTGTAAATTCCATTTACTTACGCGGTACATTGCGGGCTGTAATTTAAAGCGTTACTTCACGGAAGAATCCTGGTTTGGGCAGATGGCAGACAGTGTGTATGGCGTTGTGTGGGTGAGCAGTTTGCTGATGTCAATGTTGTGGATCGAGTGGTCCATGGTGGTGGTGGGGTTATGGTATGGGCTGGCGTATGTTATGGACAACGAACACAGGTGAATTTTATTGATGGCATTTTGAATGCACAGAGATACCGTGACGAGATCCTGAGGCCCATTGTTGTGACATTCATCCACGACCATTACCTCATGTTGCAGCATGATAATGCACGGCCCCATGCTGCAAGCATCTGTACACAATTCCTGGAAGCTGAAAACATCCCAGTTCTTGCATGGTCAGCATACTCACCGGACATGTCACCCATTGAGCATGTTTGGGATGCTCTGGATCGGCATATACAACAGCATGTTTCAGTTCCTGCCAATATCCAGCAACTTTGCACAGCCATTGAAGAGGAGTGGACCAACATTCCACAGGCCACAATCAACAACCTGATCAACTCTGTGTGAAGGAGATGTGCTGCACTGCACTTTAATGGCGACTTTAATGGAACGGTGAAGAAATTTACCATATATATATTTAAAATCCTTATGATTTTTTGCATAAAAGAAAAATTGAAAACTTTGACCCATACAGTGTATTTTTTGCTACAAATATACCCATGCTACTTAGGACTATAGTTTTGTGATCCAGGGTCACAAATGAGAATAATAGACTGAAATTGATTTAAGCTTTACTTTTAAGGTTTTTTTGATAGTTTTTTTTTTTTTTCAGATGCTCACAAAACTATTAAGTTAGACAACCCTTGTGAAAATCAAATGTACAGTAAATTTTACTTAAAGGTATATGTTTTGTATTTTAAGGTTTATATTTATATTAATCAAAAAAGGTCACTAGAGTGTACTCTGCAATTATAAAATTTTTATGTAATAAAAATATGTAATTATTACATAAAAATATGTCCTAAAAGACGTCTTAAGTCCTACAAGTGGGTCAAAACACTGAAGATCTGCTAATTTCATTTTTAAATGAACATTTAAATATAATATTGTTTTAAGTTCAATGCAAATACAATGCAGTATTTTCTTTTTAAATATTGTATTGTAGTAATATTAACTTTTTTTAAAGTATGATTAAGTACATACACACATTCCTGACAAACGTGTCTGTGTAATTCTACACATTCACCTCTAGATGGAGACATTCTCAGTCTTTTGTCAGGTCTGTCTAAAGTTGACAAGCACTTCATACCTCTAAAATGTAAAGTAACATGGTGATTGCAGAATAACTGCCTATTAAAATATGCATGACTTGTAGAGTATCTTTAATTAAGTCTCTGATAGGGCTAAATGTCATAATATAACTTTTTAAAATATTTATGGGCTTAGTGTTTACATTATACATTTAAACACACCCCTATTAAAACAGCAATCAAACAAAATATCATTTACACACTATTCTATCAATACAGAGCATCAGAGTTTCAGATAAATACTTTAGTTGTTTGTCTTAGTGATGGATACCGTGAAGTTATTAACAAATATGCAGCTAAAGATAAAGAAGAATCATCAGTTAAGTCAGCTTTGCATTTGGTGCTTTTTACAATACGTACTATTTCAAAGCAGCTTTACATAATATGAATAATAATACACCTCAAATACAACAGTATACTTATTTTTTGTTACTTTTTAAGTTATTTTTAATTCTTTACTTATTATTTATAATACCTTAATGATTTACGTTTTCTACTGTATTTACTTTACTAATTTTTACTTTACATTCTCGTGAACTAGAAGTGCTTTTAAACCACATAATACAAATGAGAGAGAGAGAGAGAAAGAGAGCGAGAGTATGTATACTAATATCACATTTTTTTCTCTCTTAGGAAGTGAAACAGCTTGTTTACAGTGTGTTCTACTATGCTACAATAAATTATATGAGACAAATTAATAATCATTAAAAATTTGTAAAACCACTTAGCCAATGTCATTGTTAAAAAAAACAGTATGTAGAAGTTTTAAGTGAAGAAAAATATATTTTTATATTCAACAACTGTCTGAGAAGGATCTGTTCTCTTCACAGAACAATAAACGGTAAAAAGTGCTCAACAAATGAATGTAATTGGACTGAATCCAGCATTAATTAACGAGAACACTGACAGTATTTAGTGATCTAGAGGTTGTGTCATACTGGATGCTGTGGATAGATATGGGACAAGTTGATCATTATAAGATTTACAGTAAACACCTTGCAGATTTATATTAAACACTGGAGATTTACAGTGAACAAATGACAGAAGTAGAATCTGGATTAGATCTGGAGAAACTGGTTCATTCGATGTAGTTTCACATTCAGTTCTGAGAAGACAGAAGGAACTCAGTGAATCTGCAGTTCAAAATACCATACATATCAAATTTGTCAACAAAAAAACTTTTTTTTTTTTGAAAAAAACAAAAAACAAAAAAAACCTAAAAGCAGACAGGTGAGTTCAGAAAGCAGGGAATGAAGTGATGGTCAAAATGAATGAGTTTATTGAATAATTTTAGTTGTATCTGTTTCCATGCACATTTCGACATCGTCTGACCAACACAAATTCAACAAGTATTATTGTACCAAAACAAAAATGACAGCTTCACAAGCATCCTGTGATAGTAAATCCTTAAAATGGAGACTTTCTCCTATCTCTAACTTACTTGTGAAGATAACACAGCATACAACATACAGTCTGGATTAAACAGTAACAGAAAAATAACAAAAATGATTGAAATTACTGCAGTACATTTATGTTATATACGTGTAGGAAGTAACGTCGAACCGATAAAGAAGCAGCATGAATGACGTACAACACAAATTTGATCTCTTAAATATGCTCTTCTATATATATCACAAATATTACATATGTTAATAATTTCTGTAGTTACATCTATAATTACGCTGTTGACCCCAACCCTATTCCTTAACCCACCCTTAAACTTAACCATATTACAAAAGCTGTCCTTATAAGCTTACCTGTATTTCACATCAAAAGTAACAATGTTGTTTTGTAATACAACATCAACACAATAAGTATTTTTTTGACATAAGTAGTGGTTATAGCCATCTAATATAAAGTGGGACTGAATATACATAGTCATTCTACACATTTGTGTTCAACCACATTTGAATGTACAACATGCATTTACTATTTCTGTAGTAAAACCATACATTTTTTATAATTCATACATCAAACCTTTTCATAAATACACTTAATTTCTGACCATGATTAGGATTGAGGTAGAAGTCAGTTGTTTGTCTTTTGTTTAATCTTACACAATGACAGAGAGCAATCAAAAACCTTAAATCCAGCATAGAGGGGTTCAGTAAATGTGGTGTTGAATGTGTGTAAGTGTGTGAGTGTGTGTGTGTCAGAGACACTGTAGAAGGACAGAGTGCCGGCCGGATAGTCCAGATACACTCCTACTCTTTTAGAGGGGGGTGAAGGGGCAGTAATGGTTTTGGTCAGGTTGTTGTGCCAGACAACAAATGCATCATTAGTGCAGAAAAGACACCAGGACTTGTCATTGTATCCAAACTTTCCAACAGTCCCTTGCTTCCTGTTGATTGTTTTATAGGCCACTGCTACACGAGCCCAGCCACTCCGTTTAACTTCCCAGTAATGGCGTCTAGTCAGACTCTCTCGACACAGAACCTGAGGAACATCTTTAAATCTCTCTGGATGATCAGGATATGGCTGCTGCTCATCAACATATTTTACCTCTCCATTCTCAGACAGAATGAGTTGTGTGTTTGCTGTGTTTGGATCCAGTGTGAGATCACAGAAATCTGAACACAAGAAAAGAGACAAAAACAGTTATAGTATAATAATATAGTATAATTTTGTTTGTTGTCATTAAATGTGCACGAGTGTGCCAGACAAAGTACCTACATTTGTGTAGACCTGGTTGGATCCTGAAAGGCTCTCCATGGTCCAAACTACAATGACACACACAAACAAATGTACAGACATAAAGAATTATAAGTAGTTGAAAATGGTATTCACATAGAGAGCAGTAATATAAAGAGTCAAGTCAAAATTTAGGTCATAGTGGACAGCTTAACAGGAAAAAGCTTTAATGTCTTCATAATTCATGTTTAAATTCATATATAAATGATTTGGATTAAATAACCCTGTATTTATGGAAGAGAGCAATTCTACCCATGTTGTACTTCCACTGTAAAATTCTACAAAATATTTTAAAAACAGCAGTAAAAAATATGGTACAACTATATTTTGTGAGATAACATATGGATTCAATTGCTACATGAGAAGTTTCAGACCAAGATATTATGAGCTTGTGCTGCAGACATTAAGGTTTCTTGTACTCCACATACTTGAGTATCTCCAGTGAGCAGTTTGGATCATTCTGTTTGTCAGTGAGCAGTTGGACACCTGATTGTCCTGGGTAATTGTAGCTCAGATCCAGCTCTCTCAGGTGTGAGGGGTTTGAACACAGAGCTGAAGACAGATAACTACAGCCTTTCTCTGTCACCATACAGCCTGACAACCTACAGACACATCAAACAGATTACATAATTTTTGAAGTTCTCAACTCTCAAAAACCTGAGGAATAATTGCTGATCTCAGTTTAAAATCAATATCTATGTCCTTACTGCAGTTATCATATCATCCAGGTACTGTATATGCATGAATACACTGAAGTGACACCAAAGATCATGAAACAATAATCAGTCATGATCATGCCTCTCACACAGACAGGCACAGGACTTTCACTATAAAGTGAGCACAAGTGAGGCAAAGTAAAGTGCAACACAGCATCTTGAAACAGGCTCTTTTAAAATAGCTATTTTAAACTTGACAAAACGCTTAGCTCTGAACTTTAGTCATGCAAAAGGAAACAGTGCACACTAATTATTATATTAGTTAAATCTGCAGACATTGCAAAAAGATGAGCTTTCTGATGTGTTATTCATTGAGTCAGGCATCAAGTCTTCAGGCAGACCCCCTATAAGTGCCACACCTCTTGTGTCAGCTTGATTTTTAAGATTAAACTGTGCAGGAAGAGGGCAAGAGAGAAAACAATTTGAACTGTTGCCATGACAACATCTTGAGAATTTATACATTTCCAGTGTTCTAAAATACCTCAATATCTCCAGCTGACAGTTTGGACTCTTCAGCTCATCAGAGAGCAGCTTGACCCCTGAATCCTGTAGATCATTGTTACTGAGGTTTAGCTCTCTCAGGACAGAGCTTGAGAACTGTAGAGCTGATGACACAATTTCACAATGCTGAGTAGTGAGATTACAGCCAGCAAGACTAAAAAAAAAAAAAAAGCAAAATAATTAAATTCTTAACCTTATTCTACAATTAGCATTACAAAAATCTGCTTAATTCTTATAAAACAGATTAGGACATTATATATATATATATATATATATATATATATATATATATATAAAGCAAAACAACAGAAAATGCAATCCCATTCAGAAGGGACTTAATTAGCACATGAATTAAAGACTCACAGAGCTTTTCTGCATTTGATCACAGCAGATATCAGTCTTCTTCTACCCTCATCTGATGTGTTGTATTTCTTGAGATCCAGCTCGTCCAACACCTCCTCTGACATCTGGAGCATGTAGGCTATTGCTGAGCATTGAGATGGAGAGAGTTGCTTCTTTGAATGTTTGTCTGATTTAACGAAATCCTGAATCTCTCTGGACAGAGTCTGATCTTTCACTTCCAGCAGACAAAGGAATAGATTGATTGATCTTTCAGTGGATAGTGCTTGGCCATCTTTGATCTTCTCTTTAATGTACTGTGTGGTTTTACTGATGCTCTCTGAGCTTTTCTCTGTGTGTGTCAGTAGACCCTGTAAGAGTCTCTGATTGGACTCCAGTGATATACCCAGCAGAAAACGCAAGAACAGATCCAGGTGTCCATTTGTACTTTCTAAGGCTTTATCTACTGCACCTTTATGCAAATTGTGCATTAAATCGAAAACATTAAGGGCCTCCATGATGCCTCTTAAATAGCAGTGAAACACATAGAAAGCAGCAAGAAACTCTTGAACACTCAAATGAACGAAGCTGTAGACTTTCCTCTGATTAATCGCAGGTTCCCCCTTAAATATCTCAGTGCAAAGCCCAGTATACACTGGGGAATTAGTGACATCTATGCCGCTCTCAATCAGGTCCTCCTCATAGAACATCACATTGCCCTTCATCAGCTGATTGAAAGCCAGTTCAGCAAGTTTCATAATCACTGCTCTTTTGGACTGCAAGAGTTTCTCTGGATCTCTCTCACCACACTTTTGATGCCTCATGTTGATCTGAGTCAGCAGGAAGTGGATATACATTTCAGTCAGATTCTGAGGGATTTCTGCATTGGGATCTTCTTTCAGGAGTATTTGAAGCACAGTGGATGAGATCCAGCAGAAGATGGGAATGTGACACATGATGTGGAGGCTTCTTGCTTTTCTAATGTGTGAAATGATTATGCTGGCTTGATGTTCATCACTGATTGTCTTCTTCAAATATTCCTCTTTTTGAGAGTCAGTAAAACCTTGAATTTCTGTCACACGGTTAATATTTTTGAATGGGATCTGATTGGCTGCTGCTGGTCTGGAAGTGATCCAGATGAGGGCAGAGGGAAGCAGCTCTCCTTTCATGAGGTTTGACATCAACACACCCACTGATGAAGACTTATTCACATCACAAACTTTCTCATCATTTGAAAATGGTGTCATTCTGCTTTCATCCAGACCATCTAGGATAAACACAACTTTACATTCTTCAAAAATCTTTGAGTCCAATTCTCGAAGTTCAGGGTAAAAATCCAGCAGAAGTCTTTGAAGACTGTACTGTTGATCTTGAATCAAGTTCAGTTCTCGAAAGGAAAACACAAACATGAAATCTACATCCTGATTGGCTTTTCCTTCAGCCCAGTCTAGAATGAACTTCTGCACAGAGACAGTTTTCCCAATTCCAGCAATGCCTTTAGTAAGAACAATTTTGATTTTGCCTGTCTCTTCACATTCTGTTTCAGACAAGGTTTTAAAGATGTCATTGCAGTAGATAGGATTGTGTTGTGAGTGTTGTGTTCCAGGTGTTTTCTCCATCTGTAAAACCTCATGTTCTTCATTCACACCTTCTCTCTCTCCTTCTATGACATAGAGTTGTGTGAATATCCTGTTCATGAGAGTTTTATTCCCTTGTAGTTTGTTTCCCTCAAATAAGCATTCATACTTGTTCTTCATGCTGGTTTTGTGTTGGACTTTGACTCTCTGCAGGACTGCTTCAGTTCTTTCCTGCCTGATGTGAGTCTGGGTGTGGAATGCAATTGTATCATCTATCTCTGCTTTGCTGAAATTAAAAGAAAGAACAGGAAAAATGGCAATAACAGGGGTTACAATGAATTTTGAAGATTTTACATTGTTGACAAGATTATACATGTTGCATATTTTGGAGAACAATAAATGTTCATTGGGTTTCATATATCATTATTTATTTAAGATGAATTACTGTAAATCATCAACTAAATATACTAACTGTGAAGTAGAGGCCACTGGTACACCACTGAAATTAAGAGGATTAAATATGGAATGTGTACTTTTCACAGACACACCGCTTGGTACTTGTGATTCTGATCTCAGTCTCTTCTTTCTGCTGTTAGTTGCAAAAGACAAATAAAAATGTGTCATGTATTGGAACAGCATTTTACATTCAGACAGTTTTATCTGAATACATATAGAGATACAGATAATTTCAAAAAGCACTGATGGCCAATGCAGACAATCACCAAATTACAGTTTGACATTTCTCAGAAATTCCGCAGACCATCAAATACAGATTAAACATGGTAAAACCCAACAAATATGTCTTATAGTGCTGGTCAGCATCTGTTGATTGCAAGACTATAGAACTCAAACCCATGATTTTAGCATTTTAAGAGCTGTGCTCTACTGTTTGAGCTACAGCGATATAGGTCACCATCATAAAAAGTTGCAAAAGTGCTAATGTCATACCTAGAGTCACTGAAGGTGCCTTCATTCTCTCTTTTCTCATGGAAACTCATTTTGGAAGAACTTCCCTCCTAATCAAAATAAGATAAACATACATATGAATAATAATGAAAACTACACCAGATACACAAAACAAAACAACAAAACAAGCACAACATGTCTTACACAATGTACATCAAATCATGGTCACATTTGATTAATAGTTTCACGGCAGATGGAAAACCTTCTGTATGGCTCCTTTAAAGCAATGTGGTTAAATAAGCCAAACATATTCCTCACTGAGTTCTAATTTGAATATAAAAGAAAGAGCTAAAAAAAAAAGAAAAAGAAAAAAAAAAAAAAAAAAAAAGAGAATATGTACTAGCTAAAACAAATATTAAATATGCAGTTATTATAAGTGCACATTATGACATTTAGTTAGCATCCCATCTTTTATCACCTGTGCAAGATAATCAACAATCATTGTTTTATTGAAATTGTTTCCAAAAATTACTATATTGTATAATTAGTACAATGCAAAATTGTCATAACTTACCATCACCATTAACATTGCCAACTTATTTTTTATATATATCTGCATGGTTACATGAATAATAAGTTTTGACCTTACCACAATATGCTGCCACCTAAATGTCCAGGCATAGATTTAAACCCTCAAAATGACATAATTTCTTTTACTTTCGTTTAGGCACTTGGCCAATGTGACAGTTGTCTCTTGTTATTTTTCTCTTTCTATGTTTTGTTCTCCCTCTAGTGGCGAAGAGCATCATCACAGTCTCAAAAAAGTCTCAAAGAGGCTGTTGATTGTAACTGAACACAAACTGTATGAATAAAAATTTAACTCATAACAGGATCTAGCTATCAGTATGTGTATGTTGTTTAATAAGGCATATAAGAGCTTTTTGTTGTCAGTCAGCACTAGGGACAACACTGCTTCTCTTCCTCCTTCAGGAACTGATCAAGTGTCTCATACTCCTCCATCTATATCTAGAGTCAGAAGGAGGGTTATTTATTGAATGTTACATATACATAATAATATAATGTATGGACTCATTTGGTTTGTTTTTAGCAGTAGTTTCACAGGTTTGTTTGATGTTGTTTCCAGATCTTATTTCTTATAATTTTGAGTATGTTAATAACAAGAAGATTGCTGCATTTAGATTCACTTCAGCTTTCCACTTATGCAATCAAATGTGACACAAACACACGGGAAAGGAATTCCACGTTTAGTAAAAGTAAATAGTCTTTTAACAAATGTAAAACTTGTGTACTGAGAAACTGTAACCCTGGAGCTTTCTTTGCTGAAAGGCACATTAAATGGTTTATGACTAAATACTTGACTATTTTGATTATAAATACATATCATATATTAGAAAAATAATTTTTTGAGTTCATATTGAGGTATTTAAATATGTGCGCACTTTTTAAAGTTTGTTGTGCTCTCTTCTAAACTTTTTAGGAGAACTTTACAATCTCTAGCTAAGGTGAAAAAACAGAGAAGTGACATTATTAGGATCTCTTCTGAACTTTAGAGTAGTCAAATGTGAGAGTATTGGAGTTTTTGTCTCAGGCATCTCGTGTTCATGTAACCTCATTCATGACTAGGAGTAAGATTTGAGTTGTTAAAGATATAATTTTCATTTAACATTATACAGGTCCTTCTCAAAAAATTAGCATATTGTGATAAAGTTCATTATTTTCTGTAATGTACTGATAAACATTAGACTTTCATATATTTTAGATTCATTACACACAACTGAAGTAGTTCAAGCCTTTTATTGTTTTAATATTGATGATTTTGGCATACAGCTCATGAAAACCCAAAATTCCTATTTCAAAAAATTTGCATATCATTAAAAGGTTCTCTAAACGAGCTATTAACCTAATCATCTGAATCAACTAATTAACTCTAAACACCTGCAAAAGATTCCTGAGGCTTTTAAAAACTCCCAGCCTGGTTCATTACTCAAAACCGCAATCATGGGTAAGACTGCCGACCTGACTGCTGTCCAGAAGGCCATCATTGACACCCTCAAGCAAGAGGTCTGTGGGAAGGAAAAAGTGTGGCAGAAAACGCTGCACAACGAGAAGAGGTGACCGGACCCTGAGGAAGATTGTGGAGAAGGACCGATTCCAGACCTTGGGGGACCTGCGGAAGCAGTGGACTGAGTCTGGAGTAGAAACATCCAGAGCCACCGTGTACAGGCGTGTGCAGGAAATGGGCTACAGGTGCCGCATTCCCCAGGTCAAGCCACTTTTGAACCAGAAACAGCGGCAGAAGCGCCTGACCTGGGCTACAGAGAAGCAGCACTGGACTGTTGCTCAGTGGTCCA
Organism: Cirrhinus molitorella; assembly: GCA_033026305.1. Classification (NCBI taxonomy): domain Eukaryota; kingdom Metazoa; phylum Chordata; class Actinopteri; order Cypriniformes; family Cyprinidae; genus Cirrhinus; species Cirrhinus molitorella. Next base: position 23,077,513 of record CM065141.1, read on the forward strand.
AAGTACTTTTTTCGGATGAAAGCAAATTTTGCATGTCATTCGGAAATCAAGGTGCCAGAGTCTGGAGGAAGACTGGGGAGAGGGAAATGCCAAAATGCCTGAAGTCCAGTGTCAAGTACCCACAGTCAGTGATGGTCTGGGGTGCCATGTCAGCTGCTGGTGTTGGTCCACTGTGTTTTATCAAGGGCAGGGTCAATGCAGCTAGCTATCAGGAGATTTTGGAGCACTTCATGCTTCCATCTGCTGAAAAGCTTTATGGAGATGAAGATTTCATTTTTCAGCACGACCTGGCACCTGCTCACAGTGCCAAAACCACTGGTAAATGGTTTACTGACCATGGTATTACTGTGTTCAATTGGCCTGCCAACTCTCCTGACCTGAACCCCATAGAGAATCTGTGGGATATTGTGAAGAGAAAGTTGAGAGACGCAAGACCCAACACTCTGGATGAGCTTAAGGCCGCTATCGAAGCATCCTAGGCCTCCATAACACCTCAGCAGTGCCACAGGCTGATTGCCTCCATGCCACGCCGCATTGAAGCAGTCATTTCTGCAAAAGGATTCCCGACCAAGTATTGAGTGCATAACTGAACATAATTATTTGAAGGTTGACTTTTTTGGTATTAAAAACACTTTTCTTTTATTGGTCGGATGACATATGCTAATTTTTTGAGATAGGAATTTTGGGTTTTTATGAGCTGTATGCCAAAATCATCAATATTATAACAATAAAAGGCTTGAACTACTTCGAGTTGTGTGTAATGAATCTAAAATATATGAAAGTCTAATGTTTATCAGTACATTACAGAAAATAATGAACTTTATCACAGTATGCTAATTTTTTGAGAAGGACCTGTATAAAAATTATATCTTATTTTATTTATTTTTTGTTAAATATAAATATTTAAATAATATTTAGATTTTTATTTCTAGTAGCTTCTGCTAAACAACATTTTTTTTATTTCTGGCAGCTTCTGGTAAACAACATAGTAAGAAAACATGAGTCATGACATATTAATGAGAAAACCTCAAATACAACTCACTTTAGTCTTACTATACTACTACTACTACTACTACCACTACTAATAATAATATATATTGTTTATAGTCATTTAAAAACAAACCTCATTCATTAACAAACCAATATATATATATATATATATATATATATATATAAATTTTCAATATTTTATATTCAGTTGTAAATTAATTGCACAAAGTGGAGAAGCGACTTTTTCACCGAGAAGGAAACAAGCACAGCGCGCTAAGCGCAAGTGTTTGCGTAATACTTTATTTCATTTAGAGTTGTGTACTTTGCAAGTTGCTGCTAGAACTTTCTTTTTCGTTTCGTACATTTTAGTAGCTATTATCGAGGTGTAATTTGAAATTGTAGTTTTGATAGCACTTATTAAAATTAGACTAGTAAGCCGTCGGCGAAACCAAGTTGTTGTTATTGTTATTGCTGCCTTCCTGCAAGCACTTAAGTGTCTCGGTTTAGTTTCTATTTGAGCCATTTGCCTTGCTTTCGGGTGAATTAAGCAGTAGGCGTAACGGCTTTTCCCCCCTAATTATCGTTCGATTGAGCATTTATTTGACATCTGAAAGCTGACGCGGAAGCGTCAGCGGAAGCGTTCAGCCCTCGCGTTCAGCCTCCTCGCGTGAAGACCGACGAAAGTAAAGACCTGCGACTTTTCCTGCGCGACTTCAACCGAGCAACGAAACCGACTACGCACACAAGTACTTCTTTCATTTTCTCTCTCCTCTCTTTTGCCTTACAATTCTATCATGTGTTTTCAATATATTCCGGTTGTCACTCAACCACGCACTAACTCCTCACGCAAACGGCATCGCAATCTTGCTAACCTACGTCCTATCGCTACATCCTCTACTCCACCTCTTGCTTTTTCTGTTGGCCTCTGGAACTGTCAGTCCGCAGTTAACAAAGCAGACTTCATTTCTGCTTATTCCATACAATCTGATCTTAGCATCTTGGGCTTGACTGAGACCTGGATTCGTCCAGAAGACTCAGCAACCCCCGCTGCTCTCTCTAAGAATTTTACTTTTTCTCACACTCCACGTCAGACTGGGCGGGGTGGAGGAACTGGTCTGCTCATTTCTGACAAGTGGAAATACACAACACATTCACCCATATGCAATCATAGCTCATTTGAATGTCATGCAATAACACTCACAGCTCCTGTAAAACTCCAGGTTGTGGTCATTTACCGCCCTCCAGGCCAAATTCTAAACACCTTTCTAGAAGAATTGGATGGACTGCTATCCTCTTTTCCAGAAGATGGCAGTCCACTTTTGGTCTTTGGTGATTTTAACATTCATCTTAACAAGCCTTATGCTACAGATTTCCATTCATTCTTGCCTCATTTGATCTCAAACGCCTTACCACTACGAGCACTCACAAATCTGGCAACCAACTTGACTTAATTTACACTCGCAATTGTATCGCTGACAACATCCTGGTCAAACCCCTACACGTCTCTGACCATTTCCTTATTACATTTAATATTCATCTTTCAACCTATGCATCACCAACCCCTCTACCGGTTACTTTTAGACGAAACCTACGCTCCCTCTCACCCTCACACTTTTCCTCTGTACTTTCCTCCTCTCTTCCCTCGCCTATCCATTTCTCATCTCTGGTTGTGGATGCAGCCACTGACACCTTATGCAACACCTTAAAGTCTTGTCTCGACGATATCTGTCCTCTTTCCACCAGGCCAGCACGGGCTACCCCCTCTAACCCCTGGCTGACTGATGTTCTTCGTGAACATCAGTCCAAACTCAGGCAAGCAGAAAGAAAATGGCGCAAATCTAAACACCCGTCTGACCTGAGTATGTACCAATCGTTGCTTTCTGCTTTTTCTACTCAACTCCACACTGCCAAATCCTCATATTATCATAACAAGATCAATAGTGCTTCTGACATGCGCAATCTCTTCAAAACATTTAACTCTCTCCTCTGTCCCCCTCCACCACCACCCACCACTACACTAACAGCTAATGATTTCGCACAATTCTTCACAGACAAAACTCGAACAATCAGCAAACAATTCTTAGCCCCTCATACACATGACTTACAACCCACCACACCCACTTCGAACACTCTCACTTTCTCCTTCTGTCCCCTCACTGAGACAGATGTATCAAAACTTCTCCTCTCCAGCCACCCTACAACATGCCCACTTGATCCCATCCCCTCACACATTCTTCAAGCAATCTCTCCTACTGTCTTACCAGCACTCACACACATCATAAATACATCGCTCTTCACAGGCACTTTTCCAACTTCTTTTAAGCAGGCTCGGGTAACCCCACTGCTTAAGAAACCAACACTGAACACCTCACTTCTTGACAGCTACAGACCGGTCTCTATGCTTCCATTCATAGCAAAAACCCTCGAACGAGTTGTTTTCAACCAGGTATCATTGTTCTTTTCACAGAACAACTTACTGGATCCTAACCAGTCAGGTTTCAAGAGGGGCCATTCAACTGAGACTGCGCTACTGTCAGTTATTGAAGCCTTGCGGACAGCAAAAGCTGATTCTAAATCATCAGTTCTAATTCTGCTTGATTTATCCGCTGCTTTTGACACCGTCAACCATCAGATCCTCCTGTCCACCCTCTCATCGCTGGGCATCACAGGAACTCCGCTTCGTTGGTTTGAATCCTATCTCACCGGTAGGTCATTCACGGTAACCTGGGGAGGAGAGGTATCCAAAACACATCAACTGATCACTGGGGTTCCTCAGGGATCAGTTCTTGGTCCTCTCCTCTTCTCCATATACACAACATCACTGGGTCCCATCATAGAGTCACATGGCTTCTCCTACCATTGCTATGCTGACGACACACAACTCCATCTTTCATTTCAACCAGATGATCCAACAGTACCTGCACGGATCTCAGGCTGCTTGGCGGACATCTCAATGTGGATGAAAGAACATCACCTCCAGCTTAACTTGGCAAAAACTGAGCTTCTTGTTTTTCCTTGCATTCCAAACTTACAGCATGGGTTCACCATCCAGCTGGGCTCTTCCACAATCACTTCTTCAAACTCAATCAGGAATCTTGGTGTCATCTTTAATGACCAGCTGTCTTTCAAAGATCATATTGCAAAGACTACTCGAACTTGCAGGTTTGCTTTGCACAACATCAGAAAGATCAGGCCCTTTCTAACAGTGCAGGCTACACAACTTCTTGTCCAGGCCCTTGTCATCACCAGACTGGACTACTGCAATGCTCTTTTGACTGGTCTTCCATCATGCACAATCAAACATCTACAAATGATTCAGAATGCAGCAGCACGGCTGGTCTTCAACGAGCCCAAAAGAGCCCATGTTACACCTCTCTTTATCTCCTTGCACTGGCTCCCAATTACGGCTCGTATCAAGTTCAAGACTCTGATGCTTGCATATAGGACAACCACAGCTACTTCACCTGCTTATCTGCACTCGCTATTGCAAATCTACACCCCCTTCAGAACTCTGAGATCTGCTAGTGAGCGACGCCTTGTGGTACCATCACAGAGAGGTGCTAAATCACTATCCAGAACATTCTCTTTTACTGTTCCTGGCTGGTGGAACGATCTTCCTACCCCTATCCGGAATGCTGATTCCCTGACAAGCTTCAAGCGACAGCTTAAAACTCATCTCTTTCAACTCTATTTGCTGTTACCATAAAAAAAAAAAAAAAAAAAAATTATTAATCTCTTTATTCCTTCCCTTTCTAGCTTGTATTTGTCTGAAGCACCACTTGAAATCTGGTATTATAGCACTGCCTGTGTCTGTTTGTCTCCTTAAGAAGAATCGCTCTATGTTCTCCCGACTGTATGTCGCTTTGGACAAAAGCGTCTGCCAAATGCCTAAATGTAAATGTAAATGTAAATGTAAAGTAGTTCTGTAACCTATAAATATTAATATATGTGTATTACTGTCTTCTAATCTTTACATCTTTTAAATAATTTCCTGTTTTAATTAATTGTCCTGCCCATTATAGATTTAGATGAAACAAAAACAAAAATAATAATAATAAAAAAAAAAACTGAATTGAACTGAGTACAAATTAACAGTTCATTAATTAATGCGAACCGGAGTTTCTCTTTGTAAAATTTACAGTAAACGAACAGATTTATATTAAGCACTGCAGATTTACAGTCAACACACTGCAGGAACTGATTAATTCGCTTTTGTTTCACATTCAGTTCTGAGAAGACAGGAGGATTTCAGTGACTCTGCAGTTCAAAATACCACACAAACACACACACACACACACATACACACACACACACACACACACACACATATATATAAACAGCTAAAAGCCATCACGGTTAAAAATGAGATAATGACACCGAATGAATGCTTTCGACACATATTATACATCCGTCAAATACTTTTAATTCAAGCTCACTAAAATCCCACCCTCAGCCCAATCAGAAGAACCGCTACTTACATAGAAACCTATACACTGGAGCCTGATAAAAATGCATTTTTAAAGAAAGATGTTAGATGGATTTAGAGGCTTTGGGTTCAGAGGCCTTTGCCTTTATATATATATATATATATGCATATCCACAAGAATTAACTTGTGAATACAGCTCTATAACCACCATCTATAATTGAGACCACCATACAGTATAAGACCCAGAGAGCTCAGCAGTTAAACCAGCTGAATATGACACATCATGTCCATTATTATACGTTTAAAGTACAACACAACAAAGAAAACACGCTTGTACTAACAATGTACCTACTATGTATTAACATTTAAATGAATCCTTTGATACAATGGACTTCTTGTGTACATATGTTTTCTGTAGTTACAGTACATCTATAAATACACTTACACATCCTGACCCTTTAACCCACTCCTTAATTTAACCATACCACGACACTTGTCCTTAACCTTACCCAAATCCCACATCAATAGCAGAAACTGTGTTTTATCATACAACATGAACACAATACTGTATGTGTACAATAAGCACATTTTAAAAGTAAGTATTTATTATAGTAATAACATCTAATATATGATGGAACTGAATATACATAGTCATTTTACACATGTATGCTTTACAACATAAGCATGCAAAACATGCATTTACTAATTCTGTAGTTAAATTCATTCATTATATACTTAGAAATACTAGTAGTACCACAGAGATCAGACCATCTCTTCTTTCCTGCTGATTGTTTTATAGGCCACTGCTACATGAGCCCAGTCACGTTCAACCTCTCAGTAATGGCATCCAGTTAGACTCTCTCGGCACAGAAAAAGGAATATCTTTAAATCTCTCTGGATGATCAGGATATGACTGGTGGTTTTCCACATATTTCACCTCTCCATTCTCAGACAGAATGAGTTGAGTGCTCACTGTATTTTGATCCAGTGTGAGATCACAGAAATCTGCATACAAGAAGAGAGACAAAAACAGACTTGGTCCAAACTACAACGACACACAATCATACAGACATAATGAATTGTAGCTGGAAATGTTATTCACATAACATTGTTTAATACAACTAGTCTACTACATATTGTTTTAAACTGCTGGCGTCCCCCAACCTGACCAGCCAAAAGAGTTACCTTTATTTTATATATATATATATATATATTTTATCTTCAATATTTAATATTCAGTTGTAAATTAATTGCATGAAGTAGTTATGTAACCTATAAATAATATGTATATATCTGTCTTCTAATCTTTACATCTTTTCAATAATTTCCTGTTTTAATTAATTTTCCTGTCCATTTTAGATTTAGATGGAAGTACGCTACTGTAAAATACTACTTAACATATAAAAAGTAGTTAGCAGAATATGGTGCAAATACACTTTGTGAGCATACATATTTAACCAGTACATGCAGAGATGTGAGGTACCAGCAAAATAAATGAAAGCTCTAAGGTTTGGGCTCTTGCGGCAGACATTAACTTGTTTCTTAAATGCAAAGCATATTTTCAGGTTATCTGATCAAATATTTGTATAGAATCAATCCAAAAAAAAAAAAAAAATTAAATAAATAAATTGAACTGAAACACCAGATTGTAAGTAGTGGACTTCATTAGATTACACCAGTAAAATTAACCTGTAAAGGGATGTACTAGAACATGTTCTCATGCTTGGTGTTTCAAAATCGCATTATTTTTCACATAATTTACAACAGCTTTCTCCCCAGCCTGGCACAAACGGCTTGATTAGTTACAGGTTTGATGAAGGCCCCGCTTTCGAAAAACAATATGTGCTGTGATTGGTTAGCTTTCCCACTGCGTTGTGATTGGTGAACAGTTTAGACAGTGTTTTAGTACTGTCACGACCCTTGCCAAAGCATCAAGATCAGTCTGCTCCGTTATAGCAAAGAACTTGGTTATAGTAAAGGATATATTATGCTATAGTTAATGCTACAGTAGTGTTGGGTCATATCTGCAATCCTGCAAGATTGCAGATACATGATATTATCGTGCTAATTTATTAAATTATTTACATACTTTCATTGCCTGAATCCAGATCCTGCATAAGGCTAAAAAGACTGGTGTTTTAATATGATTTAATTTATATTTAACATGACAACAATTGAATAAAGACATTGTAAGATAATAATTATAATGCTTACATTTCGCGAGATAATCGCGATGCTGGTTGCATAAAAGGTTTAGACTAGTCTTAAAAAGTTAGTCAGCTAATTTTTTCTTTAAGACTGGACATATTTTTTCTATTCAGTTACAGAAAAATGTAGATTATTCTAAGTTAAATTCACAAAAAAAAGACTGATCCCTTTGGTTAACTGATTTGACTAGTTGGTCAAATTAGTACTTAAAGGGATAGTTCACCCAAAAATGAAAATCTGATGTTTATCTGCTTACCCCCAGGCCATCCAGGATGTAGGTGACTTTGTTTCTTCAGTAGGACGCAAACATAGATTTTTCTAACTCAAACCGTTGCAGTCTGTCAGTCATATAATGGATATCAATGGCTACCGAATCTTTGAGAATAATAATAAAAAAAAACATACACAAACAAAACCAAATTAAACCCTGAAACTTGTGATAATACACTGATGTCCTAAGACACAAAATGATCAATTTGTGTGAGAAACTGAACAGTATTTGTATATTTTTTTTTACCTCTGATTCACCACAACATCCATCTGTCCTAAGCGCATGCGCAGCGTCCGGCGGGTGATATGTGTACAAGCTAGATATGTGTGGCCTAGTATCCATGTTGAAAAATCCACGTTGTCTGATGCACGGGTGCCAATTTATGATTCTGTCGGTGGGTGCTCAACTCTGTATCTCATTTCTGTTTACAATAAGCACTTATTTGTGCGTACACTGTACAGAGTTTGCGCTGCAAGCCGAGAAAGTGTAATACACGCACCCTCTCTCATATTTCAATAATGCACACTTTTTGTGTGCTCTTATATGTTTTACTTTGCCCATATCAGTCTCTGTGGGTTTACGACCGCACTACCCTGCTTCAGATTTGTTCGTATGTTGTGGATTTGTCGATAAGCAGTGGAAACAAGTGCTTTTTTCCCCATTATACGCTGCCATTGCATTTACAGCGTTCTCCGGCTGGATGTGCTGGCCGCAGGCAAAAGTGGCGCCGACGACGGGGGAGGCGTGCAGGCGCTCACGTGAAGCAGAGTTTTTTGCGGAGGCCTTCTGATGTGGTGCAGTTTGCAAGAGAAGACGGCAACACGGATCGCGCTGCGGATCTTTGGGGTTGGCGACGTTCTTGTTTGCTGCCAGTGTATCCAGATGAAGGTTTGTCAGCGTTGCGATTTTACCGGGATGCAAAGTTTTCATCACATGTCAGAGGTGCTGATTTGAGCAATTTGCTCTGTCCTAAGACGGTAAAGTCGGGCCTTACTACAGCTGCTTCTACGGTTTCTCAGACTTTATAGATGTCGCTTGTTAATGCACGCTCGATTTCAAACAAGACATTCATCTTAAATGATTTTATATCGCACAATGTCATGGACTTCCTATTTATCACAGAGACATGGATAAATGGGGATGAGTGGAGTCCATGTGGGGAAATTTGTCTGCCGGACTACATTTTAATTAATATCCCGAGACCAATGGGTCGTGGTGGGGGTTTAGCTACTGTTTGTAAACAGCAGTTTAAATGTCACCGTTTATCGACCATGTGTTATTCAAGTTATTTTCAGAGCTTTGTAAGTCCGTCTTGGGAGTAATCGTTTATCGACCTCCAAAGTGTAGCCAAGTTTTTATTCAGGAATTTTCTGAGTTCTTATTCTCTATTTTCTTATTGTCTGATTATATTTTACTTGTTGGGGATTTCAATATTCATATTTGCTGCCCTGGGAAGAGAAGGAGTTTTCTGATCTGATGGACTCATTTAATTTTATACAACATGTTTCTGGTCCTACACATGACAAAGGACATACTTTGGACCTTGTTTTTTCTTTAGGTCTGTCTATTTGTGATGTTGTTGTTAATGATTTCTCTATTTCAGATCATATGCAAAGTGAAATGGTGGAGCATCAGCACTCTTGTATACGCTCCAGTACAATTACTCAGTCTACACCTCAGGCTTTTGGTGATATTTTCAGTACTCTTTCTGATGTTTCATGGCTGGAGTCTGTAACTCTTATGGCTGATCCAGATGAATTACTTACTGTATTTAATTTGGTGTGTTCTGAAGTTTTGGATTGTTGCTCATGATTGGAATGGTAAGACAGGAGATGTTTTTAGTAATGTCAGCACATTTGACAAATTTGATTTGGTTTCAACTAAGGATATTAGTCTTATTATTGCTAAGTTGAAACGCCCAGCTGCTAGCTGGGATGTCTTGCCATTTGACTTGCTGGCTGCGACATCTGATTACATTGTGCCTTGTATTGTTAACTGTAGTCTTTCTACAGGCATTTTTCCTTTAAGTCTCAAGCAGGCGGTTATTCAGCCCCTCCTAAAAAAGCCTACTCTGGACCCGCTGGATTAAAAAAATTATTGGCCCATTTCAAAGCTGCCTTGTATCTCCAAAATATTGGAAAAGGTGGTTTTATCTCAGTTGTATTCTTTTTTGGCTTAAAATGATGTGTTGGATGCTTTTCAGTCTGGTTTTAGGGCAGGACACAGTACTGAATCAGCTTTATTGCGAGTCTCAAATGAGTTATTACTCATTGCAGACTCGGGTAATAGAGGAGCTCTAATCACGCTGGATCTTAGTGCTCTTGATTCAATAGATCACGATATTCTTATTAATCGTTTGGAATTTAAAGTGGGGCTGAGTGGGACCATTTTAAAATGGTTTTCCTCTTATTTAAGGGGGCGTTCATTTTCTGTTAGGGTTGGGGAATTTTCTTCCGTGTCAGCTTCTCTGGATTGTGGAGTACCACAGGGTTCCATTCTAGGACCTATTCTTTTTTCTCTTTTTCTGCTCCCTTTAGACCTAATTTTTTATCTTATCGCCTATATGCTGATGATATTCAGATTTATTTACCAATTAGAGCTGGAGGATCAAGCTCTAATCTATCCTTGGTATCATGTCTTAAGGAATTGACCAGCTGGTTAGAGCAAAACTGCCTGCAGTTAAATGCTAGCAAGTCTGAAGTCATGGTTTTTGGGATAAATAAGGTTGACATGGGTTTAACCGATTTTTTAGGTACGTGGGAAACAAATGTTCAGCCCAAAATAAGAAATCTAGGTGTAATTTTTGACTCGGCACTTATGTTTGACCATCAGGTTAAAAATGTGGTGAAAAATTGTTTTTATCAGTTAAGGACTATTGCGAAAATGAAATCCTTTTTGTCTATTCCTGATCTAGAAACAGTGATTCATGCATTTATCTCTTCTCGCTTGGACTACTGTAATGCTCTCTATGTAGGAATAAGTCAATCTCTCATTTAAAAATTGCAGCTGGTTCAAAATGCTGCTGCGAGGCTCCTTAATGGTACTAAGAAAAGGGAGCACATTACACCAGTTTTGGAAAAGCTCCACTGGCTTCCTGTGAAATATCGGATCCAGTATAAAGTGTTGTTGTTTGTCTTTTAAGCTGTTCATGATATGGCCCCAGAATATATCAAGGACTTGGTGCATTTGAACTCTGGTAGATTACAAAGATCTTCTAATTGTTTATTGCTCTTAGTTCCGAGAACCCGTCTAAAAACTAAAGGGAATCAAGCTTTTTCAGTCGTTGGTCCAAGACTGTGGAATGCGCTTCCCCCTGATATCAGATCTGCACCATCAGTTGAGGTTTTCAAAACCTGTGTGAAAACGTATTTGTACTCTGTGGCTTTTAATTTCTGATTCTGTGTCATTGTATTTTATTATTTGTGCTTGTATGTTTGTTTTTAGATGTACAGCCCTTCGGTCTACATTGTAGTAGAAAGGGCTATATAAATAAATGAGACTTGAGACTTGAGACATGTAATAGGCAGCTACTGTTACACATATGTAACAGACTACTACTATTACATAGCTATCTATTTATCTATACTGTACATCTTATACAGCTCCACCTTAGTTTGATTTAACCCACTAGTACACAGCTAAATACATTTCTATAATACCTTATATATTCAATAATACCTTTCTAATTACATTAAAATATACAGAATATTACACAGGCATAAGCTACTTAAAATAAAGTTTATCAAGATTGTACTTAAGTGTACAAGTATCTGTATAACAGACTCAGTCTGTTACATATGTGTAACAGTAGCTGCCTATTACATGTACATAATTACAAACTGTAAGTACAGGCTGATCCATAACTTAATTACACAGTAAGTACATTATGTTTCATGTAAGTACAGTGGCTTCTACTAAGTACTTAATTAGGTAATTACTCTGTATTATGGAGACCTTAAAATAAAGTATTACCGGCTAAGTTTTTGCAATTGGCCCCTCGGGTTCTCAACGTGAGATCCGATTTCAAGTTTAGCTCCAGCCTTGATCAAATACACCTGCCTTTAACTTTCTAAGGATCCTAAAATTAACTTGTTCAGGTGTCTTTAATTAGGGTTGGAGCTCAACTTTGCAGAAAATTTGATCTTATTGGCCAGTGTTGAGAATCCCTGGTTTAGATAGAGGGCTGAGAGATCCAGATTCATGTTTGTTTCAACAAGTGTCATCTTACTCTGTCTGTCTGTCATGAGACATACAAGATCTGGAAATTACATTAAACAAACTTGTGAAACTGCTTATGAAATTAACCAGATTAGTCCATACATCATATTACACCATATCTATATGTTATTATATGATATATGTTATATGTTCCTGAAGGAAGAAAGTCAAAATTCGGCAGAGCAACTTACTGACTGGCAACAAAAACCTCTTATTTTCCTCTTATTTTATATATACACATTTTTCTTGCACACTGATCTTGAATTACTTTTGATTTTGAGTTGACCTGTGGTTATGAGTTTTGTTTTAATTAGATTTATTTGTGTGCAGTCTCAGAATGCTTTGAATTGAGTGAGCTGATTTAACTCTCAAAATGTTTTTCATTGTGCAGGACACAAAACGTCTCGGTTACGAAGGTAACCCTCGTTCCCCGAAGGAGGGAACGGAGACGTTACGTCAATGACGTAATATTGGGGATCGGCTACGAGACCCTATCACCTCTGAGCTTAAGAGAAAAAGCCAATGAAATTGGCGAGTGGAATTTGCATGCCGCGCCACTCCCCCGGACATACGGGTATATAAGATGGCGGCGTGCATCCACTCATTCAGATTTGCTGAGGAGCCGAGCCGCAACCCGGCTTCAGCGCAGTCCAGGATTGTGGCAAGAGGACGTAACGTCGTAGAGAACGACTGAGGGGGAACGTCTCGGTTACGAAGGTAACCCTCGTTCCCCGAAGGAGGGAACGGAGACGTTACGTCCTCTTGCCACAATCCTGGACTGCGCTGAAGCCGGGTTGCGGCTCGGCTCCTCAGCAAATGACGTAATATTGGGGACCTCTGGAAAACGCCACAATCCTGAACTGCGTTACGCAGTCGAGACCCAATGCCGGCAGGCAAGCGTGTCGGAGCAAGGGGCTCAATGCGTAACCGTCCCAACGCCCTGTAGACCACGTGGTGGCCCACCAGGGGTGCTAGTTCTGAGGCAACCGTTGGGGGGCGGAGCACGATGACGGTTAAGTCATGTGGAATTTTCTAAAACGAGTCAACTAGACTGGGGAAACACGGAAGGTTCCGTGGAGATACTGAGACATGATGCCACAACCGGAGGGGGGTGAAGGAGGCCCCGCTCCGGAGCACAGTATGGACTACTCCGTCTAGTCCAGTACTGCGGGGCATGGAGAACCCAGAGTTCAACCATGGGAACAACTGGAGAAAATAGCGCACGGATCCGAGAGGAGTGGCGCAGCAAGCCGACACCTGAGCTGTCCTCCCACAAATTACCTGATGTTACCCAACACACGGGAGGACACCGGCTCAACGCGGAGGTTGTAGAACCGCGCAAAGGTATTGGGTGTCGCCCAGCCCGCAGCTCTACAGATGTCTGCTAGAGAGGCGCCGTGCGCCAGCGCATAGGAGGAAGCAACACTCCGAGTGGAGTGGGCTCGCACTCCTAGGGGGCACGGCTCACCTTGGGCTTCATACGCCAAGGTGATGGCATCAGCTACCCAGTGAGCCAACCTCTGTTTGGAGACAGCATTCCCCTTCTGCTGTCCCCCGAAGCAGACAAAGAGCTGCTCGGAGCGTCTGAAGCTCCGGGTGCGGTCCACGTAAACGTGCAGGGCACGGACGGGACACAGCAACTCCAAGGCCGGGTCTGCCTCCTCCTGGGGCAGAGCTTGCAGGTTCACCACCTGATCTCGAAAGGGAGTGGTGGGAACCTTGGGCACGTAGCCGGGCCGGGGTCTCAGGATAACGTGAGAGTTACCTGGCCCGAACTCTAAGCACTCTTCGTTGACCGAAAATGCATGCAGGTCCCCAACCCTCTTGATGGAGGCCAGCGCAGCCAGGAACTTGAGGCAAATCTTGAGGGACAAGAACTTCAGCTCAACTGTACTGAGCGGCTCAAAGGGAGCTCCCCGAAGGCCCTGGAGGACCACGGAGAGATCCCAAGAGGGTACGAGGTGCGATCTAGGAGGGTTAATCCTTCTCGCACCCCTAAGGAACCTGACGATCAGGTGATGCTTCCCCAGGGATGAACCACCCACTGCATCGTGGTATGCCGCAATCGCTGCGACATACACCTTCAAAGTGGAGGGGGACAGTCTCCGCTCCAACTTTTCTTGCAGGAAGGAAAGCACCACTCCGACCGAGCACTTTCGTGGATCCTCTCGGCGAGAGGAACACCAGTCAATGAACAGACCCCACCTCAGGGCGTAGGCCTGCCTCGTAGAGGGGGCTCTAGCCTGAGTGATAGTGTCTATCACGGCCTGGGGGAGGCCAGTGAGGTCCTCCGAGTCCCGTCCAGAAGCCACACGTGTAGGTTCCATAGATCGGGACGCGGGTGCCAAATCGTGCCGTCCCCCTGAGAAAGAAGGTCCTTCCTCAGGGGAATCTTCCAGGGAGGGACTGTCGCGAGGAGCATGAGGTCGGCAAACCAGGTACAGGTGGGCCAAAACGGCGCAACCCACAGGATCTGCTCCTCGTCCTCCCTGATCTTGCACAGGGTCTGCGCAAGGAGGCTCACTGGGGGGAAGGCGTACTTGAGAAGACCCCGAGGCCAGCTGTGTGCCAGTGCGTCCCTGCCGAGGGGGGCCTGGGTCAGGGAGTAAAAGAGCTGGCAGTGGGAGGACTCTGGGGAAGCGAACAGGTCTACCTGAGCTTCCCCGAATCGACTCCAGATGAGCTGAACCGTCTGGGGGTGGAGTCGCCACTCTCCAGGACGGGTGAGCTGTCGTGAGAGCACATCGGCTGCACGATTCAGCTCTCCCGGAACATGAATGGCGCGCAGCGATTTGAGCCGCGTCTGACTCCAGAGGAGGAGATGGCGGCCGAGTTGCGAGAGACGACGGGAGCGTAGACCACCCTGGTGGTTGATGTATGCTACAGTCGCCGTATTGTCCGTGTGGACAAGCACGTGTTTGTGGCACAGCAACGGCAGAAACCGTCGGAGTGCCAGAAACACGGCTAGCAACTCGAGGCAGTTGATATGCCACTGCAGTCGAGGTCCTGTCCAGGAGCCCGAGGCTGTCTGCCCGTTGCACACAGCACCCCAGCCGGTCATGGAGGCATCTGTGTTGACTACAACATGCCTCGACACCTGTCCTAGGGGCACACCGGCCCGCAGGAACGCAGGGTCTGACCAAGGGCTGAATAGGCGGCGACACTCCGGGGTAACGCCTACCCGGAATGTGCCACGGTGCCATGTCCATCTCGGGACTCGGTCGTGTAGCCAGCGCTGAAGCGGTCTCATATGAAGCAGCCTGAGCGGCGTAACTGCGGCTGCGGCTGCGGCTGTCATATGCCCCAGGAGCCTCTGGAAGTTTTTGAGAGGGACCGCTGTCTTGTGTCTGAAAAACTTCAGACAATTCAGCACCGACTGGACGCGCTCGTTGGTGAGGCGTGCTGTCATAGTGACCGAGTCCAGCTCCATCCCGAGAAAAGAGATGCTCTGCACAGGGGAGAGCTTGCTCTTCTCCCAGTTGACCCGAAGCCCCAGATGGCTGAGGTGCCGAAGCACCAGATCCCTGTGCTTGCACAACAGATCTCGCGAGTGAGCTAGGATGAGTTGAGGATACGGATGCCTCTCCGCCAGAGGGGAGAGAGAGCACCCTCCGCGACCTTGGTAAAGACGCGGGGAGACAGGGACAGGCCAAAGGGGAGGACTTTGTACTGATATGCCTGACCCTCGAAAGCAAACCGAAGAAACGGTCTGTGTCGAGGCAAAATCGAGACATGAAAGTCTGGCTGCAAACCAATCCTGGTGTCGTACGCATGACAGTATGCGTTTTGAGGTAAGCATCTTGAACGGTAGCCTGTGAAGGGACCGGTTCAGTACTCGAAGATCCAGGATCGGTCGTAACCCACCTCCTTTCTTGGGCACGATGAAATAAGGGCTGTAGAACCCCGATTTCATCTCGGCTGGAGGGACAGGCTCGATTGCGTCCTTCGCCAGGAGAACCGCAATCTCCGCCCGTAGAACAGAGGCATCCGTGTCCGAGCGGACAGATGTGAAACGGATGCCTCTGAACTTGGGCGGGCGCCTCACGAACTGAATCGCGTAGCCGAGCTGTACTGTCCTGATCAACCAAGGGGACGGGCTGGGAAGCGCTAGCCAGGCTCCCAGCCTGCGTGCCAGTGGGATCAGTGGGACAGTAACGGGCGTGCCAGAGGTGGGGCAGCCGGGGGGGGGAGGGGAAGGGGGCTCGACCCAGGAAGCGGGGCGTCCTGGAGAGGAGCTGGGCTGCATGAGGCAGCACTTACCTTCCCTGGTTCCCGCGCTGGCGAATTCAGGCTCCGAGTCCGAGTCCGAGGAGGCGAGGCGTCGCTCGGGAACGAAACTCGGGGCACTAGGCCCAGAGATGAAGGAAATTGCTCTTTTATTGAATATTTGGGTACCACTGACCCGGAGGTCAGTGGCAGCAGCGATGTATTCCGGCCCCGGCCCTCCCCCGGGGCTGGGAGGACAGATGTCGTTGTCCCCCGAAGAGCAAACTTCTCCACCTCTGGGTAGCCCGTGTCAGGGCCGCTTCGTGGATTTGCGGGTGGTCTTAGCGGGCCGCTGGGACACGGGCTGCGCCGCCTTCCTGCGGGTGGCTCGACGCCCAGGCTGGGGAGATTTTGGTTCAGCCGGTGGTGCAGGGGGCGGAGCAGAAGCCGCGGCCGCAGGGGGGCGCCCTCGGCGACGAGCAGCTGGAGGCCTGGCACCCGACGTCTTGGTGGAACCACGCCGGGGCAAGATGTGACTGATGGTCTCCGACTGCTTCTGGACTGCCGAGAACTGCTGGGCAAAGTCCCCAACAGTGTCGCCGAAGAGGCCGGCCTGGGAGACGGGGGCGTCGAGAAAGCGGGCTTTGTCGACGTCAGCCATCTGCGCCAGGTTCAGCCAGAGATGTCGGTCCTGGACTACCATCGTAGACATCACCTGACCAAGGGCCCGCGCCGTTACCTTGGTCGCCCGAAGGGCGAAGTCGGTAGCCGAACGCAGTTCCTGCATCATCCCTCGGTCAGAACTACCCTTGTGCAGCTGTTTTAGTGCTTTGGCCTGGTAGACCTGCAGGGTGGCCATCGCATGCAAGGCCGAGGCAGCCTGGCCCGCGGCGTTGTAAGCCTTCGCGGCCAGAGCCGACGAAAGCTTACAGGCCTTGGACGGGAGACGCGGACGGTCCCGCCAGGTGGCGGCGTTTTGCGGGCATAGATGCACCGCAACCGCACGCTCCACCTGAGGGACGTCCACATACCCCCTGGCTGCCCCGCCATCGAGGGTAGTGAGAAGGGAGGAGCCCTGACGTGTACGGGCCGAATAGGGGGCCTTCCACGTCTTAGTGAGCTCCTCATGCACCTCGGGAAAGAAAGGTACTGGGGCGGAGTGAGGTGTAACGTCACTGGACGCGCCCAGATACCAATCATCAAGCCGCGAGCGTTCGGGGGAAGGCACTTTAGACACTTCCAAACCGATGCTCGCGGCCGCCCGACGGAGCATGGCCGCCAGTTCAGCGTCAGCCTCCGACTGGACAGCCGCCGCCACAGGGGGGAGCTGTCCCGCAGAAGCGTCCACCTCAACAGGCGTAAGCCCCTCCTCTGACGCAGTGATGGACATTCTGTCATCCTCTGGAGCACCAAAGGTAACACTAAGCCCGGCGTGCGGGCGAGTGCTAGACTTTGGCATCTCCACGGGACCACGCTTTGAGGGGCCGGACTTCCGCGGGGGCTGACCCGACGGAACGTTCGGCACTGTCACCCTCAGATCTCCCTCACCTCTAACCAATGCAGCCGAGGAGCCGGGGCGGCCCGCCGAACTGGAAGGGGTAGAGGATGAGGGGCGCCATCTCGCGAACGAGAGGCGCGATCTAAGCTTAGCCATGGACATGCGCTCGCAGTGAGCACATGAACCATCCACAAACGCCGCCTCAGCGTGTTGTTTGCCCAGGCACGAGAGGCAGCGTTCGTGACCGTCATTAGATGACAAAAAGCCACCACATCCAGAAGCACACGGTCGGACAGACATCCCGGAAGATGCTATCAACGACCGTGTAAGAAATTTGCTCTTTTAGATCGGCGTGCCCCAGGGAAGGCAACAGCCAGAAATCGCTGGGATGGCACAGATGCCGGCAGCGCCGGTAACACGATCGAGCACAGGTAAACAGGAGCAGGAACAGTTGAGTCGTTCTCTCCGTCGTATTCTCTTCTCAGCAGCTCACACAGGCGAGGCTCCGAAGCAGAAATCTGAATGAGTGGATGCACGCCGCCATCTTATATACCCGTATGTCCGGGGGAGTGGCGCGGCATGCAAATTCCACTCGCCAATTTCATTGGCTTTTTCTCTTAAGCTCAGAGGTGATAGGGTCTCGTAGCCGATCCCCAATATTACGTCATTGACGTAACGTCGTAGAGAACGACTGAGGGGGAACTGCACTTTACAGGTGAGTATCCAAAGCTGCTAACATTAGTCTGTATTTAATAATGTGTATCGATCCATTTAACTTTTTCACTACCTTTTTCTGGCATTGTGTTGCCATATAAAAGGTCTGTAGTAACATACTTTGAGACACAAGAGTAAGACAGCAGTCCTTATGAAATGAGTTCCCATTAGAAAATAGAGAATGAAGACACTATGTCTGAAATGAGTTATACTCGTCCCAGATCAAGCTGTGCATCTTTGTGTGATGAATCCATATGCAATCTGCCCCCTAGAATCAGTGATGCAACAGAGACCTTTAGTGACTCCAGGTATGACAATAACACAAATTAAATAAAATAAAACAAATTTTTAATTATTATAGCGAAGTGACACTGCAAGAACAGTTGTTGACCAGTTTGTTGGGTTTTATTGGATCAGTGTGTTACCATATCAGTGTCTGTTGCCATGTTCAACCAGTATTTGTTGAGTTGTGTTTTTTTTTTTTTTTTTTTTTTTTAGAAGTGATTGTATTCTTGTAATTGTCTGCATTAGCTGACATCTGTCGGTGTAATGTGAAATTGTTTTGTCCTTTCCTTTTGCAATAACTGTTTATTGTTCTCTGAAGTATTAAAGTATATATAAAGTAATTTTTTTGCTGAGTTTATGTCTCATGACAGACACATAGGGTCAGATGACACTTGTTGAAACAAACAGTAATCTGGATCTCTCAGTCCTCTATCTAAATCAGTGGTTCTCAACACTTGCCCACAAGATTCATTTTCCTTCAAAGTTCATAGGCAGGTGCGTTTGATCAAAGTTGGAGTTAAACTCTGCAGGAAAACGGATCTCACAGGACAGAGTTGAGAACCCCTGATCTAAACTTTACAGATCTAGACTTTACATAACAGGCACATAATGTGGTTTACCAAGCTACAAAGATCTATTAAAGAAAACCAGTATTACACTGCAGCTGTTACATTAAGGAGCCATTTTAACTGATCTGACCCTTAAAGGTTAATTTTACTGGTGTAATTTAATGAAGTCAGCTACTGTAGATTCAGTCTTTTTAACTAATATTTTGTGATTTGTTTTGACTTGAATACAAGGGTTGTATATCTGAGGGAGCGCGCTGCAAGCCGAGAAAGTGTAATACGTGCACCCTCTCTTATATTTCAAATATGCACACAATAACATTTGGCATTAAAATAACTCCAAAACCTGGATCAAATAAACTATAAAAACAAGAATAAAGTCGTACAAGCTACAATACACTTCTAATTGGTTAAAATCTAGAATATCTTGTGTTTTTCCATGGGTGCTCAATCATTTCCGTGAGTGCTCGAGCCCTTGAACACATGGGATCGGCACCTATGGTCTGATGCTATATAAAAATTGTCTTCCATTGCGATGAGTTAAATGCAAATCATATTTTCAGGTTATCTGATCAAATATTTGTATAAAATCAATCCAAAAAAAAAAAAAAAAAAACTACATAACATTCACAAAACTGTCAATGTACAAAAAATGTCAATGTTTTTATGTTTTTAGATCTTTTAAATTATACGCTTCAGGAAAATAATACAAACAGAGTGAGAGACCAAATGACTTTACAACATTACAACAAAACTTTTTGGGTACATAATTTTGAGCAAGATTTTCTAAATGGAATTACTCCAGTCATGAAATCATTTGAGAATCATTGATCATTAATCATTAAGAGGTGATTTTCTAAGTATAATATATTGAATGGGGAAAAAAAAGAGTTTATAACAATCCAGTTGGATGAAGTAGGATCCTTTAAAATATGACATTTGTAGTAACCTTTATAAGGTCACAAATGCAACAAATGAAGAGTTCAGAGTGTGATGACTGACCATCACCTGTGATTCTCCTAAAGTCTCCACTGACTTACCCAAAACAACACACAAAACCTAATACCTTAACGTCTGTTATGATGTTCTTTTTCCCAGATTTTCCTAATATGGCATTAAAAGCATAAAAACCTGTCATTTAGAAGTACACTACCATGTAATGTAGATGACCTAAAATCTAACAGACTAAAAACAAAAAAAAAAAACATAGGTTTTTGATTTAATTTGTTCCTGAACATTTAGTTGCATACATTTTCAACAAAAGTGACAGTTTGTTTATGATGTCTCAGAGATTTCTTACATCAGGTTCAATGTGACTGAGGCATCATAAACTCTAAACCCAGCATAGAGGGGTTTAGTGAATGTGGTGTTGAATGTGTGTAAGTGTGTAGGATTGTGTGTGTCAGAGACACTGAAGAAGGACAGTTTGCCAGCCAGCCAGTTCAGATACACCCCTATTCTATCAAAGGAAGATGAAGGAACCGATATGTTATTGCTTACATAATTGTGCCAGGCACATAATTCATTATCAGACCAGTACAGACTCCAAGATTTGTCATTGTATCCAAACCAGCAGTCACGATTTCCTCCTTTTCTGCCGATTCCTTTATATGTCACTGCTATATCAACCCCTCTTCCACTCCGTTCAACCTCCCAGTAACATTGTCCAGAAAGACTCTCTCCACACAAAACCTGATGACAGTTCTCAAATCTCTCTGGATGATCTGGATATGACTGTTGCTCTTCCTTATGCAACACCTTTTTGCTGTCCTCAGACAGAATGAGACAACTGTGTGCTGTATTTGGATCCAGCGTGAGATCACAGGCGTCTGAACAGAAAAAAATGGATTAGAAATACATAAAGGACTGTTTGACAGTTGTGTCTGTGTGTATGTGTGTGTGTGAAAGCGAGAAAAGACCTACATTTTCTCAGTCCTGGTGTGATTCTAAAATGTCCTTCATGGTCCAAACTGGAAGGAAACAAATAACAAATGCACTCTTTAAAAACAAAAATGAGAAAATAAAATCATAGCATGTTGAAATGGGTATTCTACAAGTATCCTGCATGGTCTACTATTTCTAGTGGAAATATGAAGTGCTTAACAATGTTATAAATAAAATTGCCCACAAACTTGCACAAAGAGGATTTCGATCAGAATTGCAAATATTAATAAAAAGTGTAAAAAAAAAAAAAAAAGTTAGTTAAATAGAGGTGTTTAGGTAAAGGTATTTGAGTGATTAATAACTTAAATCATTTTCAGGGCTTAACTGTTGATCTTATGAACAGCCACCACATTTGTAGTTCTTGTAGTTCTGAATGAAGTATTCCTTCAAAGTGCGATGGCTTGTGGGCAATGCCTGAGGCTATTGATTACAGGTAGCAATGCTGTGAAAATGTTCCTTGCACAGATCGATCATTTAGTTTCATAAGACCTCAATATATCATCAGGAGCCATGGGTAATGATTTTGTGTTGTTCATGTTGCTTTTTTTAAATTCTGAAAATAATGGTGGCCATAGAGTTTTTAGTGAATCATAAGGATCTTCTAAAAATCTTCTTTACTGTTCTACTGAAGAAAAAAGTCACCTACAGTATGTGGGATATGTGGGTGCATTATTTATAGTAGCAGCAGCATTTATATCTAGCTGTATATAAAAACAATAGATGTCAATGCAACATCTCCTTTTTGATAGTAAAGTAAATGTGTGTGTGTGTGTGTGTGTGTGTGTGTACATAGAATGGTTCATTTACAAATATTAATTGGAATAATCCATTGGAAATTGAGAGTGCCTAAACGTTTTGAACAGGTGAATGCATTTTAATTTATTATGTATTTTTTGTCACCCAACTGAAATTAGCAGTATCAGTGATCTTGAGTAAAACTACTTTACTACCCCACATACTTTAGTTTCTGCAGTGAACAGTTTGTGTCATTTAGCTTGTCAGAGAGCCACTTGGCTCCTGATTCTCCTGGGTGATTGTAGCTCAGATCCAGCTCTCTCAGGTGTGAGGGGTTTGAACTCAAGGCTGAAGACAGATAATGACAGCCCTCCTCTGTCACCATACAGCCAGACAACCTACAAGCACAAACATACATAATCTTTAACATAATTAGAAATTGATAATGATAAAATAAGACATGGATAATGTACATAGCTCGAAACACATTTCTGAACACCTTTCTACCAGCTTTTAAAACATGATTGGTTTTTAAGTATCACATTTCAGAGAGTGTTCTCAAAGGTGTTCATTGGGTTTGAGGTAAGGGCTCAGTCCAGTCATTTAACCATGTCTTTATGGACCTTACTTTGTGCATTGGGGCCACCCATTCCATAAAGCACAGGCTGCAGAGTTTTTGTGCTGATATTAGTGCCAGTGGAAGTTTGGAACTCTTCAAAAAGGCTACAGACTAGAGAATCAGTATTTTAAGGTTTTAAGTTTTTTAATTGTTAAATTATGGGCATGCACTATTGCACTACTGTGGTGCTTGATTTAAGCAAGTTATGCTCCAGTTAAAAAAACAAAACAAAACAAAACAAAAAAAAAAAAAAAAAAAAAACAGTTACCCTAAATATTATTTTAAATAACCTGAATTGCTAACAATCTCTTTTATCAGCATACTAAATAAAAAAAAAATAAAAAAAACTTTTAATTAGAAAGTACTAAACGCCTACAATTTCACAAATCAAATCTACACACCTCAGTATCATTATTTGACAATTTTGACTCTTCAACCCATCGGATAGTAGCTTCACTCCTGAATCATGAAGGTCATTGTTACTCAAGTCCAGCTCTCTCAGGACAGAGTTTGAGGATTGTAGAGCTGATGACACAATTTCACAATGCTGACCAGTGAGATTAGAGCCATCAAGACTGAAACAGAGCAGAACACAAGAATTAAACTCTTAACCTTATTCTAAAATTAGTGTTCAAATCAGATCTGCTGAGTTTTTGAGAAAACAGATCAGGACATTCTAAAATAAGCAAAACAATATAAAATGTAATTTCAAACCAAGTGTGCCTCACACATCCTTAAAACACTTTCATTACTCCATGCCCGCTGCATTATTGGTCAAACACTGCACTCCCCATGTAAATCAAATTACACCTTAAATTTTCTCAAATATGCTTTCCATCATTTGATGCAATTCTTATCACACTGAGATGTGTTGATGTGTTTAAATTTTCTAATAGGTTTGTTTTTAATTAAATATTTGATGCTTTACAAATGGGGTGTGGTGTCATGATTGTGTGCTTGCAATTGGGTCTGTGGGACTTTGATGGCCGCTGTTATTTTGAACCGATTACATCATTTGGTCTGGGGTTACAAAGAAGTAGAGATTTTCCTTTTTTACGGATACGGATTAAACACTCACCACAGCTTTTTTGCAGTTGATCACAGCTAGAATAAGTCTTTTTCTGCCCTCATCTGATGTGTTGTATTTCTTGATATCCAGTTCATCCAGCACCTCCTCTGACATCTGGAGCATGTAGGCAATTGTTGAGCAGTCAGCAGGAGAGAGTTTCTTCTCTGAATATTTTTCTGATTTCACAAACTCCTGAATCTCTCTGGACAGAGTCTGATCTTTCAATTCCAGCAGACAGAGGAACAGATTGATGGATCTTTCAGTGGAGAGTCCTTGTCCATCTTTGATCTTTTCTTTAATGTACTGTGTGGTTTTACTGATGCTCTTTGTGGTGTTCTCTGTGTGTGTCAGTAGATCCAGTAAGAGTCTCTGATTAGACTCCAGTGAGATGCCCAGCAAGAACCGCAAGAGAAGATCCAAGTGTCCATTTTTACTCTCAATGGCTTTATTGACTATTTCCTTATGCAGATTATGAACTACATCAAAGAACTTAAATGTGTCAGTATGTTTCATTACATAATGGTAAAACACATAGAAAGCAGCGAGAAACTCCTGAAAGCTCAAATGGATAAAGCTGTAGACTTTCCTCTGATGAATCACAGATTCCTCTTTAAAGATCACAGTGCAAATCCCAGAATACAATGTAGCATCTGTGACGTCTATACCACTCCCTCTCAGGTCTTCCTCATATAACATCATATTGCCTTCAATTAGCTGCTTGAAAGCCAATTCAGCAAGTTTCACAACCACTTCTCTGCTGGACGTCTCTGGATCTCCCCTTTCATACTTCTGATTCATCTTGTTAATTTGAATAAGCAAAAAATGGATGTACATTTCAGTCAAAGTTTGAGGGATTTCTGCACTGTCATCTTGTTTCAGAAGGTTTTGAAGCACACTGGATGAGATCCAGCAGAAGACAGGTATGTGGCACATGATGTGGAGGCTTCTTACTCTTGTAATGTGTGTGATGATTTTGCTGGCTTGATGCTCATCATTGATTCTCTTCCTGAAATATTCTTTTTTCTGAGGGTCACTGAATCCCTGAATTTCTGTCACACGGCTAATATATTTAAATGGGATCTGATTGGCTGCTGCTGGTCTGGAAGTGATCCAAATGAGAGCAGAAGGGAGCAGCTCTCCTTTCACTAAGTTTGACATCAACACACCCACTGATGATCTCTCAGTCACATCAGAAACCTTCTCACTGTCTGAAAACATCAGTGTTATTCTGCTTTCATCCAGTCCGTCTAAGATGAAAACAACTTTACACTCCTCATAAACTCTTGAGTCCAGATTTTGAAGTTCAGGGTGAAAGTCCAGCAAAACTCTGTGGAAACTATAATTATGATCTTGAATCAAGTTTAACACTCTAAATGGAAGCACAAACATGAAATCTACATCCTGATTGGCTTTTCCCTCGGCCCAGTCTAGAATGAACTTCTGTACAGAGACAGTTTTTCCAATTCCAGCAATGCCTTTAGTAAGAACAGCCTTGATTTTGACGTTCTCCTTACATCCTGGTTCAGGTAAGGGTTTAAAGATGTCATTACAGTTGATTAAAATGCGTTGCGTTCTGTCTGATTTCTCCATCTGTAAAACCTCATGTTCTACATTCACCCCTTCACTTTCTCCCTCAGTGATGTAGAGCTGTGTGTAGATCTTGATCAGGAGGGTTTTATTCTCTTGGAGTTCCAATCCTTCAAATATGCTGCCATACTTGTTCCTCATACTGGATTTGTGCTGCTCTTTGACTCTCTGTAGTTCATCATTCACTGGTTTCTGCAGGTCTCTAATCTTGTCCTGCAGGGCAGAATATGTATAACTGTGAGACAAATCAGCAGAACTAGATCCTCCCATGACATGATGTGTTTGCAGAACAGGACGTGTTTTGAAACCATTTTTTTACATTTAGGACAGTCAAAGTCTTCTGATGATCTGGGTTGATCCCAGTAGTAGCTGATACACTGTCTGCAAAAACTGTGTCCACAGGTGATAGAGACCGGATCCCTCAGAACCTGCTCACAAACTCCACATCTGGGCTGAAACTGGAACAGACTGTCCTTTTCACCTCTGGTGTTTTTAAAGAGGAAATATGATATTTTTATGAATAAGATTAAAAATTAAATAATCAAGAAGGAAGATTTTGTGGTTATATTTTGAAATTCATACAAGGGTATTGTAGAAAATATATTTTCCTAACATCAATTGTGTTGTGGCTAAATGAAAAAAAAAAAAAAAAAAAAAAAAAAAAAAAAACCTTTACTCAGCATATATAACATCAATCAAATTTATTCAACCAGTCTCTATTTTTATTCTTCTCCAGATATTCAGAAACAATGTTTTGTCTTACTTGGGGTCAAAGATCACCTCTCCATCACTGAGAGCAACAGGCTGCTCCATAGATCTGTTACTCTTCATAGACACACAGCTGGGTTCTGTAGAGTCTGCAGTGCCTCCCTCCATCTTCTCTTTAAGACTCATTTTAAAGGTAGTGTCTATATAAATAAATAAAACATTCGCAGTCCTCTCTGGCAGTGTACAACATATTTGTGTGAGAAACAATGCTGAATTTAAATAAGTAATCCAACAATTGTTATATGACTTATAGTCCTTATAGGACTAATGAGTTCACTCAGTGATGGATTTGTTGATATTTTGTGACCAAGTTTTTACAACATACTTTTCAAACAAAATTACTTGGGATTGGTGATCTAATAAGTTCTGTTTTCTGTATAGAGCACTTGCACAATGCAGTAAACAGAAAGTATTTGCCCTCCTCCCATGTCCCTACTCCAGTCTTGGTTCATTTGTCAGGTGTAATGACAGTAATATATTTTTTATCATCTATTACCTGAAAAACATATTGTATGTATATACAATAAATGCTGTAAATATGTTTCAGTGTCTGTGCAACCCTAAGAAAATGTACATTTTGTAGACCTACTTTTTACATAAAATACATGTGAATTCTCACTAAGCAGGCCAGTGCCAATGAGCGTTTGGTCAAATAAACGGTATGAATTTTGCTCTGTTCCTTACACACCCACCCACACACACACACACACACACACACACACAGCTATATTGGTAAAGCCAATCATTTGAAGTTTGCATTACAATGCACACAAACGTTCATGTTCAGTTGAAGTAGTTCCCCCTCAGTCATTCACTATGATGTAACATCTCCCTTCCCTCCTTCGGGGAACGGGGTTACCTACGTAACCTGGATGTTTTTTTTTTTGGTATAATTTATGGTGATTTTTGAGACACAGCCTATAAAGAAATCATATTTTGTGTCCCAGAGTGTTCAATGTCTTTAATATTTAACTGCATTCTTTCAACTGATTGTTGACCTTTTAAATCATGTGTTTAGTTTTACAATCATTGTGCAGTTGGCCCCATCATATATGTGCATAAAAAAAGAAAAAATAATGATGTTCCAAGTATTTTCCACTTGATGCAAGATAGATTTTACTGTATATGGTCTCACCCCTACCAAGGAGTCCATAGGTAAAAAAAAATAAAAATAATAAAATAAATAAATAAATACAATGCTGAACTTTGAATTCAGCTTTCAAGCAGTCAAGTTTAAAAGCATTGCCATGTCCTACTTTTATCAAAAGTTCATCAAAATAATAATAAATAATAATAATCAAATAAATAAAAAAATGCAAATTGCATGATGTTATGTATTAATTCGAGGTTTAAATATTGCTCCACAGATTTATAATCTCAATTCCATGTATGTCCATTAAAAGTACTTACCGCAGCTCGGATTTGCTGATGTGATGTTTTTCAGCCTTTTTCCTATTAAAAAATAAATACATAAATAAAAAGAGAAAATAAATAGAGGATAAAAGCATTTAGAATAGAGTGTTACCACAGATTATTCCATAATCCTGACCTTGCATCCACAGCGCCTGGCTGTTAGTTTATTTCAGGTAAGCAAAATTTAACTTAAGAAGGTTGTTCGTGCATGCACTTTCACAATAAAATTTACAAGTAGGTGTGGTTTTTTTCCAACCATAACTCCAGCATCTACTTATTAACTTTGTTGTAGTAGGGAACATGTTATGCCTAAAAGAGCAAAACAAAAACACATGAACTTTATTTTATTCCCTGTGCTTTTAATTTTTTTTTATAAACGACCTACTTCTGGTGTTATATGTTATTTTGGAAAAAGTAATTGTTCTTTTTTGTGCTGCAATAACTATTCCAAAATGTGAAAAAAATAAAAAATAAACTAAAACTAAACTAGAGGTGCATTCCATAAAAGCTTCTATAAAGTTTATGTCCATATGAACACTACTTTAATATGCATTGTACAAAAGCAAGATGAAAAGAAAATCCTATCTATACTTTTCTGCACACAGTGTTCCCCTCAGAGAAACATTCATATGAATTCCTACCTCCAAATGTATGTGTTTAACATCTCAACTGACTTGAATTGTTACATATTTGTATCAATTTTCAACCAGGTCGGGTGCATCATTACATTCTACAAATTATTCATAATCTATTGATACTCCCTGATTCCTCTTTTTCATCTTTTAAATGTTCATTTCTAAAATAATCTACCACATATATATGCTGCTCATAAAGCCTTTGAGTTCTGTGGACATTCACACAAAGACCAGATACATGTACACTATACCAGGTATAGGCAACGTCGGTCCTGGAGTGCAGATGACCTGCAGAGTTTAGTTCCAACTCTAATCAAACACACTTGAACAAGTTAATTAAGGTCTTGAGGATTGCTAAGGCTACAGCAGGTGGGTTTTTTTCAGGGTTGGAGCTAAACTCTCCAGGATATCGACACTCCAGGACTGACGTTGCCTATCCCTGCATTATACTATACACAGCATTTGACCACTGGATATACAAAGAGTGTTTCAAAACTGCAATAACTATGAATGGATGCAGGCATTCCTTTTTTTTTTTTTTTTTTGTCATCTGAACCTCTTTGACCTAATTAATATATTTATGTAAACTGTCAGTGTTTTATTGTCATTGATGTTATTTTAAAATTATTTATTTTAATTTTACATTTTTAGAATTTAATTAATTATTAGATTTTTATAAACTCACAAACCCTCTGCAGTTCATTTGCAAACCCCAGTTTGGGAAACCTTGATGCAATTAAAAGTTTAATGCACTTCTATGGCGTCATTTTACTGCCATTAATAGCCGAGCGCACAACTAATGCCGGCGCGCGCAGTAAATGACTTCCGCGAGTAGATAACAGATCTACACGCAGGAAACAGGAGCTCGCGAGCTCATTATAAACCTGCGCGCAAATCAAGCTCTCCCCTGTTCGGACACAGCTCGCAGCACGCGCGTCATCATTCCCCAAACTCTCGCGCTCGATCTTCTATTCCGCTCGCGCGAACATTTTTCTTTTTGTCAGTCGTGGGGCGGGGCTTACTTTAATATAATGCAGAGCCGTAGAGAGAGACAATACTCTCTATACGGCTCTGATATAATGTACAGATTAAATTGTACTAATATATAATAAATTAATACATGATATATATATATATATATATATATATATATATATATATATATATATATATATTATACACACACACAGAGAGAGAGAGAGAGAGACTATAGTATTTTTAAATAAATAAAATAATATTTATTTTATCAATTAATAATACACTACTATACTAATAGATTTTTATTTAATGCCAAAATAAAAAAAAATCTAAACCAATCCCAAAGAAAAAAAAAAAAAAGGTTTCAACAAAATATTAAGCAGCACAACAGTTTCCAACATTGATAATAAATCAGCAGATTAGAATGATTTCTAAAGGTAATTGTAATTTCTGAGTAATGGTGCTGAAAATTTGGCTTTGGATCACAGGAATAGATTACATTTGAAAATATATGAAATCCGTTATTTTAAATTGAAATAATATTTCACAATATTCTTTTTTTCTGTATTTTGATCAAATAAATGCAGCCTTGATGAGAATAAGAAACGTCTTTAAAAAACATTAATAATCATACTCATCCCAAACTTTTGAGCAGCAGTTTTGAGTATACGTTAAATTATATATATATATAGTATCTATTAGTATAATTTTAATGCAAATGCATATATTTTATAAAATTTAAACTTTTTATTTAGGTTTTATTTAGGTTTAAACTAGGTTATTTATTGCTAAAATAAGATATTTGTTTAAAATATATTTTTAATGTATTGTATTTAAAATACACACACACACATATATAAGTACCTTTATAAATATTGTTAAATAATAATAAAAAAATAAATAAATAAAATGTATTTTGGCATTAAATAAAAATCTAAATAAAGTTTAAGTGTTATAAAAATCTATGCATTTATATATATATATATATATATATATATATATATATATAGTAGGCTATAGTAAGTATAGTGGTGTATTATTCATTGATAAAATAAATAATAATATTTAATTTATTTTCATATAGGCTATATATATATATATATATATATATATATATAGTAGGCTATAGTAAGTATAGTGGTGTATTATTCATTGATAAAATAAATAATAATATTTAATTTATTTTCATATAGGCTATATATATATATATTTGTATTAATTTATTGTATATTAGTATATTTTAATCTGTACATTATATTAAAGTAAGCCCCGCCCCACGACTGACAAAAAGAAAAGTTTTCGCGCGAGCGGAATAGCAGATCGAGCGCGAGAGTGTGGGGAATGATGACGCGCGTGCTGCGAGTTGTGTCCGAGCACGTGAGGGCTTGATTTGCGCGCAGAGAAGATGTCACGCGCGCGCGCGGGTTTAAAATGAGCTCACGAGCTCCTGTTTCCTCCCGTGTAGATCTGTTTTCCTCTCGCGGAAGTCATTTACTGCGCGCGCTGGCATTAGTTGTGCGCTCGGCTATTAATGGCAGTAAAATGACGCCATACACTTCATATAAAAAAACTAAGAGTAAAATGATTGGAACATATTTTTTACTATTAGTTTTTTATGTGGTATAAGATTATTCAGTTAGTTAATCTAAAAAAAAAAACAAAAAAAAACAAACAAAAAAAAAAAACAATCAAAAGTAATCTAAAAGTAATCAAAAAGTAGCTGAATTAGATTATCTAAAATGTGTAATGTAAGGGATTACATTACTAGAATTTTTGTCATGTGATTTTGAATCATCTCTGGAGGAGTGTTCAGTCTTTGCTCTTGCAAATTGTAAATAGCGAATCCGCCATGGTGCAAGTGCAGCTGGCTCTTAAAGGGAATAGGAGATGAGACTCTGATTGGTTTATTGCATGTTATGTCCAAAACACACCCATGACTCATGAGAATAGGTACAAGCCTTTTGGGCCAACCATTTTATTCCATTAAACTAGCAATAGTGGATTCGGACACAGCCTAAGTGCACCTGCACCATGCGCTTCAGACAATGTGTTTAGATCATTAAAATAGGGTGCTCTGTGTGAACTGATGAATATGAACAAACCTCACCTCTCCATTAGTCCAACTCAACTGACTCATTTCAGAGAATGAAGTGTCAAATAATGAAACTCATATTTGAGTGATTCTGTTCCTCTCACAATAGAGCAGCTGCATTAGCAGATGTTCAGCATCCTTACAGGAACTTCATGTTACAACACACAGAAAAAACAAACAAAACAAAAATTTACATTTGAATTAGTTTCAGTAAGTAGTGATCATAGGAAATATTTGAGGTTCATAATTTGACTACACAGAGGTTTCATAATGTCCTCCATCTGCAGGTGATTTCATGGTTCACTGAATGACATTTGATTATATAAAAAAAGAAGCCCTGACTTGAAAATTAATGAAATCATAAAGACACAATTTTATTTTATTATTATTATTATTATTATTATTATTATTATTTTTATGTGTACATTTAAATAACATTTCACCTATCTGTTTTTTTTTTAAGTTTCTCTAAATATTAATCAGTTAAACAATAAACTGATCTCCATGTACACTTTCTTTGATTCTGAAGTCAACTAACAATATTAAACACCTCAAAATCACATCAGAATACTGACAAACATTAAGATCATATATGAATGTATTGAGAGTGGATGTTCTTTAATATTAAATCTAATATCAGTCCAGTAACCATACTTCCATTCAAATATATGTGTACATCCATGTGTGTTTATATTATGCATTTAATTGAATATTTTTCATATTTTAAAGCTCTTTGATCTTGCTTTCAGACCTAAATAAATAAATAAATTGTTACTACAAAGCATGCATAAAAAATACAAGGGGTTTAGAATCAGGAAAAAAATCAGACGGTGATAACTTTATATGACGAAACTTAGTTAAAAAGAATCACCTGGAGCTTCCCAAAGTTATTTTTTAAAAGTTTATTAAATGTAAGTTGGGCATAGTCTACATGTATGGTTCTGACAGAAATGAACAGAAAATAAATTAATTGATACATTCAAAGTATTTCACACAATATAAACCCCAAGGAGTAAATTCATAAAGTATCTCTAGAACAAAGTTTAGTGGTTTATTCCCTATAAACACAGAAGGGGGCGCCACTAGCATTTGAATAAACGCTCTTCTGAATCCCAGCTGACATGATTAATTGGCAAATAGCTTATGATCACTTATATTCAGCATATCACTTTGGATTGTGTTCATACATAAAATAATAAAGGATTATGTGCAATACATATACAAAGATGCAATAAAGGATAATCTTAAAACTGCTGAAATTATAGGAAGGTTTGAAATTGTGGAATCTGAATTAGAATCTAAATTAAACTATGTTTACATGTACACCAATAATGTGATCATTTCCAATAATCAGAGTAAGGAATTAATCACAGTAACATGACACAAGCAAACCTCTTCACTCAAGTTTACATGCACTATACACTTTATTTTAAAGTATTCTTGATAGTGTAATTAGTGTAATTATACATTTAGGTACAAAGTAATATTAATAAACTACATTTAAATCAAATTTAATTAAAAAGTATTTACTTTTATCGCTAGGGTTAGGATTAGGGTTTGTTTTATGGTAATTTGCATTTAATTATACATTATTTATTGTTATTATAATAGTAAGTACATGTAACTGTTAACAAGGACACCTTTAAATAAAGTGTTACCCAATTTTCATTATTTGAATTATTAAATGTGGTTATTTTTACCGTCATTATTCACATACTCCACAGCACAAATGATGAACTCATACATTAGGTGTGTTACTGGCCACTGGTTAATGAAAAATGGTTAAAGGAACACTCCACTTTTTTTTTAAAAAAATCCTTGATTATAACGCCATAATGAAAGTATAGTTCATATCCATATCAGCCTAGAAAATTGCAACTTTTCATTTTCTGTCGGTCGAAAACTCTTTGGTCATTTTTGAGTAAGATGCTAACGGTCTAATCAGATTCAATGATTTATGCTAAGCTATGCTAAATGTGCTAACACCAGACCCGAAGATCGGCTGAATTGATTTGAAAACATTAAAACTCATCTGTTTAACTCTAGAGGAGTTGGAAAATGAGCCTATTTAAAAAAAAAAAAAAAAAAAAGTGGAATGTTCCTTTAAGCTTGGTGTAATTCAGGGACAAAGGCGATGGGATCAAAACACAGAAGAACTTTATTGAAGGAACTAAAAGGAACCAGGTTGACAGAAACCATGAACAGGAGGGAAATAAACATGTAACCGCCAGTAAACATGCACTGAGCAACACTACTGTGTTTTGAGTGGTGAGACACTTAAACTTAAATGCTGCTGATTGGCTCAATGCTGTAAAAACACATTGTAAAAAGAAACCTTGGAAGCGCTCTTGAGTGCAAACACAAATACGCATTGGAACATTTGTCAAATCTGTTTCGCCAATATCCTATTTTAACAGATTCAGCTGAGGATGCTCTTTCCTTCGTTTGAGGCCCATGCAGAACCAGGACTGCTTCAGAATAATGTCACACAGTTCATTCATGAAAAAATATGTAAGCACTTTGACCAGAGCTGTAATTTGATTAAGGTGTTTACGTGCCTGTTTATTAATGTGATTATGATTACTACGAATATGAGTTTAATCACATTATTTTGATCAAAGTATTGCATTTACATGAGGTAAAGTTTAATCGCATTATTGCCAAAATTATTATAATCCCCTTATGAGGGTGCATGTAAACGCATCCACTGACAGAGAGATGTTAAATGGATTGAGGAATATAGCTTGCCGTTTTTGTCTATACTGGGACGAACTGCTTTTATGATCATTTATCAAGTGTTTGGTCCTGAGACTTATTTAATTCATGAAACCTATACATTTAAACATCTCCCTCTCATATTTTACTAGAGTCATTTAATTTAAATTGATTAATTTGATGCCCTCCCACATAAATCTGTCCCTACATAAATGTAGCTATAAATTGGAATATGACCACGTATTTAGTCAACGGCAGTGCTTCACTAAAACACTGTGGTGTAAGAAATGTGTTTGTTTATATTGATAACTGTCTATTAAAAGTCTTTGAGAGTGAACTTCAGTCTTCAGGTGAATGATTTCAATACAAAGAGTCACTTTGCATTGTCAGCACATGCTTCAGTGCTCTGAGAGTGTTTATAATGCTGTGAGTTTAACACTTCATGATGGACACTGTTTATCATAATAACAAACAAATGACTACAATGACATTCATCATCTTCTTGATCTTAGGGATGTATTTTCAAGGTAAGGTATTATTTTATTTAATTAGCTTCTTTGAGATTTCTGAGATATTTAAGTTAAATATTTCAGTTTAATGTCTTTGAATTGTTCTTCAGGTTCTACAGGACAGGTGACTGTAATTCAGACTCCAACAGAGAAACATGTTCAGAACGGACAAACAGTCACTCTGACCTGTAAAACCAGCACTGCCATTGGACGTCAGTCAGATGGTCACTGTAAGTCTTGTGTCTCCTGGTACCTACAGAAACCTGGAGAAAGTCCTAAGGTTTTAATTCATAGCATCAGAACCCTTTATACTGGAACTCCATCTAAATTCAGTGGAAATGGAGCTGATCATGGAACTGATTTCAGTCTGACCATCAGTGGAGTCCAGACTGAAGATACAGGAGATTATTACTGTCTGGCTTTAAACTATATAAATAATAACTGGGTGTTCACACAGTGATAAAGAGTTGTACAAAAACTCAGTCAGAGTCACAGTGACTGCACTGATACAGCTGAGAGATACTGCAGCTGCTCCACAACACAATCACACACAACACTGATCAACACAAACACACATAACACAAACTAAAGAGATGGTGAAAAAACTTTAGGTTGGAAGGTTTGACTGTCAGAGAAAGTCAGACAAAGTTAGACATACCATAAAAATTTAAACCACTTCTGCCCCTGTAACCTATTACAGTCCATTAAATCAAATTAGACATCAAACCATATTAGACATGGAAGGTAAAACTATGTGGTTTCTATTTTGCATTTGCTCATAAAGTTGTTTTCTCAGATATTTTAACGTACTTTTAACCAAAATCATATTATATCAGTAATTGTAGTAAACTAAAACAGTTTCCAACACAAAAATTAAAAACAAAAACAAAATGCATCTCTTCAACACTAGTAGAAACCTCCAGGACATTTTGGAAACAATAGATAATTTGTTTTTACGCAAACAGGTCTGTGGTAAAGCAACTTTATTTTGTTTGATGTCCTTACGTAAATGCCCAGCGTCCTGGAGATGTCATATGCGATTAGATGAATGTCTGCTTCCATATTCAGTATCAGCTGTATATGTAGATTATGTACTATTATTTACTAGTTGATCATAAAAATGAATGAAGCCCATCAATAATATTCTGTCCGTTGACAATGTTAAAAACTTGGCTTGTAAGAACTCTTGAGAAGTTCTAGCATAAAGGTCCAGTTCTGATCTTGTGTTCACACTTGAAGTTTGGTTCTCTTGGTTCTTTTGGTCAGGACCAATAAAGAAAACATGTAGTCCCGTGGCTGGTTGCATAAAAGGTTTCTTTATGACTGGTCATAACACTGGTTTATGCATCTGGTTTTGCTTAGCATTTACACTGTAATTTTTAACACTGAACCTAAAGATACAAAACAAAAGGCATAAGGACACGGTCACAGCCTTATTAGACAGTTTTTATGACATACATTTAGCAAACAAAAACAATGCTGTGTGCTGGGCTAAATAGTTGTATTTTTAGAAGCCTATATAACTCATGAAGAGGTTATAAAATGGGTAAAGGAGTCAAAACACTGTTGCACACAGATCTTTTGCAAGGAGATGGCAGTTCTGACGCTTGTACTGAACTTTAATGGGTAACATAGTTCCTATATTGATAAGAACAGGGTATGTTTGAACATTTTGTCCTTTAGGATCACATCTTGTGACAGCATGTCCTGATAAGGAGGGTCTATGTCTGCTTGTATGGTTCTCACCAAGGTTTGGATGGCCATTTCAACATTGTAGCATTTTAAATCCTGCCCACTTCTTTGCATTGTCAGCACATGCTTCAGTGCTCTGAGAGTGTTTATAGTGCTGTGAGTTGAACACTTCATGACTGAGAGCAGAACAGAACAGAATCTTCATCATCGCACAAGACAAAACAACAACAATGAACAACATCCTCATCCTCATCTGAACCACTGCAGTTTTTATTAAAGGTGAGATATAAACAATTTGACACTGGTGTTGCTGTTCTTGAATATGATGGTAGTAGTTTTAAACACAATTTGTCTTTTTCAGAATCCAGTGGAGTCACTCTGACTCAACCTAAAGTAAAAACTGTCCAGCAGGGTCAAAGAGCTACAATAGAGTGTCATATAGATGTAGGAATATACAGCAGCTACTTAGCCTGGTATCAGCAGAAACCTGGAGAAGCTCCTAAACTCCTCATTTATTACATAAACAACCTCCAGTCAGGAACTCCATCTAGATTCAGTGGCAGTGGATCTGGCAGTGATTTTATTCTGACCATCAGTGGAGTCCAGACTGAAGATATGGGAGATTATTACTGTCAGAGTTACCACAGTGGTGGTGTGTACACACAGTAATAAAGAGTTGTACAAAAACCTTCATCAGTCAGAGTCACAGTGACTGCACTGATACAGCTGAGAGATACAGCTGCTGCTCTACAACGCAATCACACACAACACTGATCAGATCATAAACACTTATAACACAGTATCATTACAATCCACATTTCTGTATTTCTTAAGAGAATGAGTCTTAAAATAATTTATAAAAAAAAAAAAAAAAAACATGATCATGCTTTAGGTGTAATATACTGTCCCTCATTTTTGCTGAAAGGCTTTTTATTTGACTAAAAGAAAGATTTATATTTTTACATACAGGTCCTTCTCAAAAAATGAGCATATTGTGATAAAGTTCATTATTTTCTGTAATGTACTGATAAACATTAGACTTTCATATATTTTAGATTCATTACACACAACTCGAAGTAGTTCAAGCCTTTTATTGTTTTAATATTGATGATTTTGGCATACAGCTCATGAAAACCCAAAATTCCTATCTCAAAAAATTAGCATATTTCATCCGACCAATAAAAGAAAAGTGTTTTTAATACAAAAAAAGTCAACCTTCAAATAATTATGTTCAGTTATGCACTCAATACTTGGTCGGGAATCCTTTTGCAGAAATGACTGCTTCAATGCGGCGTGGCATGGAGGCAATCAGCCTGTGGCACTGCTGAGGTGTTATGGAGGCCTAGGATGCTTCGATAGCGGCCTTAAGCTCATCCAGAGTGTTGGGTCTTGCGTCTCTCAACTTTCTCTTCACAATATCCCACAGATTCTCTATGGGGTTCAGGTCAGGAGAGTTGGCAGGCCAATTGAGCACAGTAATACCATGGTCAGTAAACCATTTACCAGTGGTTTTGGCACTGTGAGCAGGTGCCAGGTCGTGCTGAAAAATGAAATCTTCATCTCCATAAAGCTTTTCAGCAGATGGAAGCATGAAGTGCTCCAAAATCTCCTGATAGCTAGCTGCATTGACCCTGCCCTTGATAAAACACAGTGGACCAACACCAGCAGCTGACATGGCACCCCAGACCATCACTGACTGTGGGTACTTGACACTGGACTTCAGGCATTTTGGCATTTCCCTCTCCCCAGTCTTCCTCCAGACTCTGGCACCTTGATTTCCGAATGACATGCAAAATTTGCTTTCATCCGAAAAAAGTACTTTGGACCACTGAGCAACAGTCCAGTGCTGCTTCTCTGTAGCCCAGGTCAGGCGCTTCTGCCGCTGTTTCTGGTTCAAAAGTGGCTTGACCTGGGGAATGCGGCACCTGTAGCCCATTTCCTGCACACGCCTGTACACGGTGGCTCTGGATGTTTCTACTCCAGACTCAGTCCACTGCTTCCGCAGGTCCCCCAAGGTCTGGAATCGGTCCTTCTCCACAATCTTCCTCAGGGTCCGGTCACCTCTTCTCGTTGTGCAGCGTTTTCTGCCACACTTTTTCCTTCCCACAGACCTCTTGCTTGAGGGTGTCAATGATGGCCTTCTGGACAGCAGTCAGGTCGGCAGTCTTACCCATGATTGCGGTTTTGAGTAATGAACCAGGCTGGGAGTTTTTAAAAGCCTCAGGAATCTTTTGCAGGTGTTTAGAGTTAATTAGTTGATTCAGATGATTAGGTTAATAGCTCGTTTAGAGAACCTTTTCATGATATGCTAATTTTTTGAGATAGGAATTTTGGGTTTTCATGAGCTGTATGCCAAAATCATCAATATTAAAACAATAAAAGGCTTGAACTACTTCGAGTTGTGTGTAATGAATCTAAAATATATGAAAGTCTAATGTTTATCAGTACATTACAGAAAATAATGAACTTTATCACAATATGCTAATTTTTTGAGAAGGACCTGTAATTAACCTTACAACACATTAACTAACAGCCTAAATACCAAATCAACTACCTGTGCTGAAAAGCCTTGTTGCCATGCCAACATTTTGTCCATCAAGGTCTGAAGTCCCATAAAATGGATCAATGAAAATCTCTCCTATGTAATTTGAATAATCGTATCCAGAGTGGCTGCTTAATGGGGTTTCATTAAATAATAAGACTACAAATCAAGAGTGTGTGTTTGGCCTGTTTTCACTAACACAAATCCATTTAATGTGATTACTTGGGATTTGAAATTTCAATGTCTGTAAAACTGAGCAGGGTAATCTCTATCCAGAGATGGGCACTCAAGTCACATTTTAACAGACTTTTGACTAAACTCTACATTTGATCTAAAATTACTCCAGGATCTACTCAGACTTCAGAAGAAAGAATTTTTCAGCATTACAATCTGACACAAAAGCTTCTGTATTTTTTAATTTGTTTTTTAAGAGAAAGAACTAACTTGTCCCAACGCTTAGTTTCATGGTCATACAGTCCCTGCCTTTAAAAGCAGCGACCATGGTATTCCAACCACTGTTGTAAGGTCAAATGATTTGTCAGAATGAGTTGAATGTGTAACAAAGGAGTCAGCAGAGTGGGGATCTATATGCAACTACTAATACTCATGGTCATACAGGCAAGGTCAATACACGGCAGACAGGACTAACATAGGCAGAGCTAGCGAATGGTCAATGTCCAAGCAAATGGTCGAGACAGGCTTCTAGCAAACAAACGTAATCCAGTAAACAGGCAAGGGTTGATAGGCGGGCAGAAAACAGTCAGAAAATGGGAAATAATACACAGGAATGAAACCTTCAGAAAATGACAGACTAGGCAAATCAAGACTTCGCAAAGTAACACCTGAAATGGAGGTCTATTTATAGTCTGGGTGTGATGAACTAAGATGGCTGACAGGTGTAAAGGTGATAGGTGAGAGGAAGTCAGTGGGAGAGGGTTTGTGGGAAATGGAGTTTGACAGAGTTTAGTGTCTCAGTGAGAGCTCCCTCTAATGGTCAGCAGCACGATTTGTGACAAAATGCATTTGATGACATTTTTATATGCAGTTTCTAAGTTGCCTATGAATGTAATAGTGAATTTATCTGTATGCTGCTTGACTACAGCAGAAGTGAAACTGGTCTGTTTCAGTCCAGATCAAGTAACCAATCAAACAGTGACACTGGGAGTGTGGGCTGAAAATCCCATTTGCATTGTCAGGATGGAGTGATTCTGATCTTCTCAAAATAGAGCAGCTCTGTATCCAGAGACCATGTTCAAACCCCAAGAGCTTTATTTGACTAGATTTACTGCTACTGATCAAGCTCCTGAAAAGCACCTGAACAAACACTACATGCATCTTCATCTGTTAGTTGAATGATGTTATTAGACACAAATGGAGCTTGTTGAGAAGCTTTACTGAATGTTTGAGCAAACACAGCAGACTGAAAGATCAGCCAGTGCTTTGACGCTAGAGCTCTCTTTCAGTATTGAGTTGTAAATGACTACAGCTGCAGCACTGGACTCATGTGAATCCTGCCTGACACAGGACACTCAGATACGGCTCATCTTCAAAACAGAGCAGAGCTCATTGGAGAAACATCAGCACTCAGAGCGACTAACAGCGACTCTTATGGAACGAAACCCCATGAGGAGCTCCATCATGTGTTACTCTGCAGACGTACAGCTCTACCTCTTCTCGGCGTGCTTTGCTGAGGGTCAGGATGTTACTGCGGCTGTAGCAGTCGTCCCGCTCGCTCTCAGTGTTGGTCAGATTAAGTGAAAAACACATTGTTGATTAGTTTAGAAAACTGAATCAACATATTAAATGAGCTGATATACACATAATATACAAGTTGCACAATCAATGTATATTTCAATTACACCTCATGAGCAAAACCAAACATACCAAGACACAGTCTGCTTCAATTCATGTAGGCTTTACATAAATCACAAAATTAAAGTCTTCAGATCTTAGTTAATATTTTTCAGCTCAGATTTTTTTTCTTTGTAACTCAGTTTTAAACTTTTAAAGAGATTTCATATGTACAAATGATATCACTTTTTTCATAATTAGAAAACAAATTAATTTATAAATGTACATACAATAAATATAATTTACAAACATACATTTACAATTGACATTTTTATAAGTATTAAAACGCACTGAACTATAAGAGCAGCATGATTGAAATATTCCAAATTATTGACTGAACTTCAGAAAGAAGCTTTACATTACATCTACATTTACATTATGATATTAAATCCATTTTTCTTGTATGACATCTACAATATAAGAATGGCTGTATATGAACACAGAGTTGTAATAAATAAAATAAAAATAAACCTGTAATAAACTGATAAAACTCATAATTCAGTTCTCCTAAATATCTAAACATGACAACATTTTAGATGAAATATTTATTGTAAAACAATATTTAAAAATGTAATAAATAAATACATTATTTTGTTTCAGTTTTTTTTACAGAAATTCACATCTGTACAGTAGAACACAGAAGAAAAAAAATGTCAAGTTCTTTTTATGATCATTTATCGAGTGTTTTGTCAAGCAGTGGAGATTTATTGACTTCATGATGCTTGTCACTTTAAATCTCTGTCTTATTGTACTTTGAATTAAAATACAATTTTAGGTAACACTTTATAATAACGTTCAGATGTAAGTCATTTATATGTGATTAGTTAATGATGAAATAATCTTTTACAAAACATTCACAAATGATTAATAACTGATATGCTAACAATTTGTGTATGTTTTGTTAATTCATTTGCAAGTCAATTACAAGTTCATTTACAAGTAATTACTTAATGATAAACTAATCATTTACAAAACATGACTATGTGTTTATAAATGATTAATGAGTGCTACGTTAAAAAGTGCAAAAATGCAATTATTCTAAAACTATTTTCTTTTTTAAATAATAATAAATTATTTGCTGTCAAGTGAATAAACATGTAAACCCTTTCTCTCATCAGCACAGACTTTCTGTGTGGAGTGTGTTGGATCTAGTGATAATGTAAACCAGTTTACCCTCCAATGAAGATCACACCAGGTGCACAGTGCTAAATATGTATCACAGAAGACATCTTTACTTTCACCAGTCAGCCCTTACATTGCATTACACACTACAAATTATTCAAAACCTGTTGTGTAAATGCATGAGTAAATAATTTACAAAACTTTCTGCATCCCCTAATCTAAAGTGTAAACAATTCATCACTTGTAAATGTGTTACACATCATTTGTAGATCTTTCTTACATGTTAAAAATGATCTGGTGGATACAAGGCATTTACAACACTTTCTGCGTCCCCTAATCTAAAGTGTAAACTACTCAGTTGTAAATGTTTTATAATCCTGCCGGTTGCAGGTTGTGTGGGTATACACACTGGGGGGAAAGATCTACAAATGATGAGTAAAACATTTACAACTGATGAATTGTTTACACTTTAGAATAGGGGATGCAGAAAGATGTGTAAATGATTTATTCATTATGTGATCTTCAATGGAGGATAAACATTTAAATGACTGACATTTCAATTATTTACAATTGTTTAATAATATATTGACTAGTAACTTATTAACCATTTACAAAGGACCTGTTTGATTATTTCATGATATGTTCTTTTTAAGATAACATGACAGATTTATAAATTGTTAGCATATAATTTATTAATCATTTATGAATGCATAGTCATGTTTTGTAAATAATTGGTTCATCATTAACTAATTACTTGTAAATGAATTAACAAAACATACATAAATGGTTAGCATATCACTTATTAATGGTTTCTAAATGTTTTGTAAATGATTATTTCATCATTAACTAATCACTTATAAATGACTTACAACTGAACGTTATTATAAAGTGTTACCAAATTTTAACATTTTAATGACTATTAGCGATGAATTTGATGCTGTTCCTCATAAATCTGTCAATTTAATTTAGTTATAAATTGTAACATGATGACACATCTAGTAACCTGCAGTGTCTCAGTAAAGACTACGAAACAATGTGGCATGAGAAATTGTCTTTTATATGTCTTTGAAAGTAAACTACCGACTTCAGGTAAATTATTTAAATAGCGAGAGTCAGTTTGCATTGTCAGCACATGCTTCAGTGCTCTAAGAGCATTTATAGTGCTAATACTTCATGACTGACACTGTTTATCATAACGTACACAAGAACTACAATGGCATTCATAATTTTCTTCTTGATCTGCGGAATGTGTTTTCAAGGTAAGGCATTGTTTTATGTAAACAGCTTCTTGGCAGTTTTCTGTTATTATTATTATTACTTTTATTTATTTATTATTATTATTTTTTTTTTTTAAAAGTTCAGAAGTTTAATGTCTTT
The DNA here is from genome assembly GCA_033026305.1 of Cirrhinus molitorella. NCBI lineage: Eukaryota > Metazoa > Chordata > Actinopteri > Cypriniformes > Cyprinidae > Cirrhinus > Cirrhinus molitorella. The sequence goes on from CM065141.1 coordinate 23,120,544, forward strand.
TAATTGTTCTTCAGATTCTACAGGACAGGTGACTGTAATTCAGACTCCAACAGAGAAACATGTTCAGAACGGACAAACAGTCACTCTGACCTGTAAAACCAGCAGCTCCATTGGACGTCAGTCAGATGGTCACTGTAAGAATTGTGTCTCCTGGTACCTACAGAAACCTGGAGAAACTCCTAAACTTCTAGTGTATTTAATAAAAACCCTCCAGTCAGGAACTCCATCTAGATTCAGTGGAAATGGAGCCGATCATGGAACTGATTTCAGTCTGATCATCAGTGGAGTCCAGACTGAAGATACAGGAGATTATTACTGTATGGCAATAAACTACATAAATAATAACTGGGTGTTCACACAGTGATAAAGAGTCGTGCAAAAACCTTCATCACTAATACACCCGAGAGATACTGCAGCTGCTCTACAACACAGTTACACGCAACACAGATTAGATCACAAACACTAACAACATGAAATAAATATATGAGAATGTTTATTGTGAAAAAAAAAAGTTAATGTTGACTTGAAAAAACCTTATCTGAATGTATGGTTAGAAAGTTTTACTGTCAAAATATGAGCTTGAGCCCTTGTGCTTTTATGATTTATTATTAGTTTAACAATCTAATTTACTCCCACAAACACTTTAACAATGACACTAAAACTACCAAACCATCATTAAATGCATCAAAATCTAAACACAACTATCAAAATAACACTAGAATACTGAAGGATTGACAGTAAAACATTATATTGTATATCGTCGCTGTCGGGCGGAAACCTCCTATGTCCAAATTTTGTAAATTTCATATTTTTTCACAAATCGATGCTATTGGTCAGTGCCCACGTGGATCTGTAATTTTTACAAATTATTAACCAATCTAAAGTGTTGAAAATAGCTTGAGAGCAAATCTCTTAACTCATTTGAACACTTCAACTGTCTGAGAAGAGCTCGTATCTCCACCTTTTCTTCACTCCGCTGGAGCGTCGGGGCATAAGTCCCCTTCCATCTTCTTGTCACAAAGCATCGGCAAAAATAATTAGCATTGAATGTGTCGGTGGAAACAGTAAGGAGATATTTGAATGATCCATTAATAAACTAGTGTATTCTGAGATAATGTCGCAAAGACCCTGACTTGCAATCTCTTCTTTGGACGCAACTTTTGAAGGAAAGCATCTTTCCGGATTACATAATGAAAGCGTTTTTTTCTGATTTGTTTTATTTCGTTAAGTAATAATTTAAAGCTTTCTATTTATTTATTTATTTATTTATTTGTCATGTTTGTGAGGCATGTAGCCTATTCGCTGAAAAATGTGATCGCGCTGACTCCTCATGTCCTGCAAAGCGATTTCAGCTTCTCCTCTTCAAAAACAATATTCACATAATAGCGCACATTTATCTAGGTTTAATGTTTAAACTAAAATTGTTCTATAGCTACTTTAACTGTTTTAGATCTATAGATTTTATTTTATGCAAGTCGTAATGATTTAAAAGGCAAAAGTCTTCCGCTGGCCGCTGTTCGTAAAAAAAAAACACAAACAAACAAACTGATATTTAACGAACAAAAAAAATGCTCCAAAAGTTTTTCAAAATTAACTTAATAAGAAAACGAAACGAAATATAACCACTTTGGCATTACATACAAAACGTAACTATGTTAATAGCTGAAACAGTAGTATAAGCTGTTCTGGAAGAATTAAGGGGAAAAAAGACGGACTCAGTTTTTTTGTATTGCATCATAGCTCTTAAACCTTTAAAATAGAGTTTAGGAAGATGTATGTAACCACAGTCGTTAGCTTTGGTTAACTATTGAAGCCTTTTCTCTTGTCAAAAGGCTCAACGCGACCGCAGACTTTGATGAACACTGCTGGCAGCAGCGAACTCTGTGTCTGTACCATTCTTATCAATGATGGCGTAATCTCGTATCTCCCTGCTCCCAAGTCATAAAACCTCGTATCTCCGATAAAACATGATTTTGGGGAAATGTTGTCTTAATGTTGATACACAACAGTGTATGATTGCAATATATGGTATAATACCAACTTTAACGATAAAATATTTAATAACTCAAAAAATATGCAGTTTTTTTCATTTCCTGAAAAATGACGGTTTTGGAGATACGAGGATTCCGCCCGACAGCGACGATATTTTTATTGTATCTGTTTTTTGAGAGCAGATGCTCTTTAATATTAGGTCTATTATCAGCCCAGTAAAGTAATTATACATCCATTCAGAATCATTATATAGAACGATACATTTCATCTGAATTTAATCAGTAAATGAATAATGTATTATATTCTCTATACACACAGTAGGGGGCGCCACTAGAATGAACGCTTATCTGAGCATCAGCAGACGTGCATTTGGCAAATAGCTGATGATTAATTATCTTTAACAAGTCACTTTGGATGGCATTCATACCTACAGTAGTAAAGAACAGAGCACAATATGCATATGAAGATACAGCAAATTGTAAGATTGCTTAAGTTTCATTAATGTTTAAAATTGTAGAAAATAAATTGGAATCTATATGTCAGTGACAGTGACAGAAATATTTTAATTTGATTGAGGAATATAGTTTACTGCTTTGTCCATACTGGGTCAAGCTGTTTAATGATCATTTGTGGAGATCAATTTAATTCTCCCTTTTATTTTACTAGAGTCATTTAATTCATGTTTTTTGATTTAATTTAGTTATGAATTGCAAGATGATAACATTATCAGTCATCTCCAGTGCATTAACAATAAAACTGTCCAGTCAGGAACTCTGTGAAAATTGAGCTGATTATGGAACTGATTTCAGTCTGACCATCAGTGGAGTCCAAACTGAAGGTTAGACTTAAGTCTAATGATGAAACAGTGTGGCATAAATATTTGTGTTGGTTTATATAAGCAATTGTCTTTTTAATGTCTGTGAGATTGAGTTGCAGTCTTCAGATAAGTGCTTTAAATAGCAAGAGTCAATTTGCATTGTCAGCACATGCTTCAGTGGTCTGAGAGTGTTTATAATACTGTGAGTTTAACACTTCATGACTGACACTGTTTATCATAATAACAGACACAACTACTACAATGACATTCATAATCTTCTTGATCTTAGGGATGTATTTTCAAGGCAAGGCATTGTTTTATTTAATTATTGATTTTCTGTAATCTCTTTTTTTTCAGTTCAAAAGGTTTATTGTCTTTTAATTGTTCTTCAGATTCTACAGGACAGGTGACTGTAATTCAGATTCCAACAGAGAAACAAGTTCAGATCGGACAAACAGTTACTCTGAACTGTAAAACAAGCAGTGCTATTGGCCGTCAGTCACACAGTTGGTGTGCGTCTTGTTTCTCCTGGTACCTACAGAAATCTGGAGAAACTCCTAAACTTTTAATTTACAGCATCAAAACACTTCATACTGGAACTCCATCAAGATTCAGTGGAAATGGAGCTCAATATGGAACTGATTTCAGTCTGACCATCAGTGGAGTCCAGGCTGAGGACACAGGAGATTATTACTGTGTGAGTCAAAACTGGGTCAGCAATAGCTGGGTGCTCACACAGTGAAACAGACTCGCACAAAAACCTCCATCAGTCAGAGTCATAGTGACTGCACTGATACAGCTGAGAGATACTGCAGCTGCTCTACAACACAATCACACACAACACTGATCAGATCACAAACACACATAACACAAAATAAAGATGGTGAAACTTATTGTGAAAAGTTGATGAAGGCTTGGCAAATCCTTGTCTGAAAGTATAACAACTTTTGTTTGGAAGGATTTCTGTCAGAGAAAGTCAGACAAAGATAGACAGGCCATAAAAACTTCAGGCCTGTTGCAAAACTTATTGCAGCCCATTAAAACAACTTAGGACAACAGCGAACCATATTAGACATGGAAGGTAAAATTGGTTGCTTCTTTGTGTTTGCTCATACTGTAGTGTTTCTGACCAAATTGTACATACTTCAACAGCATTTAGCTGTATTATAGAATTTCAGTCATTTCAGTAAACTTGCAGTTAATATGGTAAATGTATAGCAAACAAAGCAGCTTCCAACACAAAACACAGGAACTTATGATCTTGTGTTCACACTTGAAGTTTGGTTCTAATTGTTCTTTTGGTCAGGACCAAAACAAAAAAAAAAAAAACGTAGTCCTGTGTCCGGTTGCATAAAATGCTTCTTTATGACTGGTCATATTCAAATGCAGATTGGTGCAATCTGAATTCGAAAAATAAGACTGATTACCCCTTGGTATCTGGTTTATGCATCTGTTTTGCTTAGCATTTACACTCATTTTTAACAGAGAATCTAAAGATACCAGGGCCTAAAATGAACACTCAGTAAGCACCAAATACGAGTAATAACTGGCGTTGGCAAGTAGGGGAGAGTGGGGTAAGATGAGTCATTTTTTATTAAGTGGTCCACAAGATAAGGGAAAATGAGGCAGAATAAAATAAAAGTATCTACAGTAATTTCAGGATGCTTCCTATAATTTTCAATTATCAGAATGTAACTATGACAAAGGGTTCTAAAATTATGGCTGCTTATAAAAAAGTGTTCATGTGGCTCATGCTTTCACTGAGCCAGTCAGCCCTTACATTGCATTAAACACTACAAATTATTCAAAACCTGTTGTGTAAATACATGAGTAAATAATTTACAAATCTTTCTGCATCCCCTAATCGGAAGTGTAAACAATTCATCACTTGTAAATGTGTTACACATAATTTGTAGATCTTTCTTACATGTTAAAAATGATCTGGTGGATACAAGGCATTTACAACACTTTCTGCGTCCCCTAATCTAAAGTGTAAACTACTCATTAGTTGTAAATGTTTTATAAACCTGCTGGTTACAGGTTGTGTGGGTATACACACTGGGGGAAAGATCTACAAATGATGAGTAAAACATTTACAACTGATGAATTGTTTACACTTTAGAATAGGGGATGCAGAAAGATGTGTAAATGATTTATTCATTATGTGATCTTCAGTGGACTGACATTTCAATTATTTATAATTGTTTAATAATATATTGACTAGTAACCATTTACTAAGGATCTGTTTGATTATTTCATATGTTATGTTATTTTTTAAGATAAAATGACAGATTTGTAAATTGTTAGCATATAATTTATTAATCATTTATGAATGTATAGTTATGTTTTGTAAATAATTGGTTCATCATTAACTAATTACTTGTAAATGAATTAACAAAACATACATAAATTGTTAGCATATCACTTATTAATGGTTTCTAAATGTTTTGTGAATGATTTTTTCATCATTAACTAACCACTTATAAATGACTTACAACTGAACGTTATTATAAAGTGTTACCAAACTCTATTGCACACTCAGATCTGCTGCAAGGAGATGGTGATTCTGACAGTTCTTATGATGACAAGAACCAGGTATGTTTACGCATTTTGTCCTTTTTAGGATCAGATCTTGTAACAGCATGTCCTGAAAAGGTGGGTTTCTGTCTGCTTGTTTGGTTCACACCAAGGTTTGGATTACCATTTCAACATTGTGGCATTCTAAATCCTGCCCACTTCTTTGCATTGTCAGCACATGCTACAGTGCTCTGTGTGAGTGTTTATAGTGTTGTGAGTTTAACACTTCATGACTGAGAGCAGAACAGAAAAGAATCTTCATCATCACACAAGACAAAGCAACAACAATGAACATCATCATCTTTATCAGGACCATTGCAGCTTTTGTTCAAGGTGAGATATAAACAATTTGACACTGGTGCTGGTGTTCTTGAAAAGTTTATGATGGTAATTTTAAACACTATTTGTTTTTATTTTATCTTTTTTTAGAATCCAGTGGAGTCACTTTGACTCAACCTAACGTTAAAACTGTCCAACAGGGTCAAACAGCTGTAATAGAGTGTCATATAGATGCACAAATATACAGCAACTACTTAGCCTGGTATCAGCAGAAACCTGGAGAAACTCCTAAACTCCTCATTTATTACATAAACACCCTCCAGTCAGGAACTCCATCTAGATTCAGTGGCAGTGGAAGAAGGAGTACTGGAAAAGATTTCACTCTGACCATCAATGGAGTCCAGACTGAAGATACGGGATATTATTACTGTCAGTTACCACTTGTTCCTCAGTAATGAAGTGTTCACACAGTGATAAAGAGTCGTTCAAAGAATCACAGTGCCTGCACTAATACAGCTGAGAGATACTGCAGCTGCTCCTCAACACAATCTCACACAATACTGATCAACAGTGATGTTTAAAACACCCAGACATAAACATAATCTTATAGTAACTTTCTCACCCTTGCCTTAAGATGTGAATCAATGTGCAAAAATGCACATTAAAATCCATAAAATGCCTTGCTTGACCAATAATTCTTATGATAGTTATTAAAAACCCAAACTTAAATCACAACATTACATATTTATTAGCTGTGAAACTGTATATAGTCTATTAGAGGTTCACTGGGAGGCACTGTAGTTAAAAATTAGCTAATAGTGATCTACCACATTCAACTGAATAATTAGTCAAACAGAGTTCTTAATAGTTGTTAATAGAATGTTACTATTCTGCTACTGATTTGTTACTCATTTATTCCTGTGTAGTTAACAATGAAAGAACATTATTCCAAAATGTTACCTGACATTTAAACCAAAGTGCTGCTGCAGGTTTATTACATGAACCAATAATGTCACAGTAGAATAAACAATAGAAAGTGTTCAGTGAGCTGTCTATAATAATGACTAAATCAATAAGATAAACGATTCTGTCAACCTTCAGTAATTTGTACATAATATTTTAAGGTGTATCAATACATGTTGGAAAACATGTCTGCGAGTAATTAACAATCTTCAGGTAAATTATTTATATAGACGGTCACTTTGCATCTTCAGCATGTTTCAGTCCACTGGGAGTGTTTATAGTGCTGTGAGTTTAACACTTCATGACTGACAACATTTATCATTATAACAGACACATCAACTATAATGACATTCATCATCATTTTCTTGATCTTGTGAATGAAGATACAGCAGATTATCACTGTCAGAGATACAACATCAGTAGTGAAGATTTGATACAGAGTCGTACAAAAACCTCCATCAGTCAAAGTCACAGTGACTGCAGTCAAACACTTGAGAGATACTGCAGCTGCTCTGCAACACAATCACACACAACACTGATCATCAGTGAACAAAAACAAGTATCAAATGAAGGAAAGAGAATGAGTCAGTGTTTAAATATAATCATTGTGTTTTAGGCCCATGTCAATCAAACTGAGCAGACTGCATTCAGTCACTTCTGCTGACTACATGCGTTGCATTCCATTTGACCTACAGAAATTTACATTCTTACACAATTCGTGTCAGAATGGCTGAATCTTGATGTTTGATTATTGATTTTTATGATATTTTCATGTATATTTTTACTAACTCCTATAAATATGATGAGCTTTCCTGTGTGCTGCTTGACTACAGCAGAAGTGAAACTGGTCTGTTTCAGTCCAGATCATGTAACCAATCAAACAGTGACACTGGGAGTGTGGGCTGAAAATCACATTTGCATTGTCAGGGTGGAGTGATTCTGATCCTCTCAGAATAGAGCAGCTCTGTCTCCAGAGACCATGTTCAAACCTTAAGAGCTTTATTTGACTAGATTTACTGCTACTGATCAAACTTCTGGAAAGCACCTGAACAAACATTACATGAATCTTCATCTGTTAATTGAAAAAACATTTGTCAGACACAATTAGAGCTTGTTGAGAAGCTTTATTAAATGTTGCAGAAAACACAGCAGATTGAAAGATCAGCCAGTGCTTTGACACTTGAGCTCTCTTTCAGTATTGAGTTATAAATGACTACAGCTGCAGCACTAGACTCATGTGAATCCTGCCTGACACAGGACACACACATACAGCTCATCTTCAGGAGAGAGCAGCACTCACTGGAGAAACATCAGCACTCAGAGTGACTAACAGCCACTCTTGGTGAACGAGGCCTCATGAGGAGCTCCATCATGTGTTACTCTGCAGACGTACTTATCTACCTCTTCCCAGCGGGCTTTGCTGAGGGTCAGAACGCTACTGCGGCTGTAGCGGCCGTCCCGCTCGCTCTCTGCGCTGGTCACAACCCCCTCTGTGACCCCTGAGCCGTCTAGTGTCCAGCTCACCTGCGCCCCCTGTGGAGAGTAAGAGCTGAGCAGACAGAGCAGTGCAGCTGAGTCTCCAGAGATCTGCAGAGAAGAGGGTGGCAGCAGAGACACTGAGGGCTTCACTGTGGGACCAGCTGCAGGAGACAAACACAACACATTCACAAACAAAGAAAACACACTGCAGCTCAAGCACTCTTTTGCTCTGCATCATTCCCGCCATTTCAACATGACTTTCAACAGCAGACATGTGGAATGCATTCAAAATCACAACAATCTCAACATTCATGCTATTTAACATTACTGCAGTTGATGTAATAAACAATGTAAAATCAGCACAATCACTGTATATATTTAAATTAAACAGCATCAATTAAATCTAACATATTATGACTGCTTTAATTCCAGTTATTTTTATAACAAAACATAAAGATTTAATATTTCAGTAGAAATATTCTTGTATTTTTTCTTTACAGTTTTTCAAAATGTAATAATTTCAGTCTGCTGTTGTGACTACATTTCTAAATGTATATTTTTATAATGTTTTTTTTTTTTTGTTTTGTTTTTTTTCTTGTATTATAAACCACTGATTTATAAGCATATAAACATGAGATTCAAATTCATTGACTGCTGTGACTACAGCGGTTGAATAAGCATTTCTAAATGTATATTTTGATAATGTTTTTTTTCTTGTATTATAAACCACTGATTTATAAGCATATAAACATGAAATTCAAAATCATTGACTGTTGTGACTACAGCTCTGTGACTACAGCGTTTGATAAGCATTTCTAAATGTATATTTTTATGTTTTTTTTTCTTGTATTATAAACCAATGATTTATAATCATACAAACATGAGATTTAAAATCATTGACAGTTGTGACTACAGCGGTTGAATAAGCATTTCTAAATGTATATTTTGATAATGTTTTTTTTCTTGTATTATAAACCACTGATTTATAAGCATATAAACATGAAATTCAAAATCATTGACTGTTGTGACTACAGCTCTGTGACTACAGCGTTTGATAAGCATTTCTAAATGTATATTTTTATGTTTTTTTTTCTTGTATTATAAACCAATGATTTATAATCATACAAACATGAGATTTAAAATCATTGACAGTTGTGACTACAGCGGTTGAATAAGCATTTCTAAATGTATATTTTTATAATGTTTTTTTCTTGTATTATAAACCCCAATTTATAAGCATATAAATATGAGATTCAAAACCATTGATTGAACTACAAAAGTAACTACATTTATATTCACATTTATATGTTTTTTTATCTACAATAAAACAAAGTATTTATAAACAGTGCAAAAATAAATGAAGAAAAAACAAACCCATGATGAACTGATAAAACTCATGGTGAGTAACATTATGAAAAGTGACAAAAATGTACATTTTTTTTTAAACAGGAGAATTAAATAGACAGACTTACCGAGCACCAGTTTAGTTCCTCCACCGAATGTGTACCACAGTGATACAATCTGATGAAACGGTCGTACAAAAACCTCTATTCCACTCGAGTGAACACAATCTTCAGCAGAGAGAGAGCAAACAACATTTGAACACACTGATAGTAGAAACACCTCAGCTGATGATAACACTCAGTCATTTAGTTTGACAAAATACTTTCCAAAAATTAAGAACAAAAACACTTTCACAAAATGACTTTCAAACTGAAAACATTGCTTGAAAATCAGTTAAAGATTTTAATCATCTCATTTACAATAGACTTGATTCAGTCTGACTTTATATCCTACATAGTTGTTATTCATTTTCTTGTCTGCTGATTTAACACTTCTTAGGAAATGTATTTGATGAGCTGTTTCCACTGAGATGACATTTGAACTTTGATAATGTTGTGGAGTTTATCATAATTTTGTTACTGTTCTTTATTTGCAGCTCAATCATCATGATTCACAGAAAAAAAACATGAAGTTTCAGACAAATTAATTAGTAATTCAGAACTTTTCAGTTTTCAGTCTAGACTCATTTGACACAGTTACGTGGACTGGTGATCTTTATACAAATAGAGAGAGAGAGAGAGAGAAAGAGAGAGAGAGAGAGAGAGAGAGAGAGAGAGAGAGAGAGAAACAGGCCACATGAAAAGATTTCACATGTAGCATGTATCGACATTGATTTGGCTTTAAAAAGACAACAATGGACATTAAATTAACTTGAAATCAAACTGCATAAAAAAAGGTACATAAATTTAGTAATAACAAAAAAAATAAATAAAATAAAATAAAATTTCAGTGACCTAGAATAAAAAAAATCTTATTGTATGCATAATGTTGGCCCCTCTGTGAATACTTTCACTTAGAAATAAAGGAATCATGCATAGCTAGAATATGTGAATATATTATTTCTTCCACTGCGCTGGGAAATGAAAATGTTGCATCCACACTGATAGATGTCTAAACGAAGGCTAGTGTCATATAATCCAGCCAAGCAACAAACATAACAAAATTCTTGATATCAAGAATTCACATTTTCACTAACAAAGTAATTACTGATATTAACAAAGGCAGCTGATGTCTGAAATTACCCTTGCAACTAGTGAAATTGCATTGCTGATATTTAACTAGTAAACATACTTTTACAGATAATTAGAAATGTCATTTTGACAAGTAAGAATAACTACGGTAATGAGATCATGAATATTATTGAGATCTGGTTTTCCCACAATCCTCTTTTTAGCATAAATTTTTGCATATGCTTGTTGTTGCTTCATTACACTTTCTTCTAATTCATCAAATAAAAAATACAACCAAAATAAAAAAATAAAACCTTTTTGAAAACATTAGCTTTTGTGTACAGTTACTAAGGGATGAGTCGTCATGCTGCTTGCTCAAATTCATGCCATAATTTCTCCTTTTAAATTTGGGTGCGTTATGATGCAAAGCTATTGTTTGTGCGTGTGTGTGTGTGTGTTTTTTTTTTCTGTAAATTTTGATGTATTACTATGTACACCGACATATGATGAACCAAACTACTGTATTTGCACTCTTTGCCTAATTCAGCTTGGATATTCTTGACCATTGAGACCAAATGGGTGTGTAAAATATGACATGATACAAACTGTAATGTGCTAATAACTTGCATTTTTTTTATATAACATGTTGTCCAGTTCTTGAAGTATAGGGCCTACACTGGACAATAGTAATGATAAAGTCATACTGAACCCTTTTCCTCATGCCCATCTCAGCCATTTAAATGTTACATTAAATACATAACATGTGAATTAAATATGCAATAGTTTATCAATTTTACCGGGTTCCGAGTAAAATGTAAAACACACTTTAAAATGAAGGTGCTTTGAAAGGTTCTTCACAGCGATGCCATAGAAGAACCATTTTTGGATCCACAAATAACCATTCAGTTAAAGGTTCTTTAAAGAACCATCTCTTTCTTACCTTTTTATAAACTGAAGAACCTTCTTTCGCCACAAAGAACAAAAGGTTCTTCAGATGTTAAAGGTTCTTTTTCTTGATTTTTAAGAGTGTAGACAATGATTTCATAAGAATTATGTAATCTTGGCCATCTGGTTCACTGTTTGTTATATTATTATTATTATTATTATTATTATTATTAGTATTATTATTATTATTTTACTTTATAAGTGTGTTTACTTAAGACCTAACAACAGTTATCTATGAGCATTTCACACATTTCTATGTACACTAATAATCATTGATGGGAATAATGTACATAGAGTGTTGATAATATTTAAATATTTATGTAAATATTGATAATATTTACAGTCATTTACTGAATTTGATAGGTGTCTGTCACATTGTCCCACAGCAAGTAACACAATAGTTACTTCCCCTGGTAATTGGTTACATTTACAATAATATAACTCAGTTACTATTTGTTAGAAGTAGTAACTATAACTAATTACTTTTTTAAAGTAACATGCCCAAAACTGCTAATAATATGAAACCACTGTCAGTACTCTATGGATATATGCATTTACTGTAATTTATTATGAAAGAATTAATTTATAGTAACAATACCAACAATACCAATTAAAAATGTAACTGATGCTTACATGCCAACCACACTGAATGATATAGGCTTTAGCTCAATAATACACCCAGGGTGACCTGAAAAATGTTTGAATTTTACACTGACAAACTTGCTAGCTGATAGTCAAGCTCACTAAAGCACATGTTGAACACTTTGAAAGGATATTACTTGTAGATATCGATTATATTAAATATAATAAAAAAAAATTAAAGGCACAATATGTTTCCACCACTAGAGGGAGCATATTCAAAACAAACAAAGAAGTTTGATGATGTGGAATCACAGGAGTTGTTGTCTTCATCCCCACAGCCAATGTAATCCGTCGGGACTCGGGCGGAAATCATGTTCATGGAGCTAATGTATTAAAGACTTATTAAGGTCACTATAGCATGAAGCAGGGTGGGGCTGAAAGTCATGGAATTTAAAGAAAGCCACTGAAGCGATTGCAGTATCCAGTTCCACAAAGAACAGGCCTCACCATGGTCAACCAAAGAATTTGAGTGCACATGCTCAGCATCATATTCAGAGGTCGTGTTTGGGAAATAGACGTATGAGTGCTGCCAGCATTGCTGCAGAGGTTGAAGGGGTGGGGGGTCAGCCTGTCAGTGCTCAGACCATACGCTGCACATGGCATCAAATTGGTCTGCATAGCTGTCATCCCAGAAAGAAGCCCCTTTTAAAGATAATGCACAAGAAAGCCTGCAAACAGTTTGCTGAAGACAAGCAGACTAAGGACATGGATTACTGGAACCATGTCCTGTGGTCTGATGAGACCAAGATAAACTTATTTGGTTCAGATGGTGTCAAGCGTGTGTGGCGGCAACCAGGTGAGGAGTACAAAGACAAGTGTGTCTTGCCTACAGTCAAGCATGGTGCTGGGAGTGTCATGGGGCTGCATAAGTGCTGCTGGCCCTGGGGAGCTACAGTTCATTTAGGGAACCATGAATGCCAACATGTACTGTGATATACTGAAGCAGAACATGATACCCTCTCTTCAGAGACTGGGCCGCAGGGCAGCATTCCAACATGAAAATGACCCCAAACACACCTCCAAGATGACCACTACCTTGCTAAAGAAGCTGAGGGTAAAGGCGATGGACTGGCCAAGCATGTCTCCAGACTTAAACCCTATTGAGCATCTGTGTCATCATGGTGGAGTGGAAGAGGACTCCAGTGGCAACCTGTGAAGCTCTGGTGAACTCCATGATCAAGAGGGTTAAGGCAGTGATGGAAGATAATGGTGGCCAGACAAAATATTGACACTTTGGGCCCAATTTGGACACTTTCACTTAGGGGTGAACTTGCTTTTGTGGCCAGCGGTTTAGACATTAATGGCTGTGTGTTGAGTTATCTTGAGGGGAGAACAAATTTTCACTGTTATACAAGCTGTACACAAAATCACAAATTTATTTGTTGTTATATTAATTCTATGATACTTAGGGATGCAAAAAGGCACCAATTTCATGGAATGACCCATTAATTAAAATAAATATTGTCATTGTCTATTTTTACCTTTACTTTTTATTAGTGCTGTCAAACGATTAATCATGATTAATCGCATCCAAAATAAAAGTTTATGTTTACATACTATATAATTGTGTACTGTGTGTATTTATTATGTATATATGAATACACACACATGCATGTATATATTAAGGGAAAATATTTTAGATTTATATCTAAAATATTTATATTTATTTATAATCTGAATTGTATACAGGTATAAATATATATACATATAAATATTTTGTTTTAATATATACATGTATGTGTGTGTATTTATATCTACATAATAAATATACAAAGTAAACACACATCTAGTATCTAAACATAAACTTTTATTTTGGATGCGATTAATCACGATTAATCGTTTGACAGCCCTACTTTTTATGAAACAATGTAAGATTATTCTGATAACAGGTATATATGTGCACAAAGGTTTGTACGAATGCTCTTTTGCACACATAAAAATATTAGCTTACATTATTTTTGTTTTATTACTTTGTGAATCACAAATTGTTCCTCACTTTTAAGATGAAATCCTACTTCATTTAGTACTATTTTCAGGCACTGGGTAATATCATTGGGCCTGCTGCACCCATGGTACGGCAGCAAAGTTCCTTGATTATTATGCAGGAATGAAAGTATAGTTCCTAGTTTTATCAGCCTAGAAAATCGCAACTTTTACTTTTCTGTCGGTCGTAGTACACCATGTAACTACAGAAGAGTCAAGTTTTAAACAGGAAAAATATCGAAACTCTTTGGTCATTTTTGAGATCCTAACGGTCTAATCAGATTCAATGATCTATGCTAAGCAATGCTAAAAGTGCTACTGCCAGACCGGGAGATCGGCTGAATGTATTCGAAATCGGTAAAACCTGTTTAATTCTTGGGGAGAGTGTTCCTTTAAAGCAGAAATAAATAAGATATAAACTACATCTCTCTTTCAATCTCACTCACTCCTGCTCTCTCTTCCAGCTCATCTGTATTCTCCACATTGGATTTTTGGAAATAGTGCTTCAGGGTGCACTGAGGGTATAAAAGAGTGAATGAATGTAGAGCATGAAATTGTTCGCAGTGAATCGAGACACCACCAAAAATTTCAGACACCAGACACAGGGGATAGGTGTTACAAACGCGGTCTCTGCGACGCCACCACCTGCCGCTAGCCCCGTCGTGGCTGCTGCCATCCCAGCCACTGCCAGTCCACGTCTTGCCTTCCCCGAAAAATTCGACGGAGCTCCAACAAAATGTAAGGGTTTCCTTTTACAATGCTCCTTTGTTTGCTCACTACTTTCCGGGCGAGCGTTGGACTGGGCCACAGCCGTGTGGAGCCACCACCGTCCCGCTTTCCCTTCTTTCTCTGCCTTTCTGCAGCGCTTCCAGGAAGTGTTCCAACCCTCCTCTGCCAGCGGAGAGGCCGGGGAACAACTGATGGCATTGCGCCAAGGAGGGAGAACGGCGGCAGATTATGCTCTGGATTTCCAAACGCTCGCTGCCCTGAGTGGCTGGAACGATGGTCCCCTCAAGCTCCACTACAGGAAGGGACTCAACCCCGATCTCCAGGCCGGGCTGGCCTGCAGGGATGAGGACATCACTTTGGAACACTACATTGATCTCTCGATCCGCCTGGACAACCTAATGCGCACCCGCAAACCCATACGTAACACTCGTAGTCTCTCTGCCTGGTCCACCCCGTCTAACTCTGATCCCACACCGGAGCCCATGCAAATTGGATTCACCCGGCTCACCGTTGAGGAGAGAGAGAGGAGACTAAGGGAGAATCTTTGTCTCTATTGTGGACTGTCCGGACAAATCCGTGCCAACTGCCCTTCACGACCACCTCGTAAGAACACCTCGGTGAGTAATCTTTCCGTTCCATCTACCAGTTTTGAGATTCCAATAACACTGAGCACTGGAGATGTTAGCATTCAGACCACCGCCCTCATTGACTCAGGGGCGGCTGGTAATTTTATTGATACCGAGTTGCATAACAGGAATATGCATAACAGGAATATGCATAATATTGCATAACAGGAATATGCATAACTTACCCCTGGTTTCTTGTACTCCACATGTGGCAGTGGGGCGGCCGCTAGGCTCCGGACAAGTCCACCACACCACCCAAGACCTCTCTCTCCTCATCGAACCACAACACCAGGAAACCTTCCGGCTTTTTGTTATCTCCTCTCCACGGACACCACTAATTCTCGGATTTCCCTGGCTCAACCTGCATAACCCCAACATCGCCTGATCAGAACGCTCCATCACCCACTGGTCAGCCCATTGTCATCAGCACTGTCTTCGAAATCAGACCTCCAGCCCTCCGTCACCTGCCGTCACGTCTGCATCACCTCCTAAGGACATTCCCCATGAATGCCAAGACCTCCGCCTGGCCTTCAGCAAGACCAAGGCTTCCCAGCTCCCTCCACACCGACCAGGTGACTGCGCCATTGATCTCCTTCCAGGGTGCACCCCTCCCAAGGGTCGGATATTCCCGCTATCTCAGCCCGAGTCGGAGGCTATGAGGAAGTATATCAGCGAGGAATTAGCCAAAGGCTTCATACGACCATCCACCTCACCAGCTTCGGCAGGATTCTTTTTTGTGAAAAAGAAAGGTGGAGGACTGCGCCCCTGTATCGATTACCGAGGGCTGAATGATGTTACCATCAAGTACAGGTACCCCCTTCCACTAGTACCCTCAGCTCTGGAACAATTGCGTTCTGCCCGAATCTTCACAAAGCTTGACCTGCGCAGTGTTTATAATCTAATCAGGATCAGAAAGGGAGATGAGTGGAAGACAGCCTTCTCTACCACCACAGGTCACTATGAGTACCTTGTCATGCCCTTTGGATTATCTAACAGTCCCTCCTGTTTCCAGGCATTTATTAATGACGTCTTCCGAGACATGTTGTACCGATGGGTCAACGTCTATATTGCCGACATCTTGATCTATTCGAACACCCTTGAGGAACACATCAGACACGTCTGGGCGGTTCTTCAACGTCTCATCCAGTTCCAGTTGTATGCCAAGGCCGAAAAATGTGAATTTCATCAGACCAAGATCGCTTTCCTGGGTTACGTCATAAGCTCAGAGGGCGTCGCCATGGACGAGGGAAAGGTTAACGCTGTTCTCAAGTGGTCTCGTCCTTCCACCCTGAAGGAGCTCCAGCGGTTCCTAGGGTTCGCCAACTTTTACAGACGTTTTATCCGAAACTTCAGTTCAGTCGCAGTGCCTCTCACTGCCCTGGTTCGCAAAGGCACCCACCACCTCACTTGGACCTCTGCCGCTCACCTCGCCTTTGAAGATCTTAAACAACGCTTCACTACCGCACCCATTCTCTGTCACCCTGATCCCGAGAGAGAGTTTATTGTCGAGGTCGATGCATCGAGCACAGGAATCGGGGCTGTGCTCTCCCAACGTCAAGGAGATCCTCCCAAGATGCACCTCTGCGCTTTCCTCTCACACAAACTGTCCTCGGCGGAACAAAATTATGACGTGGGGAACCACGAGCTGCTTGCCATCAAAACCGCCTTGGAGGAGTGGCGTCATTGGCTAGAGGGGACCAAACATCCTTTCACTGTCCTCACGGATCATTGGAACCTAGAGTATCTACGCGCAGCCAAATGCCTGAATCACCGTCAAGCCAGATGGGCCTTGTTTTTCACCCGATTTAACTTCCACGTCACCTACAGACCTGGCTCACAGAACCTTAAAGCCGATGCCCTCTTTAGAATCAACGAACACCATTCTCCGAAGCCCTCCTCAGATCACATCCTCCCAGCCTCAATCATCATGGCTCCAGTTCTCTGGGATTTAACCACCGAGATTGAAGAGGCACAAACCCAAGACCCACCTCCTCCAGAATGCCCGCCAGGCCTAACTTATGTCCCACTCTCTATCCGCAAACAGGTCCTCACCCAGGTCCACTCTACACCCAGCTCCGGTCATCCTGGCATCACTGCCACCATCCATCTTCTCACCAATCGCTTCTGGTGGCCAACCCTACGAGCCGACACCACACAATTCATCAAGAACTGCCAAACTTGTAACATCTCCAAAGTTCCACGGCAACTCCCTGCAGGTCTACTTCAACCACTACCCACACCACAACGTCCCTGGTCCCATATAGCTGTGGATTTCCTCACAGACCTACCCCCGTCCCAAGGTAACACCACTATTCTCACTGTAATTGACCGCTTCTCCAAAGGTTGCCGATTCATCCCACTACCCAAACTGCCCACTGCCATGGAGACCGCCGAAGTCTTGTGCAACTCTTGTCTTCCGTTTTTACGGGGGGGCTCTGTCACAAACGCGGTCTCTGTGGCTCCCTCCGACTGCCGTCAGCGGGAACCTTCCCCGGACTTTTAACTTCCCAAACTCCATTTCCCATCACCCCTTCTCATGAACTTCCTGTGTCCTCTTACCTCTCACCCCTGTCGGCCATCTTGCTTGTGCACACCTGGCAGCCATTTCACCTCGTTACTCACAGTATATAAGCCCTGCTCTCACTCAGTCTCTTCACAAAGTTTTGATTTGCTCCGGCCGTCAACTCTGAGCGTTTTATTTTGGATTGTTTAATCACTGGTTTCGACTCGGATTGCCCTCTCCTCTGTGACGAACTCTGCCTGCCTTTGCGACCCCTTGCTTTGTTGATTGGACTGTTCTCTGGATTGCTAGTTGCCCCGACCTTTTGCCTGGACTCCGTTTACTGTCAGGTTTGCCTACGTCACTACTGTTTGCCGTTGTCGACCCCTGCCAGTGTATTCCGATTATTGTTGTCTGTGAATAAACCGTACGCAAATGGATCCAAAGTCTGTTGATTCATCACAATAGGGAGCTGTTTCAGACACAACTCCTATTCACAGGCTTTTATGCTGGTATGCTCAGTTTTGTTTGCATTATTGAGTTTCTTAGTGTCTGTTTCTTGGTTTATTTTGTTCTTTTACATCTTTAATAAACCTTGTTTGCATCTGGATCCAAACCTCCCTCGTCTTTGAGTTCACCCAGTGTTACTCTGCATTTTTTTAGTAGTGTATACTAATCCTGTTACTTATTACTTTTTGCTAATTTTTAGTAGAGTAGTAATAATGACTGCATCTCCTTGGTTGAAACACTGGTTGTTTCTTATTTCTTATTTGTCCATCCTCGTTTCCTTTCCTTGCTACCTTTCTTTGCATCTTAGCTCCACCCCCCTTAGGATTTGAGGGAAGGATTCAAGAAAGGATTTGAGGATGGAGGAATCAAAGGGTGAACATTGGAATATTCTTGACCTCTCAAGCATCACTTTAAAGTGTCATTAGCTGCGCTAAAGGGATCTGCCCTTAGTTTGTTATATAAGACATTCATAATAAATATTAATAAACCAAGATGCCCTGTTGAAAAATATAATGTGTATGATTTATTTAAACTGCAAAGGTAAATTATATATGTAAATGATTACGGCAGAATTTACACATGCATCAGGTTTTTAGTCGAAAAAGACTTCCCCATAGAATACATTTGTGTATCCTCGCTCAAGACTCCTCAGGAAGCCTCCTCGATCCTCACCTCCTCACTGTGCAATTAGAAAATTGAGATGTCCTACAAAATGACTGAGCTTGATCAGTTTCCAGGTCATAGGATGGAAGACAGAGAAGTGAGAAAACGAGGAGGAATATTGAGAAGCACCAACTGAAAGCTATATATACAGCTTTCTTGGATTATTCAGATGGTGACTCAAACTAACAGAAGAGGTAATGGCCAAGCATGGTAAAAGTAGTCATTTTACAAGCCTCCTCATCTGTTCAGCCATGATTTGCTGAGTTTTTGGCGTTTAAGTTGTCAATATATACAGAATTCTGGCATGAAACTCTATAATGCAGTCCAATGGCCTAACTTAATCTGACAACATGACATCATAATCACATGGCACAGCCAATTAGTTCTCTCCTGTCTCAGTAGCCAATGAGCTACTCAACATTCAAATACATGACTAGTGCCAGGTGTAGCAGTTTGCAGCATGCTTTAGAAACCCTCCACCTTCCGCAGCTCCACCTGTGTAGATCTGCTACAAGGTGATTTATATATATATTATATGAGGGTTAATTATATATGTTATATGTGCAGCAGCAGTGTTTCTTATATGCTTACAGCAGCATGTTTTGGATGTATTGGCAGTAGCAAGTCTCTGTACTTGCTCTGTCGCAGCAGCAGCGTGGCAGGTCTATTCCGCCAAGACCAAATACATTAACCCTCTGATGCATCATGGTCACTACAGTGGACAGCTATTTGGAAGCTATTTTGAACCATTTAAGATGTAGCATCATGTCCCAGCTACCAACTGGCGAACCCCCACAGTCTTGTCTATGATTGCATGTAATTGTTGCCTTTGTATCTTTTTGTTTGTTTTGAGATATTACATAATATATTCAAAATGGCGGCAAGAAAAGGGGATGCACCATGTGCCTCAGAAATAAGTGTTAAATTATTTTCTTCTCAGAAAACCAGACATTTTGTTAGCAAATATTTTTCAGCTAAATAGGATGTCAGGAATAATTTCATCCAGATTTTAAAAATATATGTCTTGTACATTTTTTTCTGTGACAGAGAACATATCTGTCCACTACAGTTGACGTTATGCAACAAAGAGTATAATTCTGCCTATGGGCCTATATATAGATTATTTCTGATTTTGTATTTTTTGTTAAAATGTTGATATAATTTACACTTGAATTGTTTTATTGCTTTGTTTGCTGTGCCATCATGACATAGCTTGTTGTAATTATGTGTATTTATACCATTTACTGTTAGTAAATGATTTAAAAATATGTGTTTTTAGACCAGTCAATGACTTCCATTGACTCACTATGTAGACCGTTAATGCATGGTGTCCACTACAGTAGACAGATATGTATCTCCCTCAAAAAATATATATATGGAAAAAAAAAGTTTTTGGCATGATTTTTCACTTGTCTAAAAGTAAAACTAAACATGCAGAAAAAATACTACTTTGTGATTTAATAATGCATGCATCAGAGGGTTAACATTGTCATGTACATTACCATGCCAATCCCTCTGAGAGTTGTCATGACAGAAATAAAGATTATTAAAGAGTATGTGCTCATGTGGTCAGAACTGTAGTGCAGAGCTGTCTTCCTTATTTACTGCACCTGATGCAGATAATTAGCATGTTAGCTATGCTCCACGGACTGAACTGATCATGTCAGATAAAAGACACACAAAATGTGCAGAGCAGTAGGTCCGAAGGAATAAGTTGAGAACATCTGCAGTTATGTATATGAGTTTATATATATATATATATATATATATATATATATATATCCTGCCCACTTCTTTGCAGTGTCAGCACATGCTTCAGTGCTCCGAGAGTGTTTATAGTGCTGTGAGTTTAACACTTCATGACTGAGAGCAGAACAGAACAGAATCTTCATCATCAAACAAGACAAAACAACAACAATGAACAACATCATCATCTTCATCTGGACTATTGCTTCTTTTATTCAAGGTTATATATAAACAATTTGACTCTGGTGTTTTGCTGTTCTTATAAAAACATATAATGTAGTTTTAAACACTAATTGTTTTTTTTATTTTCTCATCAGAATCCAGAGGAGTCACTTTGACTCAACCCAAAGTTAAAACGGTCCAACAGGGTCAAACAGCTACAATAGAGTGTAACATTGACATTGGGATACGCTCCAGTTATTTTGCCTGGTATCAGCAGAAGCATGGAGATGCTCCTAAATTCCTCATATATTACACACAGACTATCCAGTCAGAAACTCAATCCAGAGTTAGTGGCAGTGTAAGTGATTCTGGACGAGATTTCACTCTGACCATCAGAAGAGTCCAGACTGAAGATACAGGAGTCTATTACTGTCAGAGTGCTCACCTCATCAGTAATAGCTGGGTGTTCACATGGTGATAAAGAGCTGTACAAAAACCTATGTCAGTCAGAGTCACAGTGACTGCACTGATACAGCTGAGAGATACTGCAGCTGCTCTACAACACAATCAAACAAATAACAATATAAACTATAATCAAAAATCATGAACATAGAGACAGTATATAACACGCCAAGGCAGATAATTGTCCAGACTTGTCCAGACTTGTCAGCCTGTAGTAAAGGTGTTTGCTTTTTTATTGTTATGTAAAATACACTGCAAAAATGCTTTTCTTACTTAGATTTGTTTTGTCTTGTTTCCAGCCAAACTTTCCAAACATTCTTAAATCAAGAATGATTTTCTAGACAAGTACAAACTATTGTCTTGTTTTCAGAAAATAATAATAATAATAATAATAATAATAATAATAATAATAATAATAATAATAAAAGTCAAATAGGTGAGTTTTTACTGCCAGTGGAGTTAGCAAAATAATCGTATTTTCTGCTTGAAATTAGATTATTTTGCTTACCCCATTGGCAGATTATTTTAGCTGTTCTAAGCAAAAACTCACTTAGTTTTGACTTGTTTTTCTGAAAACAAAATTATAATGTTTACTTGTGGAGAAAATCCTTCTTGGTTTAAGAAGTTTTAGATATTTTGGCTGAAAACAAGACAAAAATCTTTGTATGCAGTGTATGCACCCCACTGAGCTGAAAGGAGGAATTGATCTTTGGTCAGTTCTGTCAAAAGCTTCAGTATTGTCAACCTTCTGTCTGTTATAATTTTGTCTGGCCCAACCAGACAATTGTGCTTAATGTTAATAGCCAATGCATAATTATAAACTCCATAACAAATAGATAAATGGTAATGTTTATGTTTCAAAAACCTTAGCAAACTGTATTGTACAAGGTTAATACTGGTGTCACAAACTGTACCGCTGTGGCTCCCTCTACTCCCTGCTAGAGGGAGCCTTCACATGTACTTTGGACATTTACACTCACACTATCATGGACTACATTTCCCATTTCCCCCTCTCATGAACTTCCTGTCTCCTCTCACCTCTCACCCCTGTCGGCCATCTTGCCTTCACCCGCACACACCTGACAGTCATTACACCTCATCTCCCACAGTATAAAAGCCATTCACATGCACTGCCGTTCGCGAAGTCTTGAGTAGTTTAGCACTGTCATTTCAGAGCGTTTTTCCTAGTTTGTTTTCCCTTTGCCATTTCCGTCTGTTCCCTGGTTCCTGTCTGTTCTCCGCCGGCCTGTCGACCCCCTTGCTTGTCTCTGGATTATCCCTGCTTTCCGCCTGCCTCGACCTGGACTCTGTTATTTCTCTTTGGATTTACCTCGCTGATGCCGTTTGCCCCTGTTTGACCCCTGCCTGTCTGTTACCATTGTTTCTGTGAATAAAGTTTTGCATATGGATCCACACGCCTATGACTCCTTCCTGACAACTGGTTTGAGGTGTTTTGTCTAGATACATTTCTTGTGCAATTTATTCCATTTGCAGGTGTGTTTTTGTGGACAAATGACCAAACATCTTCCAGCTTCTGTCTTAAGAGGGGCACCAGGCAAGGATGTCCCCTCTCTCCTTCACTGTTTGCAATTTTTATTGAACCACTAGCAGCAGCAATTAGACAGACTACAGTGATTAAAGGCATTAAATGCAAGAATGTAGAACATAAAGTCAGTCTTTACGCAGATGATGTGTTCCTTCAGCATTCACAAACCACTCTCTCTGAGGTAATCACATTAATAAACTCTTTCGCAAAAGTCTCAGATTATTCAATAAACTGGTTAAATCTACAGTTCTTCCAATTAATTGTTCTTTCCAGAACTCTACCACTCCACTGCAATCTGGAAATATTAAATATTTAGGTATTAATGTTTCACCTAGGCTGGCAGATTTAATTAAATTAAATCATACCCCACTTTTAAAGACTGTAGAAGAAGATCTAGCTAGATGGAAGTCTCTACCCATATCACTTATGGGAAGAGTCGCCTCAATAAAAATGATGGTTTTGCCAAGAATTAATTATCTATTTGCAATGATCCCTAGCATCTCTGGACTCCTCCATCTCTAAATTCCTTTGGAAAGGTAAACCACCGTGTATTAGCTTAAAACCGTTGCAAAAGACCAAAGATAAAGGAGGACTAGATCTGCCTAACTTTCACCATTATTTCTTAGCCAACAGGCTTCAACACATTTTAGGGTGGTTAAAACACACCCTCTTCGATGAAATTTGGCTAGATGTAGAACAGGCATTATGCAATAATATAGAAATTTGGGATCTGCCATTCATTAGTTCGATCATCAAATGACACGTATGCTTCAAAAGCATCAGTATCAGCTCTTCTCTGACAGCATGGTGGGAGTTTCTAAAAATGACTGAGTCTTCACTAATCCCATGCAAACGTACTCCCATCTGTAACAACCCTGACATATTAATAAACAATAATGTGATAAACTTCACAGACTGGAGTAGAAAAGGTATTAAATACCTGGAACATATATTCGAAGGGACAG
The DNA here is from genome assembly GCA_033026305.1 of Cirrhinus molitorella. Taxonomy (NCBI): domain Eukaryota; kingdom Metazoa; phylum Chordata; class Actinopteri; order Cypriniformes; family Cyprinidae; genus Cirrhinus; species Cirrhinus molitorella. The sequence goes on from CM065141.1 coordinate 23,144,643, forward strand.
ACTTTATTCCCTTTGACATATTAGTTAAACAATATGGGATTAATAAGAACAGATTTTTAGAATATCAACAAATTAAATCTATAGTAAAAAAGAAATTTAAGCCTAATCATATTAAATTACAAATACCACCAAGTGTGGCAGATTTTCTTAATTAGTGTCTAAAATATACAGGACACTTTCTAAAATAGATGAATCAGTATCGCTTCCTATTGCAAAATGGGAGGCAGATCTATCAGTCAGCTGGGACCATAATTTCTGGTCTCAGATATGTTCAAAAACCTTTGAACTGCTTAAGAATCCCGGTTTACAGTTAATACAATATAAAATCCTGCATAGAGTACACTACACAGGTCATCGGATGTTCAGGATGGGTTTTACAGATTTACAGAACAACTGCTCACACTGTCAAGACAATACTCCTGACAATTATATCCACGCTCTATGGTTCTGTCCACCTGTTCAGAGGTTCTGGTATGGGATTTGTGAAGACTTAACAAAGTGTCTTAAATGTTCAATTCCAGCTTCTCCATCAGTCTGCCTGTTGGGTGACCTTGATGGTATCACTACAGAAGGTAACACAATCCTCATGGCTTTCACCGCCTTATGCATTGCCAAGAAGACGGTCCTCATGAACTGGAAAAATAAAAATAATCTTAATATCAACGAATATAGAGATCGCTTGTTGGACTATATTAATCTTGACACAGCTTCTGCTGCCACATTAGATCATTCTCTCTGGGCTCCTTTGATCAGCTCCATCACCTAGTGTGGGTGTGCCGCCGGGGGCGTGGGTGGATGCATGCACTTGGGCCCGGCCTTGGTGCAGGGGCTTCTGATGCATCGGTGGGGACGTCGTTACCATCTGTCAGTATTCACTCTGCATGGAGGGGGGGACCCAATAGGGGCGGAGGACTGGTTTAACCTGGGTGTCTATTGTCTTCGGTAGTCTGGGAGTTGACTGAATGATGGGGTGGGGGTAGTTTTTCCTCTGCTGTGGGGTCTGGTGGGCCACCCCGGGCTGCCGTGGGCCCTGGTCTGGATGGGCCTGGGCCCCCCGCCCGGGACGGGTTTGGGGCAACGGGGGTGCCTATGGGGGTCAGCGGGGGAGCTGGCTCCAATGGGGGGGGCACTTTGCCCCCTCTGATGTTTTCCTCCCCATCCCTAATGCTTCACCTCTCCCCCCCCATCACACCAACATACAGGTAGAGTTTTTTGGGGTGCGGGTGTGTCGCTGGGATGCAGGGGAGTTGGGAATCCTCTGTCTCCTCATGGCCTCTCGCATCCCAATCATACATCATTACTTAGACACTCTCATTACTTACTGTCACATGACACATACATATAGGGCCTTGGGGGTGGGCACTCTGAATGGCGTCCAGAGGGCGGTCTGTTCATTCAGCCTTCCCTCTGGTGCCGATGCCCACTTCTCAATTTTAAGTTGCACATAGACATTGAGGGCTCTTGGGAGGGGCCGAGCTGACATGAGCTGATGTGTCTTAGTGTCTTGCCCCTCCCCTGTTTTAAAGCACTTTAGAACAACATACACCAACACTACATTTGAGCGGGTGAGGTGAAGCACGGGGTCCCTCACACCCCTGTTCTTGTTTGTCTATGTCCATGTGTCAGGTCAGGCCTTTGACCCCGCCTCAACCATCATCGAGGGCCCATTCCATGCTATGTATTCCACATAGCATGATCTGTTGTACGCTGCATATTTTGGCACATAGTGTTCATCCAGAATTTTTTATGTGTTGTGCAATGTGCAATGCAATGCAATGTGCTTGACTTTCTAGTTCCAATATCACAAATGCACTGGCAGTAATTTCAACCATGATTTTTAAACATCAATTTCTACTTTCATTTTGTAAACAAATGTGTAATTTTTGGAGTACATTAGGACATCAGTATAGGGATACTCGCCTGGTATTTTACTAGTGTAAATATAAAAGACAATATTATTGTCTGACAATATAATCTTTGACTATAAGACAACAATGGTACATATTGGTAATTGTCTTTGAAATGTGTTTGTGGTTGATCTACAGTTTTCAGCTAGATGATTTTAATAGGGAAAGTCACTTTGCATTGTCAGCACATGCTTCAGTCCTCTGAGAGTGTTTATAGCTCCTAGTTTACAAGCAGCTCCATTGGACATCATTCAGATGGCAACTGTAAGTCTTGTGTCTCTTGGTACCAACAGAAACCTGGAGAAACCCCTAAACCTTTAATTCACAGCATCAAAACCCGTCATACTGGAACTCCATCTAGGTTCAGTGGAAGTGACACACATAATTCACTAAAATACGGAAGTGACAACCGCATTCGACAACCGCATTAACTCCTGAAAAATACAGGTAGTGACAACTGCATTTACAGAAATTCTATGCAGTGTGTACAGAATCTAATTGAACAACTAGTTGTTAATGACGTATCTAAACTATCTATCTATTATCTATTATAAACTATCTATCTATTAGCTAAGACCAAACAACATGCCTAAAAAGCACTTGTAAATACGAGGACATGGCAACACTGCAAGACAGCGCTCTCTAAAGCAGCCTCTCGAGCATAAACAAAACACAGCACGTTTATCAGTGGTAGTTTCGTTAAAATCGCCGGACAAAACTAGTATTTAGCCAAAAAATGGATGATACCAAACGACTAAATTCTTATTTACTCCCACAAGACGGGAGTTTCTATGTTGCTATGGTTACAAATGTGGTAGTGACTGCTGTTATAAACTGCTGTTATAAATTGTAACATGATAACACATTTAGTCACCTGTAGTGCCTCCATAAAGACTAGATGAAACTAGAAATGTGGCAATCTTTTATATGTATTTGAGAGTAAACTACTGACTTCAGGGAAATTATTTAAATGGCAAGAGTCACTTTGCATTGTCAACACATGCTTCAGTGCTCTGAGAGTGTTTATAGTGCTGAGACTTCATGACTGACAATGTTTATCATAACAGACACAAGAACTACAATGACATTCATCATCTTTCTCTTGATCTTAGGAATGTGTTTTCAAGGTAAGGCATTGTTTTATTAAAATAGCTTCTTGGAAATGTTCTATTATTATTTTCAGAAGTTTAATGTATTTTAATTGCTCTTCAGATTCTACAGGACAGGTGACTGTAATTCAGACTCCCACAGTGAGACATGTTCAGAACGGACAAACAGCCGTTTTGACCTGTAAAACCAGCAGCTCCATTGGACGTCAGTCAGATGGTGCCTGTAAGACTTGTGTCTCCTGGTACTTACAGAAACCTGGAGAAACTCCCAAACTTTTAGTGTATTACATTAAAACCCTTCAGTCAGGAACTCCATCTAGATTCAGTGGTAATGGAGCCAATCATGGAACTGATTTCAGTCTGACCATCAGTGGAGTCCAGATTGAAGATACAGGAGATTATTACTGTATGGCTATAAACTACATAAATAATAACTGGGTGTTCACACAGTGATAAAGAGTTGTACAAAAACCTTCATCACTGATACAGCTGAGAGATGCAGCTGCTCTACAACACTGATCAGATCACAAACACTAACAACACAAAATAAAGAGATGAGAAAGTTTATTGTGAAAAAAATCATAATAATGTTGACTTGACAAAACCTTTTCTGAATGTATAACAACTTTAGGTTAGAAAGTTTTACTGTCAAAATAAATCAGAAAAAGTTAGACCACTTTAGGTCCTATTTAATAATCAAATGTTTGTCCACAAACACTTGCTTTAACAAAGATCATAAAACAAAGCCATCATTAAATGCATCAAAATCTAAACACAACTCTCAAAATAACATCTGAATACTGAAGAATTGACAGTAAAACATTATGGGCCCTATCATACACCCGGGGCAATGTGGCGCAAGGCGCAGCGCAAGTGTGTTTGCTAGTTAAAGTCCGACGCAGTTCGCATTTTCCCATCCAGCGCCGCGTCGTTTAATTAGCAAATGCATTTGCACCCGTTTGTGCGCCCATGGGCGTGCTGGTCTAAAAAAAGAGGTGTGTTCGGGCGCATTGTTGGCGCGTTGCTATTTTGAGGAACTGAAAATAGACTGCGCCATAGACCAACTCAAACCTGGTCTAAAGTCTAAAGTCAATGGCGCAATATTTTTTTATTTTTTATTTTATTTTTTTGTTATTTAAAGAGCGCATTGGTAGATAATGCGCATTCACTTTGCTTATTACACAAAGGGATGCGCATCACACAAACATGTCAAATATTAAAAACAAAAGGATTACAGTGTAAAACAATATTATTGTGTAGGCTACATAAATATAAAAATGTAATGATGGATAGCCACTGCGTGTAGTAGAATTGGGCTACCTATTTGCAGTTCAGCCTATTAGTACTTATAGTGATGAATGAAATTGGCTAATTAATTGAACAATCGTGCCAATACACACACATATATATTAACTGACTTCTCGTACAGAGCTATTTGAAAGCCTGCATCCAATGCAGACAAATGAAATATTGACTGGCCACTTAACAGGTAATTTCAGCAAAACATCACTCGTTGAACTCCTCAGTTTAATCAGTGTATTTAATAAGTCAGTGTATTTTATGATGTTACGTATTTTCAAATTGTTCAGCCAAATGGAGTACCTGCTCGGCCAAAGCATTGAAAGATGGAGGAGGCATAGGATATACTGCCCGTGGTCCACATATCTGTCCCTGTCCCTGTAAATAGTGATCCGCCATGGCTTGGAGATGAGACTCTGATAAGTGTATTGCACGTTACGCCCAAAAAACACCCCTTACTTATTAAGAGAATAGGGACAACCCATTTCGACTATGCGCCCGGGCGAACGGACCGTTTTCCCATCGTTAAATTAGCAAAAGTGGATCTGGACACACCCTGGGCGCACCTGTGCCGTGCACTTTACACTTTGCGTTTAGATTGTTAAAATAGGGCCCTATATCTGTTTATTGAGAGCTGATGCACTTTAATATTAACTCTATTATCAGCCCAGTAAAGTAACCATACTTTCATTCAGATACGTTATATAGTACAGTACATTTCATTTAAATTTAATCAGTAAATTAATGAAGTATTTTATTCTCTATACACACAGTAGAGGGCGCCACTAGAATTAACACTTATCTGAGCATCAGCAGACATGTGCATTTGGCAAATAGCTGATGAATTATTATCTTTAACACATCACTTTAACTTGGATTCATACCTATAATAATAAAGAACGGAGACTAATGTCAAACAGTGACAGAAAGTCTAATTGGATTGAGAAATATAGTTTGTCCATACTGGGTCAAGCTGTTTATTGATAATTTGTGGAGATGTATTGACTCATCAATTTAAATATACCTTTTATTTTACTAATCATTGAATTCATGTCACTTTTAGTAATGAATTTGATGGCATCCCTCATAAATCGTTTTACGGTTTAATTTAGTTATAAATTGTAAGATGATGGTTTGCATTTGCAGTGCATTAACAATAAAACCGTCCAGTCAGGAACTCCATCTAGATTCAGTGAAAATGGAGCCGATTATGGAACTGATTTCTGTCTGACCATCAGTGAAGTCCAGACTGAAGATCTGCAGTATCTCAATAAAGTCTAATGATGAAACACTGTGGCAGTTTTCAGATAAATGCTTTAAATAGCAAGAGTCAATTTGCATTGTCAGCACACGCTTCATTGCTCTGAGAGTGTTTATAATGCTGTCAGTTAAACACTTCATGACTGACACTGTTTATCATAATAACAGACACAACAACTACAATGACATTCATAATCTTCTTGATCTTAGGGATGTATTTTCAAGGTAAGGCAACAGTTTATTTAATATGTTTTTCTGTTTTTTTTTTTTTGTTTTTTTTCCAAAAGTTCAAAAGGTTCATTGTCTTTTAATTGTTCTTCAGACTCTACAGGACAGGTGACTGTAATTCAGACTCCAACAGAGAAACAAGTTCAGAATGGACAAACAGTCACTCTGACCTGTAAAACAAGCAGTGCTATTGGACGCCAGTCAGACAGTGTGTGTAAGTCTTGTTTCTCCTGGTACCTACAGAAACCTGGAGAAACTCCTAAACTTTTAATTCACAGCATCAAAACACTTCATACTGGAACTCCATCAAGATTCAGTGGAAATGGAGCTGATTTTGGGACTGATTTTAGTCTGACCATCAGTGGAGTCCAGAGTGAAGATACAGGAGAGTATTACTGTATGAGTGTAAACTGGGTCAGCAATAGCTGGGTGTTCACACAGTGAAAAAGACTTGCACAAAAACCGCCATCAGTCACAGTGACTGCACTGATACAGCTGAGAGATACTGCAGCTGCTGTACAACACAATCACACAAACACTGATCAGATCACAAACACACATAACACAAAATAAAGATGGTGAAACTTATTGTGAAAAAAAAAAAAAACTTGTAATGAAGGTTTATACTTGTAAGGCAAATACTTGTCTGAATGTATAACAACTTTTGTTTGGAAGGATTTCTGTCAGAGAAAGTCAGGCAAAGTTAGACAGACCATAAAAATGTAGGCCACTTCAGGCCCATTGCAAAACATATTGCAGACCATTAAAACAACTTAGGACAACAGCAAACCATATTACACACAGAAGGTAAAACTATGTGGTTGCTTCTTTGTGTTTGCTCATACTGTAGTGTTTCTGACAAAACTGAACATACTTTTAACAGCACTCAGTTGTATTATATAATTTCAGTAAACTTGCAGTTAATATGGTAAATTTGTTGTAAACAATGCAGCTTCCAACACAAAACACAGGAACTTCTGATTTTGTGTTCACACTTGAAGTTTGGTTCTCTTTGTTCTTTTGGCCAAAAAGAAAAAAACAAAAAAACAACAAACAAAAAAACATGTAGTCCTGTGGCCGGTTGCATAAAATGCTTAGACTTCTTTCATGAGTTCACACTTAGAGATAATAAGATAATAAACAGATTAAAACAAAAAAGACACTGTTTATGCATTTTTATATCTATTCAAGTCTTTTTATTTTATTAAAAAACATGATTTGACAAGTCCTGGTGTCCTCTACAGAGGACGTAACATAACATGAATAAAATATAATAATAATAATAATAATAATAATAATAATAATAATAATAATAATAATATCTTTTTTTATGCTCTAAACAATGTAATGACATGAAAAAAAAATTCACTGGTAGTCAGGAGGTTAAATGCTGTGAACAATGCTGTGTGCTGGACTAAATGGTGGTAATTTTAAGAAATTGTAACTGATGAAGACCTTATAAAATGGATAAAGGAGTCAAAACACTGTTGGACACTCAGATCGGCTGCAGGGAGATGACAATTCTGACGCCTGTACTGAACTTTAATGGGCAACATAGTTCTTACGATGACAAGAACCAGGTATGTTTAAGCATTTTTTCCTTTCTAGGATCACATATTGTGACAGCATGTCCTGAAAAGGTGGGTTTCTGTCTGCTTGTTTGGTTCACACCAAGTTTTGGATGGCCGTTTCAATATTGTAGCTTTGTAAATCCTGCCCACTTTTTTGCATTGTCAGCACATGCTTCAGTGCTCTGAGAGTGTTTATAGTGCTGTGAGTTGAACACTTCATGACTGAGAGCAGAACAGAACAGAATCTTCATCATCACACAAGACAAAACAACAACAATGAACAACATCATCATCCTCATCTGGACCGTTGCAGCTTTTGTTCAAGGTAAGATATAAACAATTTGACACTTGTAAAAGTATATGATGGTATTAGTTTTAAACACAATTTGTCTTTTTTTTTTTATTTTGTCTTCTTCAGAATCCAGTGGAGTCACGTTGACTCAACCTAACTTTAAAACTGTCCAACAGGGACAAACAGCTACAATAGAGTGTCATATAGATGTAGGAATATATAGCAGCCACTTAGCCTGGTATCAGCAGAAACCTGGAGAAGCTCCTAAACTCCTCATTTATTACATAAACAACCTCCAGTCAGGAACTCCATCTAGATTCAGTGGCAGTGGAACAGCGAGTACTGGAAAAGATTTCACTCTGACCATCAGTGGAATCCAGACTGAAGATACAGGAGATTATTTCTGCCAGAGTTACCACTACATCAACAGTAAAGCTGTGTTCACACAGTGATAAAGAGTCATACAAAAACCAAAGTCACAGTGACTGCACTTATACAGCTGAGATATACTGCAGCTGCTCTACAACACAATCACACACAACACTGATCAACGGTGGTGTTTAAAACATACAGACATAAGCATAAACTTATAGAAACTTTCTCAACCTTGCCTTGAGATCTGAATCAATGTGCGGAAATGCACAATAATAAATATTAGAATAAAATGTTAATTTGTCCTGCATTAGTTATTGATTAGCTATGAGACTGTATATACTTTATTAGAGGTTCACTGGGAGGCATGAAAAAAATAGTAGTTATTAATTAGCTAATAGTGAACTACCACATTTAAATTAACAATTAGTCAATCAGAGTTTCTTAATAGCTGCTAATAGAATGTTAATTATATGTAACTTATTTATTCCTGTGTAATTAAAGTTTGTACAATAATTAAGGTTTGTTAAATTAAAGTTTGTACAATAATTAAAGTTTGTACAATAACGTTTGTTGAATTAAGGTTTGTACAATAATTAAAGTTTGTACAGTAATTAAAGTTTGTTAAATTAAAGTTTGTACAATTTGTATAATGTTAACAGTAATGATTATATGTTGCAATCAAATCACTGTAGTCAAATTCGGTAGTGATGTATGGTGTTTCAGGGCTGATATCATCTAAAGTCCTCCGAGGGGTTGGCATCATCATCTCTTCTTAGGTGTTCCAGATCCAGACTGTAATGACTAAATCAATAAGATAAATTATTCTGTCAACCTTCAGAAATGTGTGCATACTATTTTAAGGTGTATCAATACATGTTGGAAAACATGTCTGTGAGTAATTAACAGTCTTCAGGTAAATTATTTATATAGAAGCTCACTTTAACTTTAACACTTCATGACTGACACTGTTTGTCATCATAACAGACACATCAACTATAATGACATTCATCATCATCTTCTTGATCTTGAGAATGTATTTTCATTGTAAGACATTATAGTTTATGTTTTATAAGTTTAAAAGGTTTATTGTGTTTTATTTGTTCTTCATACTCTACAGGACAGGTGACTGTAATTCAGACTCCAGCAGAGAAACATGTTCAGAATAGACAATTGGAGACTGTCAAATGGTTGGTGTAAAAATAGTTTATTCTGTTACCTACAGAAACCTGGAGAAAACTCCTAAACTTTTAGATCATAACAAAACCCATCATACTGGAACTCCATCAAGATTCAGTGGAAATGGAGCTGATCATGGAAGAGATTTCACTCTGACCATCAGTGGAGTCCAGACTGAAGATGCAAGAGATTATTACTGTCAGAGTTACAACAACATCAATAGTGAAGATGTGATAAAGAGTCACAAAAACAAACATACAAAAACCTCCATCAGTCAGAGTCACAGTGACTGCACTGATACAGCTGAGAGATACTGCAGCTGATCTACAACGCTGATCAGCGGTTAATAAATAAATAAATAAATAAATAAATAATAATAATAAATCAGGTTTCACTTTATTTCGATGGTCCCGTTAACACATTCTGCTGACTATAAGTAACACTGCACCTACATGTCTACTAACTCTCATTAGTTAGTAGAGTATTATTAGACTGGTAGAGTTAGGGTTAGAGTAAGTTGACGTACTTGCAAAGTTATTTATAGTCAATAGAATGTCTGTTGGGAGACCATCACAATAAACAGTTAAACAGTTAGCAGATATTAAGTAGACAGTCTACTAATACTTTAATGAGAGTTAGTTGACATGTAGGTGCAACATTACTTATTGTCAACCATTTGATTATGGATTGTTATGATATTTCATGTATATTTTTACTAACTCCTATAAATAAGATGAGCTTTTCTGTGTGCTGCTTGACTACAGCAGAAGTGAAACTGGTCTGTTTTAATCCAGATCATGTAACCAATCAAATAGTGAGACTGGGAGTGTGGTCTGAAAATCCCATTTGCATTGTCAGGGTGGAGTGATTCTGATCCTCTCAGAATAGAGCAGATCTGTCTCCAGAGACCATGTTCAAACCCCAAAAGCTTTATTTGACTAGATTTACTGGTACTGATCAAGCTTCTGGAAAGCACCTGAACACTAAAAAAAATGATTCCACCAATTAGTTATCATAACTTAACATTTTGAGTTAAGTCAACTTATCTGGACTGAACTTGTTGAGATAACTCAGATATCAAAGTTTTTCTTGGCTGAACTTATGACTTGACTTAAAATAATGAGTCAACTAAACTCAAATATACGAGTTAACATAACTGCTTCAAACATTTGAGCTTTAAATTGTACAAATGCAAATGGAAACTAATTTTAACTAATATTTTATGATATAGATACATTTTAAAATTATCGGGGGTATCCGGGGTGGTTGCCTGGGTGTTGCTATGCAGTTGCTAGGTTACCTGGGGTGGTTGCTAAGGTGTTGCTAGGTGGTTGCTAAGGTGTTGCTAGGCAGTTGCTAGAGTACTCGGAGTGGTTGCTAGGGTGTTGCTAGAGTACTCGGGATGGTTGCTAGGGTGTTGCTAGGGTACCTGGGGTGGTTGCTAGGCGGTTACTAGGGTACCAGGGGTGGTTGCTAGGGTGTTGCTATGCGGTTGCTAGGATACCCGGGGTGGTTGCTAAGGTGTGGCTACGTGGTTGCTATGGTACCTGGCATGGTTGTTATGTGGTTGCTAGCAAGTACTAGCATGTCGCTAGCATTTTTCTAACATGATTAGCATGTAACTAGCAAGTTACTAGCATGATTAGCATGTTACTAGCATGTTGCTAGCATTTTTCTAGCATGTTTAGGAAGATACTAGCATATTGTTTAGCATGATACACTGAGATACATATATATTATATATATATATCTATCAGATTGATAGATAGATAGATAGATAGATAGATAGATAGATAGATAGATAGATAGATAGATGTTTTTATATAATTTTTCATTTTTAAATCTGTAGGCAATTTTAAATTAATCCGAATTGAAATAATCTAAATGAGTCTTTTAATTAACAGAATCACAAAATTTGAGTGAGATTAATAAAAATCCACACATTCCGAGGGTAGAGTTGTATCTCGGGGTTTGTTATAGTCTGGCAATCGAGGTAATGAACACAGTAATATCAAGCATGGATATTTTAGGGCTTGTGTTTGGTGCTGTTATCATCAGAGACTTGAAATTCTTGACGGATGTGAATCGAATCTTTTTGGAATCGACTCCGAGCATGCGTCACTAGGCGTGTTTCCATTACAAATGTGCGCAAAACTTTTGCGATATTTTCTAAATGTCGATAAAAACCTGTTGCGAAATGACGGTGTTTCCATTAACCATATCATGCGACTAAAACTCGTCCTCTTGCGATAAGTCATTCAAAACGCACTAGCCGTTTTATATTTTTAATCGGATACAAGGAAAGTATGCGCTTGTTCTGGGAAGTAGGCTAATAATAGTGCGCGATTTCACGGAGGAACTGTGGATTCAGAATTTCTGGATGAACGCATTCACTTTTTTTTTAGCTGTGCAGTGCAATGGGGCCTCTTGTAACACCTGCAGCATCATGCACAAGCCAGTTTCTTTTTTACAGTCTATGTCCAGTTTCCACAAATAAACGAATAAATGATCATATGACTGTTCACGTAGGCTATATCATGTGACCTGGAAATGCGAAAAAAGCGTTTCCATTGCTGTTTTGCGAATTATTCCTTTTTCGCATTGTCTGAAAAACCACCTCATGCGAGCGTAAAAACTTTTTTGCGATATATGGGTGTTTTTGCGAATTTGACGCGTTTCCATTAGGCGTATTTTCAATTCGCAATTTCAATTTGTGCATTTTGATGGGTAATGGAAACGCGCTGACTGTTCTTACCCTTCGCCCGCTGACTCGCTGCAGTTTGCGCACGCACTGACAGCGTCCGGTATTTTATGAGAGATTTACCTCAAACGAAGGTAAGTTTCCCTGACAGCAAATTTCATCCAGCCTGATTCTGGCCCACACTCCTGCAAATCCGCAAAACGGACTTGGGCCAGTGTCTTTTGGCACAACGGGCCAATACCGGCACGCATCTGGTTTTCCGCTCATCTGGGCCAGCACTGGGCCAGCTCCGTACCAGACTTGGCCCGGATCCGCTCTGCGATAGTAGACCGTGCCCACTGAAACCAGACACGGGCCGGATCCGTCTAGAACTGTGATACAGCACTGAAACGGATGTGACTGTAACGCGGATTTGCCGGTTGAAAACGAATCTGGCACAGAGTCAGATGCTGTCTGGGTTTACTGTATGAACCCATTTTAAATAACATGTTTACAAGAACATAAGATTAAACGTTGTTCGACGTAATATTTTTTTTACTGTATTTCTAGCATGAAGTTGTTTTGAACAGTTTGTTCCCACTTCAGCTGCCGCGCGCGCTGAGAGGTTTACCTCAGACGAAGGTTAGTATGCATAACGGTACATAAAACCATTTAAATAGCATGTTTATTAGACATAACATGTTATATCATTTCTTTATAACGTTAACTGTATTTCTTGACCGGTGCTGCTTTGTTCCCGCTTCAGCGGCCTTCAGTCAGCGCGAGTGACAACCGTCGAGTGTTTTAAGGGAGAATTTACAGAAACGTTTTAAATAGTCTATTGCCCAAACATAATATTAAGTGTTTTAATATATATATATATATATATATATATATATATATATATATATTATGCTGTTTTTGCGGTTTATGCTGTAAAATGAGTCTGTTAGCTATCTTGGTGAGCTGTGAACGTTATACAACTGATACGTTCATTTAAAAAAAGAAAAAAAAAAGTTGGCTATTAGTAAAATGTGCATTTGTGTTAATTAATGATAGTTAAGCTAGCTTGCTTTAGTTGTTAACTTATGCAAGCTAGCTTACTGCAGCTGACTTTGGATTCACATGAAACGGCCTCTAAGGAGACATGGTGAGTCTTAGCAGCAAAATTTGTTAATATATCATAATTTTCAAAGTGCATCATAAACTTCATTCCTTTTGTTCATGCCAGTGTTCTAGTTTAAATGTAGAAATCTTCAATGTATTTTGTTTTATTATGATTTGATTTAATGTATATAATGTTTCAGAGAACCAATGCTGCCTTCTCCTTGAAAACTGCTGCTCTCCAAAGATCAATCAGGTAAGTTAAACAGAAATATTTTTTTAATACTGATCAGTTACCCAGGTTATCTTATATTTTATTTAGTTACTAAATCTGCAAGATAGCATTTTGAATAGTTTTGATTTTGTCCTGTTCTTTAAGGGATGTAATTTTGATGTTTTAGCTTACCCCAAGGGCATCCAAGATGTAGGTGTCTTTGTTTCCGCAGTAATTTCAATTTTGATATTTTTAGGTCCAACCGTTCTTGTCTGTCAGTCATATAATGCATGCCTATGCTCACCTCATCAAAGAAAATGCACAGATTCAAATAACATGTAAATAACATGCACAGTTACACCTAATCTCATGTTAATCCTGAGTACCTATATAGTAGTAATGTATCCTTAATATCTCCAAAAAGTCTTTAGTGTTATTATATTTATGCTCCGGGTGTGTGTTCACGGTGTGTGTGTGTTCACTACTGTGTGTGTGCACTTGGATGGGTTAAATGCACAGCACAAATTCCTAGGGGCAGCCATGGCCTAATGGTTAGGGAGTCTGACTTGTAACCAAGAGGTTGCGAGTTCGAGTCCCAGGTCCGGCAGGGATTGATGGTGGGGGGAGCGAATATCCAGCGTCTATCCATCGTCAATACCACGACTGAGGTGAGACCCTTGAGCAAGGCACCGAACCCCAAACTGCTCCCCGGGCGCCGCAGCAATGCAATGGCTGCCCACTGCTCCGGGTGTATGTTCACGGTGTGTGTGTGTGTGTTCACTACTGTGTGTGTGCACTTGGATGGGTTAAATGCAGAGCACAAATTCCTAGTATGGGTCACCATACTTGGCCTCACGTCTCGTCACTTTATGAAAGAAAAATACAGTTTTCCGATTTTCTCCGGAAAATTGAACCGCATCCACTGTTCATGTAACGCTGGGTTCTTCAGGAAGCTGAGCAAAGTTATCTTTGCCTTACAACAATAACCACACTTCTTTAGAGACATTCTTTCTGAAAGAATCCCTTGCAGAGTGCAGCCAAATGAAGCACGTTGATGGCGAGCTCTTTCTCACGGTCTAGCTGACGTTATCACAGGTGCCGCGGACGCGCTTTTCTGGGAGAAATGCTCATATAAGGAGTTCCACCACCAGATTACGTCATTAATGCCATGATAAAAAAAAAAATAGCTGAAACTTGTACCAACCCGGAAGTAAGATTTTCTGCAAAGAAATTCTCTGTGATTTTTGTCCAAATAATTGTTTTAAACTTTGGCCATGTTTAGCATGAGAATCCAACTCTTTAACACTGTAAACAACTCTGAATATATGAAACTCCATTGTACAACCCCTTTAAACAGTCGAAATTAAACAATTCTACAATGTTATTTTCATAGAATCGTATCATTATATAGGATGGTTTCATGTAGAAAACAGTAAATTAGAAAAAATACTTCAGCATTTTGCAAGCAGGGTCTTATAATTAACTCCCTACATAATTTTCTGCTAAAAACTGGGCTGTACACTATTTCAATAAAATAAGTGACATTGTGTAAATGTTTTGATAATACAAATACTGTAGGAAACAGACACTGAAGACCATGTGACGGCAGGAATGGATGTGGACGTTCTCATAATGCCTGATGGAGATGTGGTGCTGGAGGAACAGATTGTCCTGAGAGATGTCAAAGACCTCCATCATGTTGTAGCTCTACTAGTCTGGCTGATTATTTCACTCAAGATTGATTACCCCAAAAACTTACGCTACACATTTAAGGTAGATACAGTATATCTCAAATTATATCTTGTTTGATTTTAGACACTTTTATACTGTTCATACAGTATTTTTGTACAGTATTGTTCTTGCAGTGCATTACTCTATTTTATGCAGTATATCTCAAATTATGCAGTATATCTCAAATTATATCTTGTTTGATTTTAGACACTTTTATACTGTACACTTTTATACTTTTATACTGTTCATACAGTATTTTTGTACAGTATTGTTCTTGCAGTGCATTACTCTATTTTATGCAGTATTGTGCTTCATACAGTATTGTTGTTCAAGCAGTACATTACTCTTATTTTATGCAGTATTATTGTTTATGCAGTACATCAATGTATGCTGCATACAGTGTTATTGTTTTTGCAGTGCATTACGCCATATTTTATGCAGTACTATTGTTTTTGCAGTACATCCCTGTATGCTTCATAGTGTTGTTGTTCATGCAGTACATCAATGTATGCGTGATGCAGTATTGTTGTTAATGAATTTAACTTGTTTTAGTTTGAAAAATAAATGATTAAACTTGTTGTTAGTTGCACTTGTATTACATTTACATGTACAATTACATTTAGGCATTTGGCAGACACTTTTGTCCAAAGCGACATACAGCTGGGAGAACATAGAGCGATTCTTCTTAAGGAGACAAATAGACACAGGCAGTGCTATTATAGTCCAGTCCAACTTAAGTCCAGTATTATAGTCCAGTCAACTTAAAATTAGTTCAGTCAGGACCTCTTGAGTCAGAAATAATTAAAATGATACAGAAGACAATCATTTAGGTTAGCTTTATTGGCATTTGCAAGTTACAATTTGGCGGTATGGCTCTGTTCGATATTCCCTGTCCTTTTCATGAGCTCCATGAAAGCAAGACATGGAAACAGCAGCAGCTTCAGGGGTCGCCCTCCCATTTAAAATAGGAGAGCTGCATAAACACCCCCCGAACAGAGCATGCAACAATGACAACAGAATGACATTGTTTAAGTTAAACTCCCTCCAGAAAAGGTGGTGAAGGGGAGGAGGTGGGTTGCTAAGAAGCGAGCAGGGGAAGCAGCAAGCAAGCAGAACAGCAGCTGTGCTTAAATAAGGCGCCCTGTTTGAGATTTGCCAATTGAGTGCTTAGTCTGATCAGCTGTTAGGGGCTGGATTTGAATTATCCAATTATCCAGTAGCCTGATAGCAAAGCCAGACTACGAGGCCTGCCTGAACTAACGCAGAATGCTTGATTTAAGACAACTTAACAATTTAAGTTCACAAAACTTAAAATTTTAAGGCAGCACGAACACTTACTTTTTTTTAAGTTGAAACAATTCAAATTTTGTTGATTGCACTTGATTTATAAAGTCAAGTTAACTTAATGCTTAGTTAGACAACTTTAAAATATAAGTTCACTTAACTTAAATTTTGTTAAGTTCAAACAACTTAAAATGTTAAGGCAGCACGAACACTTACTTTTTTAAGTTGAAACAACTAAGATTTTTTTTACAGTGAACCAACACTACATGCATCTTAATCTGTTAGTTGAATGATGTAGTCACACACAATGGAGCTTGTTGAGAAGCTTTATTGAATGTTGCAGCAAACACAGCAGATTGAAAGATCAGCCAGTGCTTTGACACTTGAGCTCTCTTTCAGTATTGAGTTGTAAATGACTACAGCTGCAGCACTAGACTCATGTGAATCCTGCCTGACACAAAACACTCAGATACAGCTCATCTTCAGGAGAGAGCAGCGCTCACTGGAGAAACATCAGCACTCAGAGCGACTAACAGCCACTTTTGGTAAATGAGGCCTCATGAGGAGCTCCATCATGTGTTACTCTGCAGACGTACTGCCTCTCGTTATCTTGATCCTCCTTATATTCCCCTCTTGTCTTCTGTCTTGTGCCAGATTGTTGTGTTTGCTTTTCGGTGCGCTTCGACCAAGCCATTAACGTTTCCTGTTTCATTCACGTTCAGTATCTTGTCTTGTTTGAGGCTATTTGCCATTTTTGTTTTTCCCTTTATAGTCTTTATTTCTCTCCTCATCCCTTTCGTTCATTTGCCCCGCTGCTCCAGGCTCAGTGTGGTTCCCTGCTGTCCGGGACTGGCTCCTCCCTCCCGGCCGTTTTGCTAGCTTTCTTTCTTGTTTGTGCCTGCAAACTGAATCCAGTCCCAGTTCCTGACATATATATATATATATATATATACATGCATACATACATACATACATACATAATGCAACCTCATAAAATTAAACTAAACATGCTAACTAAACTAAGACACTGACTGTTTAAAACACTACAACTCGAGAACACTTTTACTCATTCAAAATCACAACAATCTCAACATTCATGTTATTTAACATCACTGCAGCTGATGTAATATGCAATACACAATCTGCACAATCCCGGTATATATTTAAATTAAACCACATAAATTAAATGTAACATATTAACACTGATTTAATTCCAGTTATTATTATATCTAAACATAAATATTTAATATTTTAATAGAAATATTCACATATTTTATTTCTTTACAATTTTTTCAAAATGTAATAATTTCAGTCTGTTGCTGTGATTACAGCTCTGTGACTGCAGTGGTTGAATAAGCATTTCTAAATGTACATTTTTTTTTCTTGTATTATAAACCACTGTTTTATAAGCACAACATGAGATTCAAAATCACTGACTGAAAAGTAACTATATTTGTATTCAGATTTATTTCTTCTTGTCATGTGTGATTTCTACAATAAAACATAAAGTATTTATGAATATTGCAAAAATGAATTAAGAAAAACAAACCTGTGATGAACTGATTAAACTCATTGGGAGTATTACTATGCAAATGTGTTTAGACAAGTTTTTTTTAAACAGGAGAATTAAATAGACAGACTTACCGAGCACCAGTTTGGTTCCTCCAACGAATGTGTACCACAATGATACTGTCACGAACTGTGCTCCCTCCGTCTGCCTTTAGAGGGAGCCTTCAATGTATTATGGACTATTTACTCACTACATTACCCCTCTGTTGTCACCTGTCACCTTTCACCTTAGTCGGCCATCTTAGTTCACCCACTCTCAGTATATATAGACCGGTTTTCCGACTGTTTCCTCACAAAGTTTTGAGTTAGATTCCCTGGTTGTTTTCTCCGTTGTCGACTCCCTAGTTCCCTGGTTCCTGTGATTGTTTTCTGCCCGCCTTTGACCCTCGCCCGTTTTCTGGATTACGAACGTTTGCTAGTTGCCCCTTGACCACTTTGCTTGGATTGACTACGTTTTTGGATTATCTGCACCACTCCTGTAAACTGTGTTTCGACCTTGCCTGGACCGCTATGAGAGTTCACAATAAAGCTTTGCACTTGGATCCACCCACCTATGACTCCTTTGTGACAGAAAACAACACAAAACACTGCGAACACAAAAATTGCGGCCGCAGCACGGCGCGATCACAAGATGGCGGACTTCCCAGCACACTTTCTCAGCCCAACCAATTATAATAGACTTATATCTTGTCTGGAAAATCCACCAATTCTGTCTGTCAAGTCCGTGCTCACTAGCATCCAGTCTGCCCAAAACCCCAAGTCAGATAAGATGGCCACCATACTACAGCCTGCATCAGTCAAGATGGCCGCCAAACCACAGCTTCCTCAGGTCAAGATGGTAGCCATTCCAGAGCCAGATCAAGAGTCATTTCCAGTCACAGCTGTCCATCCAAGCCCAGCCGTTTTTCCAGTGTCAAGTCCAGTGGCAGCTGCTGTTACAAGTCAAGTTACAACCTTCGTCCCAAAGCCAAGTCAAGAGTCATGTCCAGTCTCGGCAGCGGTTTCCCCGGAGCCAAGTCAAGTCACAACAGTTCCCTCAAAGCCAAGTCAAGTCACAGCTGTTCCTCCAGAGCCAAGTAAAGTCACAACAGTTCCCTCAAAGTCAAGTCAAGCCACAGCTGTTCCTCCACAGTCAAGTAAAGTCACAGCAGTTCCCTCAAAGCCAAGTCAAGTCACTGCTGTTCCTCCAGAGTCAAGCCAAGTTGTCACAGTCACTTCTCCAGAACCAAGTGATGTCACAATTGTCACTCCAGAGTCAAGTGACAGTGCAGCTGCTTCTCCCAAGTCAAGCCACGTTGCAGCTGCACCTCCAGAGTCAAGCGTCGTCGTCTCCGCTGCTCTGCCTCCTGAGTCAAGCGTCTTCGCATCTGCTCTGCCTCCTGAATCAAGTATCTTCGCATCTGCTCTGCCCCCTGAGTCAAGTGTCTTCGCATCCGCTCCGCCTCCTGAGTCAAGCGTCTTCGCATCTGCCCCGCCTTCTGAGTCCAGCGTCTTCGCATCTGCTCCGCCTCCCGAGTCAAGCGTCTTTGCATCTGCTCCGCCTCCCAAGTCAAGCGTCTTCGCAGCTGCTTCGCCTTCAGAGTCAAGCCCCGTCGCAGCTGCTCCGCCTCCCGAGTCAAGCGTCTTCGCAGCTGCTCCGCCTCCAGAGTCAAACCTGTCGCAGCTGCTCCGCCTCCCGAGTCAAGCCCCGTCACAGCTGTTTCCCCAGAGTTAAGTGACGTCTCAGCTGCTCCATCCCCTGAGCCAAGTCACGTCGTCGCCGCAGCTCCTCCCTCTGAGTCAAGCCTCGTTGCCGCAGCTCCTCCCTCTGAGTCAAGCCTCGTTGCCGCAGCTCCTTCCTCTGAGCCAAGCCTCATCGCTGCAGCTCCTCCCTCTGAGTCAAGCCTCGTCACAGCTGCTCCTCTCTCTGAGTCAAGCCTCGTCGCTGCTGCTCCTCTAGAGTCAAGCCTCGTCGCTGCTGCTCCTTCTGCATCAAGCCCCGATGCAGCAGTTCATCCTGAACCAAGCCACGTCCTCACAGCAGCTCTCAAGGCTTCCGATATCACCCCTGAGCCAAGCCAAGCCAATGCCGCTGCTCCGGAACTGGCCTTCATTGAGGCCTTGGTCCTCCTGAGAACTGCTCACTGGGTTGTCTGAGCCGCGTATACCACCACTGAGTCCTCAGAGGTGGCGGCTCACCCCGCAGAACCTCTGAGGGTGGCCTCCCCCGAAGAGGTGGCCGAGGCCACGGATCCTCAAGCTGAGGGGGAGATTGCACCTGCTCCCTGCACGGTGGTAGCGCCCAGCAACCCATACCACTCTGAGCTCTCGCCTAGTCCCAATTCAGCCGCTGAGACCCCTCATACGCTGGGTATCCAGCCCAACCTGGTCAGGAGCTTGGGCTCCGAGCTCTCTCTCTTTCTCTCTGTGTGTCTGTCTCTGCTCTGTGTTCCAGATCTGTCTGCTTTGCTCTGGTTGGTGTTTGTTCTGCTCTGGCTGGCTTCTGTTCCGCCCTGGGGGGCTTTCATTCTGCCCTGGAGGGCTCCAGTCCTGTCTGCTCCACCCTGGGGGGCTTCCTGAGCGTTTTTCCCCTGGTTGTTTTCTCCGTTGTCGACTCCCTAGTTCCCTGGTTCCTGTGATCGGTTTCTGCCCGCCTTTGACCCTCGCCTGTTTTCTGGATTACGAACGTTTGCTAGTTGCCCCTTGACCACTTTGCTTGGATTGACTACGTTTTTGGATTATCTGCACCACTCCTGTAAACTGTGTTTCGACCTTGCCTGGACCACTATGAGTGTTCACAATAAAGCTTTGCACTTGGATCCACCCGCCTATGACTCCTTTGTGACAGATACAATCTAATGAAACAGTAGTACAAAAACCTCTATTTCACTGGAGTGAACACAAACTCCAGCAGAGAGAGAGCAAACAACACGTCAACACACTGATAATAGAAACACATTAGTGTGCTGCTATGGCTCCCTCTGTCCGCCTTTAGAGGGAGTCTTCAATGTATTATGGTCTTTTCACTACATTACCCATAACCCCATTCTCGTGAACTTCCTGTCACCTTTCACATCTCACCCCAGTCAGCCATCTTGCTCCCATTGCATAAATAGCCCGGTTCACCTCAGTTTGATCGCAAAGTATTAAATAGTTACACTGTCAATTCCGAGCGTTATTTCCTGGTTGCCCTCCCGTTGCCGAGCTCCTTTGTTCCTGGTTCCCTGACTGTTCTCCGCCCGCCTATCGACCCCTAGCCTGTCCCTTGGATTATTCTGCTCGCTGCCGGCCCCAGACCTTCACGCTCGGATACTGACGCTTCTTTGTCTTGTCCTACGTTACCCATGTTTGTTCCTGCCTGACCCCTGCTTGTCGACCACAATTATTTCTATTAATAAAGCTTTGCACTTGGATCCACCTGTCTTCGTCATTGTTACAATAACACTCAGTCATTTAGTTTTAGTGAATTTATTTATTATGTTTGAAATTTATTTTTTTGTACTTTATCAAAACAAGGTGAAGAGATTCAATAGACATTTATACAGTTTAATGTTTTATATTTATCTTGTCGTGCTGATACAACACTTTTTAAGGAAATGTATTTTATGATCTTGTATGTCTGAGGTGATCTCTTCTGTTCTTCATATGCATCTTAATCATCATGGATCATACAAAAAATGCAGATGAATCAAACATTTCTTGTGCACACTAGTCAGTCTTCAATAAAATACTCTTCATTTGATTTATTGAACAGTGAACAACCACACAAAATAGCTCAGTAAGTAGCACTGTTTCTTGACAGCATGATAATCACTGGTTAAAAGTATTAAATTATTACCAATTATTAAAATTGAAACCAACTGCATGGACGACATAACATTAGTCAGAATGTAAAATCAAATAATATGGGTTTGTTAGCAGATCAAGCTGTTGTGAATCCTGCCTACTTTGTATTGTCAGCACATGCTTCAGTGCTCTGAGAGTGTTTTTAGTGTTGTGACTTCAACACTTCATGACTGAGAGCAGAACAGAATCTTCATCATCACACAAGACAAAACAACGACAATGAACAACATCATCATCCTCATCTGGACTCTGACTCTCTGCATTCAGGGTAAATATTTTGTCCTTAACAACATTATACACATCTTATGTACAGTATGATAACCACTAAATTAATGAGATGTCTTATTTCAAAGATCTGGGGGCAAGTGACAGCGACTCAGAATCCCGAAATAAAATCCATCAAACAAGGAGAGACTGTTACAATCAGTTGTAAAACCTGTCAGCTGATTTCTGACTGTAGTATCTGTGTGTCTTGGTATCAGCAGAAACCTGGATAAACTCCTAAACGTCTCGGTTACGAAGGTAACCCTCGTTCCCCGAAGGAGGGAATGGAGACATTACATCAATGATGTAATAATGGGGATCGGCTACGAGACCCTATCACCTCTGAGCTTAAGAGAAAAAGCCAATGAGAATTGGCGAGTGGAATTTGCATGCCGCGCCACTCCCCCTGGACATACGGGTATATAAGATGGTGGCGTGCATCCACTTATTCAGATTTGCTGAGGAGCCGAGCCGCAACCCGGCTTCAGCGCAGTCCAGGATTGTGGCAAGAGGACGTAGCGTCTCCGTTCCCTCCTTCGGGGAATGAGGGTTACCTTTGTAAATGAGACGTTCCCCCTCAGTCGTTCCCCCTGAACTGCGTTGCGCACCCGAGACCCAATGCCGGCAGGCAAGCGTGTCGGAACAAGGGGCTCAATGCGTAACCATCCCAACGCCCTGTAGACCATGTGGTGGCCCACCGGGGTGCCAGATTCTGAAGCAGCCATTGGGGGGCGGAGCACAATGACGGTTAAGTCATGTGGAAATGAAAAAGTAAGTCTAACTAGACTGGGGAAACACGGAAGGTACCGTGGAGATACTGAGACATTATGCCACAACCGGAGGGGGGTGAAGGAGGCCCCGCTCAGACCCAGAGTTCAGTAGGGGAACAACTGGGAAAATAGCGCACGGATCCATGAGGAATGGCGCAGCAAGCCGACACCTGAGCCGTCCTCCCGCAAATTACCTGATGTTACACACCACACGGGAGGACACTGGCTCAACGCAGAGATTGTAAAACCGCGCAAAGTTATTGAGTGTCGCCCAGCCCGCAGCTCTGCAGATGTCTGCTAAAGAGGCGCTGTGTGCCAACGTGTAGGAGGAGGCAACACTCCGAGTGGAGTGAGCTCGAACTCCTAAGGGGCACGGCTCACCTTGGGCCTCATACACCAAGGTGATGGCATCTGCTACCCAATGAGCCAACCTCTGTTTGGAGACAGCATTCCCCTTCTGCTGTCCCCCGAAGCAGACAAAGTGCTGCTCGGAGCGTCTGAAGCTCCAGGTGCAGTCCACGTAAATGTGCAAGGCACGAACGGGACACAGCAACGCCAAGGCCAGGTCTGCCTCCCCCTGGGGCAGAGCTTGCAGGTTCACCACCTGGTCTCGAAAGGGAGTGGTGGGAACCTTGGGCACGTAACCGTGCCGGGGTCTCAAGATAACATGAGAGTTACCTGGCCCGAACTCTAAGCACTCTTCGTTGACCGAAAATGCCTGTAGGTCCCCGACCCTCTTGATGGAGGCCAGCGCAGCCAGGAGCGAAGTCTTGAGGGACAATAACTTCAGCTCGACTGAGTTGAGCGGCTCGAAGGGAGCTCCCCGAAGGCCCTGGAGGACCACGGAGAGATCCCAAGAGGGTACGAGGTGCGATCTAGGAGGGTTAATCCTTCTCGCACCTCTGAGGAACCGGACGATCAGGTGATGCTTCCCTAGGGACGACCCATCAACTGCATCGTGATACGCTGCAATGGCTGCGACATACACTTTCAAAGTGGAGGGGGACAGTCTCCGCTCCAACTTCTTATGCTGGAAGGAAAGCACCACTCCGACCGAGCACTTCCGTGGGTCCTCTCGGCGAGAGGAACACCAGTCAACGAACAGACCCCACCTCAGGGTGTAGGCCTGCCTCGTAAAGGGGGCTCTAGCCTGAGTGATAGATCTATCACGGCCTGGGGGAGGCCAGTGAGGTCTTCCATGTCCCGTCCAGAAGCCACACATGTAGTTTCCATAGATTGGGACGTGGGTTCCAAATCGTGCCATCCCCCTGAGAAAGAAGGTCCTTCCTTTTCGAGGCATGTTGTAGTCAACACGAATGCCTGTAGTCAGCACGTCGGCTGCACGATTCAGTTCCCCTGAAACATGAACGGCCCGCAGCGATTTGAGCCGTGTATGACTCCAGAGGAGGAGATGGCGGGCGAGTTGCGACAGGCGACGGGAACGTAGACCACCCTGATGGTTGATGTACGCTACGGTCGCTGTATTTTTCGTGCGGACAAGCACATGTTTGTGGTGCAGCAATGGCAGGAACCGCTGGAGTGCCAGATACACGGCAAGCAACTCGAGGCAATTGATATGCCACTGCAGGCGAGGTCCTGTCCAGGAGCCTGAGGCTGTCTGCCCATTGCACACAGCACCCCAGCCCATCATGGAGGCATCCGTGTTGACTACAACATGCCTCGACACCTGTCCTAGAGGCACGCCGGCCCGCAAGGAAAGCAGGGTCTGACCAAGGGCTGAAGAGGCGGTGACATTCCGGGGTAACGCCCACCCGGAAAGTGCCACGGTGCCATGTCCATCTCGGGACTCGGTCGTGTAGCCAGCGCTGAAGCGGTCTCATATGAAGCAACCCGAGCGGCGTAAATGCGGCTGCGGCTGCAGCCATCGTATGCCCCAGGAGCCTCTGAAAATTTTTGAGAGGGACAGTTTCAGACAGTTCAGCACCGACTGGACGCGCTTGTTGGTGAGGTGTGCTGTCATGGTGACCGAGTCCAGCTCCATCCCGAGAAAAGAGATGCTTGTGTTTGCGAGATCTTGCGAGTGAGCCAGAATGAGCCAGTCGTCGAGGCTCCCCCTGGCTGCCCCACCATCGAGGGTATGAGAAGGGAGGAGCCCTGACGTGTACGAGCTGAGTAAGGGGCTTTCCATGTTTTAGTGAGCTCCTCTTGCACCTCGGGAAAGAAAGGCACTGGGGCCGTGCGAGGTGTAACGTTGCTGCTCGCGCCCAGATACCATTCGTCAAGCCGTGAGCGCTCGGGAGAAGGTGCTTTAGACACCTCCAACCTGACGGAGCTTGGCTGCCAGTTCAGCATCAGTCTCCGACTGAGCAGCTGCCGCGGTGGGGGGCTGCTCAGTAGAAGCGTCTGCCTCAGCAGGCGTAAGCCCCTCCTCTGATGCTGTGATAGACATTCTGTCTTCCTCAGGAGCACCAAAGGTAACACTAGGTCCAGCAGGCAGACGAGTGCTAGGCTTTGAGGAGCCGGACTTCCGCGGGGGCTGACCCGACGGAACGTTCGACACTGTCACCCTCAGATCTCCCTCACCTCTAACCAATGCAGCCGAGGAGCCTGAACGGCCAGCCGAACTGGAAGGGGTAGAGGATGAGGGGCACCACCTCACAAACGAGAGGCGCGATCTCAGCGTGGCCATGGACATGCGTTCACAATGAACACAAGATCCATCCACAAACGCCGCCTCAGCGTGTTCTCAGCCCAGGCACGAGAGACAGCATTCGTGGCCGTCATTAGATGACAGAAAGCCACCACATCCAGCAGCACACGGTCGGACAGACATCCCGGAAGATGCTATCAACGACCGTGTAAGAAATTTGCTCTTTTAGATCGGCGTGCCCCAGGGAAGGCAACAGCCAGAAGATCGCTGGTCAGGCACAGATGCCGGCAGGAACAGGAACACTGGAAACAGTTCTCTCCATTCTTCTTCTCCTTCAGCTTCAAGGCGAGGCTCCGAAGCAGAAATCTGAATGAGTGGATGCACGCCACCATCTTATATACCCGTATGTCCGGGGGAGTGGTGCGGCATGCAAATTCCACTCACCAATTCTCATTGGCTTTTTCTCTTAAGCTCAGAGGTGATAGGATCTCCTTAAGTCAGGAACTCCATCTAGATTCAGTGGCAGTGGGTCAAACTATGGAAGTGATTTCACTCTGACCATCAGTGGAGTCCAGACTGAAGATGCAGGAGAATATTACTGTCTGAGTTACCACTCCATCAACAGTAAAATTGTGTTCACACAGTGATAAAGAGTCATACAAAAACCTCTGTCATTCAGAGTCACAGTGGCTGCGCTGATACAGCTGAGAGATACAGCAACTGCATGGGAGGATGACAAACAATACAATGACACAGTGTATCAAACATTTAAGAGGCAATTTATTTATATGGTATAGTTGTGAAGCATCAGGGGGAGAGTGAGGGTATGAATCCATGTGCAGACATTTATTAGGAGAAATGACAAGGAGAATCCAGAGAGTGGTCAAAACCATATGATGGTCAAACACAGGCAAATAGGCAAACAACATTCACAGGCCATGCAAGATCAGAATGCAAACGTCCAGCGTCCTAAATAGATCCTAAATAGACCACACAGAATTGCAGTGTAAAACATCCTACTAGATTTCACATTGTCTATAAATAAATAGGTGCTTGTTCATCAAAACGTACCGCCACAATCTTAACAATTTTCCTAGATTTCCTTTTTCCTGTCTTTTTAACATTTAGATGTCTAGACACATTATTATAACAGACCAATTGACTCATGGTCAGGTCTCACTACTTAACTTATTGTCTGGCTAATCTGATTCTTTCATCTTACACACCCGAGAAAGCTCAATCACAGATAAGCGATGCCCTTTCCAAATACCCATTATTGATATCTTTGCACTTGACCACTTGACTACTTATCTGACGTATTTCTTGTTCAAGTGACCATGAAGACCACAATTGTGTGTAGAACTTTGCATTACCTGATGGGGCACACTTACAGTGTTGTAAAAATGCAAGAGTTTACAGGGCTTTATTTTTATTTTCAATACATTGCATTTTAAATTAAACTTCTAAATGTCTGTTCAATAGTCCCTATAAGAGATGACACAATGTAATTGTGGTGCTTCTAATTAAGTGATAAAAAGCAGTTGCACATGTTGTACAATATAAATATACTAAACTTTGCTCCGATAAAACATGCAACACTTTGTTTTACTACCAATGTATATGTAATATCTTTATTATTAATATTTAACTTACATTAGAAAGGTCTCTGTGACCTCATGATTTATTTCTAGAACATGATGCATGATGGGAAACCCTTGGAATCTTAGCTTTAGTTTGACACAGGATTGATAGCTGAACTCTGCAGGGCAGTGGCTCTCCAGGATCGGATTTGAGGAACCCTGGTTTAGTTCATTCAAAATAATAATAATAATTAAAAAAATATATATATATAAAATAAATAAATAATAATAATAATAATAATAATAATAATAATAATAATAATGTATATTGTGATTGCCTATTTTTTTATTATTATTATATTTTTTTTACTTTTTTTGATAGAATTGTGCACAAATGCTCTTTTGCACACATAAAAACATTTTCACATCACTTCACATTATTTTTTCTTGTCTTTGTAAATCCTAGTTTGTTTCTAAATTTAGGATGAAATTATTATTTTTTTTTCATCATTTCAGATCATTTAGGATCTAATTGTACACATTTATATATATATATATATATATATATATATGAGGCCTTGTGACCTTTTTAAATTCAAAAAGACAAAAATGAGTCAAATACATAAAGATAAAACATTATTTTATTTGTTAACTGAGTATTGATTAAATAATTTCCAGTATACATTAAAACAGCTTTTAAGATTTTAATCTATAGATTTTAAAGAACATTTTACCCATCTGAGTTTTTATTTTGACTTTATTACTATAATAATATAATATAATAATATAATATATTATAAGAGACCAATAGGGATATCTTTTTTTTTTTTTTTTTTTTTTTTGTAGAACATGAATGTGCATGAAACTATTTCTCTGACGGCTGCCTGTTCTGGGTATGAAGAACATTTACATAGAGAGACACTTTGCATGAGAGTGTTTATAGTGCTGTGAGTTTAGCACTTCATGACTGAGAGAAGAACAGAACAGAATCTTCATCATCACACAAGACAAAACAACAACAATGAACAACATCATCATCTGGACTCTGACTCTCTGCATTCAGGGTAAATATTTTGTACTTAATAACATTATATAGATCTTATGTACAGTCCAATGATCATTAATGAAATATTTTGTACTTAATAACATTATATAGATCTTATGTACAGTCCAATGATCATTAATGAATAAAATGTCTTATTTCTGCATTCATTTTTTTTTTTTTTTTTTTTAATAAATTACAAACTATACTACAAACATCTCATATTTTATGCACTAGTATGATGCATTAGAATGATAATATTTGGCCAAAATGTGTGCTAAACAACTAAAATGTCTTATTTCAGAGACCTGGGGACAAATGACAGTGACTCAGAATCCAGCAATAAAATCCATCAAACAAGGAGAAACTGTTACAATCAGCTGTAAAACCAGTCAGACACTTTCTAGCTGTAGTAACTGTGTTTCTTGGTATCAGCAGAAACCTGGAGAAGCTCCGAAACTCCTCATATATTACATAAACAGCCTCCAGTCAGGAACTCCATCTAGATTCATTGGCAGTGGATCTGGCACTGATTTCTCTCTGACCATCAGTGGAGTCCAGACTGAAGATGCAGGAGATTATTACTGTATGAGTTACTACTATATGAGTAGCTGGATGTCCACACAGTGATAAAAAATCGTACAAAAACCTCTGTCATTCAGAGTCACAGTGACTGCACTGATACAGCTGAGAGATACTGCAGCTGTTGATGGGAGGGTGTTGTAGTATATAATGTCTCAAAGTTCCAAGATATTTAATACAAATTAATTGTATTCTTTATTGGTAAAAAATTAAAGAATTATAGTTTATAATGATTTGTACCAATGTGCCTACTTCTGTGTACAGTACATAACCCCCTTATCCTTTTAACACTTGATTTAAGGCAATAAATGCTGAAAAAGGCCTTTGTTTGTTATAATAATTTATGCCATTAATAGCTGTCTTCAGACAGGAATCTTCTCTCAATGGGTTACTGGTTTATCTATAACTCACACCTGGTATATGCAAGACAAATTACCCTCACAGTACCTTTTTTTTTTTTTTTTTTTAAGTATTTAAATTAAAGTATGTTAAATGAGAAGAATGCACATACTCAAGCAAATGTTGTAAATTTGTTTCTGTAGAACTATAAAGTATACTTTCTCTTCACCAATGGGTACTTGTTACGCACTTATGGGATGGTAAAAGGATAATGGCGCAACATTTAAAATGAGCTGTGCTGGTTGCGTTGTGCAGTCAGGAATGAACAAAGAGTACCACATTCAATTTGACAAATGTTTATTTTCATCAACCCCAGGTATACTATACTATCTATGTCTATATAATTAGACAAGAACCAAAAGTTAAAGGAGTGAAGTAAACGGAAAAAGGAGTGCGTCGCCAAACAAAAGAAATAATCAAAACAAAACCCCCATAACTTAGCCCCTTCCTCTAAACCATTGGTCTCAAACTCAGTTCCTGGAGGGCCGCAGCTCTGCACAGTTTAGGTCCAACCCTAATCAAACACACCTGATCCAGCTAATCAAGGCTAATCAAGCTCTTCAGGTTAACTAGAAACTTCCAAGTAGTTGTGAGTTGGAGCTGGTTGGAGCTAAACTGTGCAGAGCTGCGGCCCTCCAGGAATTGAGTTTGAGACCACTGCTCTAAATTGTCTATCAAAGAAACATGTGAAAACAAAACCGCGATCTTCGGCGTATATGACGCCTAAATAAACTGCTCTACATACAACAAGAAATACAGGGTTGGCGAACACACTCAATAACTAACATACAAAAAAAAAAAAAACCTACCTGTGAAAGACGCACCATGTAACGAGAAGATTTAATGCGTGTTGAGCTGAGCGAATGCTGGAATGTAACGATAAGTTTAAATACACGTTAAACTGAGCGAATTCTAGAATGTAACAAGAGGTTTCAATGCTAGGACATTCTTTATCACTACAGGTGTGCGGTACGAAGATTCCCTGGCACACCTGTCACATACCAAACACGGAACGCGCACAAGGTCGCGTCTCAAAACTAACAGTGAGTCACATTGATTCATTTAGGGAGCCAATCCTCCCTATACGCAGAATACACAAGCTGTATAGGGCCCCCAAAACACCAGGGGGTCCCCTTGTCCTCGAAAGAGAATTTGGTTTACTTTTGTTTCCGAATTTGGCCAGTGGTTATGGAAACATTAATGTTAATTTCTTTTAATGTGGAGCGCTCTCATGGCTTTAGAATAGGCCTATAAATACACATCTAAACAACTACACATTGATGTATTTTTTTTCTTTCTTTCCACAAATGCTTACAGTGTGTGTGTGTGTGTGTTATATTCAAGTAGTGTTACATTCCTGGAGTATTTGATATCTTGTTGATTATGTTTTTGTTTTTTTTATGTGGCTTGAGTTGGCAGGTCGCTCTGACAGCTGGCATGACGTCACTACGTACCTCGTTGGGTGACGCGCAGCTAATCAGGAGGCGTCAGCTGTTTAAAAAGAGACTGATGAAGTCAGATGGCAGTGAGCGGCTTGGCATCGAAACACTTTCATTCGAGCACTCTCCTCGGACAACTCCAGCCAGATATGTTTTTGTAGCGTGATGGTTCATATTAGAGTCTTTTGATGGCTTAGGCCTATGTGAAACGTTTCAGTGTACTTCATTACATTACACCACTGTTCATAGCAAACAATAAGGGTCACATGGCATTAAACAACCAGTGGAAAACAATGAACATGACTAAAGCAACCAATGAGTAAACATAACAGATAATCACACGACAAGACAATAGGTGTGTTTGACTTAAATTCTGACTTGAAGCAGTGCATGTAATTTTTTTCCAACTGTCATGAGTAGCATCAAAGTACAGCAATAGTGATTCGAGAGCAGCTAGCTAACTCTGTTGTTGCAGTTTCTTCAGAGCTGCTACAGGAGCTTTGTAAAAAGAATGTGTTTCACTTCCAGTGAGGTGGCGGATGTAGTATACCAATGGTATATTGTGTGCTAGTTAGCAAAGAAGCTTTTTTTTCTGACCATTGTTTACTTTGTAAAGTTGCACACCTTTATGAGAAATGTCATCCCAGCTAACAAATTTATGTTCTGAGAACGTTCTCCAAACGTTCTCTTTTGGTTGTGGGAACGTTATTTGAAATGTCCCAAAAACGTGGAAATGTCCAGTTTGTTTAACGTTACTAGAACGTTATTTTATGGTTAGTATAACTTTCCTACAACGTTCTTGCAACCTAAATTTCACTAAAAACATAACGTTCTCTGAACGTTTATTTGGAACATTCCAAGAACGTTGAAATGTCCAGTTTGTTTAACGTTACTAGAACGTTATTTTATGGTTAGTATAACGTTCCTACAACGTTCTTGCAACCTAAATTTCACTAAAAACATACCGTTCTCTGAACGTTTATTTGGAACGTTCCAAAAATGTTAAAATGTCCAGTTTGCTTAATGTTACTAGAACGTTATTTTATGGTTAGCTTAACATTCCTACAACGTTCTTGCAACCTAAATTTCACAAAAAATATAACATTCTATAAACGTTTATGTGGAACGTTCCAAAAACGCTAAAATGTCCAGTTTGCTTAATGTTACTAGAATGTTATTTTATGGTTAGCTTAACGTTCCTACAAAGTTCTTGCAACCTAAATTGAATTAAAAATATAACATTCTATGAACGTTTATGTGGAATGTTCCAAAAACGTTAAAATGTCCAGTTAGCTTAATGTTACTAGAATGTTATTTTATGGTTAGCTTAACATTCTTGCAACCTAAATTTCATTAAAGATAAAACGTCCTAAAAAACAATTTTTTGGAACATCACAAAGTATAGTTTAATAAAATGTTATATTAAGATTAGCAAGATTATTGCAAAATCCTCTTTCAACATTTCTACACAACATTCCAGATACAAGATTTAATTACATATGCATTTCAGCTATTTGAATTATTAAACATGCACACTTTCAAAAAAACTCATTAACAAATGTCATGTAAAAAATTATATATTTAGTTTAATATTTATGACAAGGAAATACAACTTTACAGGTAAACAGTAACTACCATATTAACATTTAATCAGTGAAAACTTCTATATGAATTGTGTTTGGGCTGTGGGTGCTGAAAAACTAGCACTGTGCAGAACTGTGGTCCATGGCCTGTCTCTTCACACTCCATCTGTAAAGTAAAAAGATTGGCTGATGTTACAAACTGTGTTGTTACAAAATGCTTATGAAGTAAGTAGTGTGGCAATGCAAAACAATTTATTAGGACCTGTGTTGTGAGTTCTACAAATATTAAATCAGTCAAGAGTCAAAGGCAGTTTACAAAAAAGTTATACAAATAGGATAGTTCAAGAAAACACTGTAAAGGAGTACACCTGAAAATGAACTCAAGAAAAAAGGTAAATGTTGTTTCAAAATGCTGTAGATGCCAAACTCATTTGACTTTGCATACACTAATTTTATTGACAAAACAGCAGCATTAAGTAAACACTGTCTAAAGCATCATTATATTATTAAAAACATAAGCATTCAAATAATAAATTTTCATCACATCATTTCTAAAAACAAAAATGTACTTAATTTATTCATCTTGATAACTGGAAATAGGGTAGTTAAGTCAACTGCTGTTTCCATTTTATACCAACTTTAAACAGGAAAAATCCCTAAAAATATTAACATTTAGTTAATATGCAAATGTTGCCTTGTTACTTGTTATTAGCTGATAAATTATCACATGACCTCAATCAGGGAAGCAAATTCTGAGATAAAATGGGAAAGATAAGTAGGCAAGTTATAGTATGTGTTTCTGGGTAGGGATTGACCCATTAACTAAAAAATGCTGCATGGATTTAAAACAATACAAAATCTGCAGGGTCAAAATGGCATTAAGAGAGGAAAAAAAGATAAGACTTTAGAATAATGGTCCATTAGTTAACATTAGTTGACTACATTAGTTAACATGAAATAAGAATGAACAATAATTCTACAGCATTTATTAATGTTAGTTCATGTTAGTTTTAACATTTACTAATGCATAATTAAAATCAGAAGTTCTGCTGGATAACATTAGTTAGTAATGCAATGAACTAACAATGAACAACTGTATTTACATTAACACTAACAAAGATTAATAAATACTGTTAATTAATGTTAATTAACTGTAAATTAATGTTTTGTTCA
Source organism: Cirrhinus molitorella (assembly GCA_033026305.1). Taxonomy (NCBI): domain Eukaryota; kingdom Metazoa; phylum Chordata; class Actinopteri; order Cypriniformes; family Cyprinidae; genus Cirrhinus; species Cirrhinus molitorella. The sequence goes on from CM065141.1 coordinate 23,177,710, forward strand.
TTATTCACTCATGTTAGTTAATACATTAACTAATGTTAACTAACTGACCATTATTCTAAAGTGTTACAGAAAAACAAAGCTATACACAAGTTGTTAGCTAATCTTTTAAAATGTATCAGTATGCATAATCAAGATAAATAGAGAATATAAGCAGCTATAAAACTACAATACAAAGTTATTTACACAATTACAAATTAAAACAAATTATAATGACATTTACTATAAATTACAAATAAATATCTAGCAAAATAAATTTACTAAAAACAAAGTGAAATCTACATCTCTCATTATTGGCAAGTGCAGTGAGTCGATGATCACACTAACAGACACAGAGTGTACAACTGACGGTAAAATTAAACTATGTTTGAAAGTATCAAGTATACCTAATAATGCCTTGTTTAGCTGGTTCAGGTGTGTTTGATTAGGGTTGGAGCTAAACTTTAAAGGACACTGGCCCTCCAAGACAGAGTTTGGTGAACCCTGCTGCAAAGAGTCTACTTTTATTTGTGTACACCCACAATTAAAAAACAAACATTGTGCCTTTGTAAAATAAAGAAAGCAAACAGGAAGTACTTTATCTCGGTTTCTGTGAACTTGTAGCATGGTCTTGAAAATGAAACGAAACAGTGTATACTTGTCATGCAGTTTTGTTTTTTTTTTCTTGGGATTTGTTAATGTGTTATTCAAATAAATATTTGTGTAGAACTATTTATTTTATTACTTGTGTCATGATTCTGGGGTGTGACTCACACAAGGTCTTCGGAGGGGATCTGTCTCTGGGCTCATCTAGTTGACATGGTCTCTCCTGACATTCAGGGCTGTAGTGGTTGTCTCTAGGTGCTGGATACAGACTGGATCCGGGGAACTGCAGTGACCATCTGATCTGGATACAGTCTGGATCTTGTCGCTACAGTGACCTCGGAATAAGAAAAATAAAAAGACTAATATTAGTGTAGATGTCTTTCTTCTAACAATGTAACAAGTACATCAGGTGTTATGGGAAGCGTTCCCAGTTCCAGTTGACCATAATCAATATAGCCTAACAATCCTTTGAATTATAGAAATGTGTAAGTGTATTATGTGTAAGCCAGGTTAAAGAGATGGGTTTTTAAATCTAGATTTAAACGGACAAGATTCAAAGTATCAAACGGTGAGAATTGATAATACCTAGAATATCAAAATCAACAGCGGGCGGCGGATCCATTTCCTATTTAGCTTCCAAATTCTGAAACTAATTTACCTAACACTGTTTCGGAGGCAGACACAGTCTGATATTATATGAACAAATACATTCTGAATTTTTTGTAAAATTGTAAAAAGACATTCAGTCTTAATGGAAAATAGGTCTTTAAACAAACAGAAACACATTCATGATTCCAAGTGATACTGATCTCTCTCTGCGTTGATGTTGGACTCCTACCAAAAATTAATGCATTTTTTACTTTTTTATAAGGAGATCAGACACTTTATTACTATTGTTCAATAATCAAAAAATTAAGCATGACAATCAAAAATCTTAAAATATGCAGTTGTGGCTTACCCAGGTCTTTGGTATGTGTCCTAACAAAGCTCTTCACATCCCACTTAACAATTGGTGGCTTCACACTCTTCAAACTCTCCTTTTGATTTTTATGTTAATCCAGCGTGAACCATCTGTAACAATATTAAAAGAATAGTTAACTTAAAATTTTAATTCCAAAACCATACAACTCACTTTTGCTGAACACAAAACACACTTTAATGCTTAAAAAAAGATAATAAAGTGTCTAAAGTAGTTTATGGGACTCATGTGCCTTATTCAATGTCTTGTGAGACCACAAAATCTATCTGACTGATGAACAGTTTAACTCACTCAGTATAGAGAGTTTGAGAATATTTAAAGAGCTATTTTCAAGTTAATTAAATGAAAACAGCAATCAAATCCAATATAGTAACATCAACATCATAAAATATAAAAAAAAACATTAAAAAATGCTTAATGAAATCACAAAATTTAGTCACAATACACACAAGAACCAATGACAGATATTGCCTTTTAAATTAGGGTAAATAACATCATAAATTACCTACAACACTTCTAATCTTTCCATGTTAAAAGCGTGTTCAATTTAAATGCATCTGTGAGAAACAGTTAGGCATGCACAGCATTTAATTAACATCATTTAGTAATATTACATTATAAAATACATATTGTAAATGAAGTAAAACACTTACTTTCGGTGTTTCCCTTGATAAAACCAACTTCCCTGTCTGGCCCGAATTGTGAAAGAAAATATCTCTGTGAGAAAAAGTTTAGGAGAGCACAGCACATAAATATCGCTATAAATCAATATGATGTTATAAAATACCTATTTTAAATGAGGTAAAACACTTACTTCTGGTGTTTTCCTGTTAAAAGCGACCTCAACATCTGCACTGCATAGCAATTCAAACCTGTGAGAAACGTTTGGGTGCATACAGCATATAAATTTCTTAATAAAGTAATACTATCTAATTTAATACATAATGTAAATGAGGTAAAGCACTTACTTTAGGTGTTTTCCTTGATAAAACCATCTTCCCGGTCTGCTCTGCATCGTGAGTGAAAGAAAATATCTCTGATAAAAAATTTTAGGAGAGTACAACTCATAAATATCGCTATTAATTAATATGGTATTATAAAATACGTATTTTAAATGAGGTAAAACGCTTACTTCTTATATTTCCGTTAAAAGCGACCTCCACGTCAGCACTGCATTACAATTCAAATCTGCGAGAAACGTTTAGGCTCGTTTAGGCGCGCGCGCAGCATAACGTTATAAATATCGTCATAAAGTAACATTATCTTATAAAATACATGTCACAACTGAGGTAAAACACTTACTTTCGGTGTTTTTCTTGATAAAACCCACTTCCATGTCTGTTCCGCCTAGCAAGTGAAAGAAAATATCTCGGAGAAAGAGTACTTTACACGCAGCACTCTGGTCTGTTCCGCATCGCGAGTGGAAAAATGTCTTTGAGAAAAGTTTAGCCGCAAACAGCACCATAAATACCGTTATAAAACGATGTGATATTACAAAACACATTTTGCGAAAAAGTTTAAACACTTCATTTCGCCGTTTGCCGTCATCATATACTCCGCATCCGAGCAAAGAAAATGGCGTTGTCTGTGAAAAATATTTCAGACGGTCAGGCGCGCACACGAGTAAATGTCCTGGATGTGACTAATAACACTCTCTCCGTATTTACACTGCATTAATCCTCTAAAATTCAACATTTTCCATCTTCTTAGGACACAAATAATACAATTTCATTATTATTATTTTTGTATAAATATGAACGTATACCTTTTGGGGGTATACGTTCACTGTACAGTTCACATTGCACAGCTTATGTGATGATTAGTATTCATAAGTCTAATGTTAATTCTGTTGAATTACTTTGTCTCAAACAGTATTTTTTCTCTCATATGTACAGTTGAAGACAAAATTATTAGCCCCTATTAATAATGAAAAAAAAAAAAATCATTATTTTTCAAATAACTCCCAAGTGTTGTTTAACAGAAAGACGATTTTATCAACACAACATTTCTAAACAAAATACTTTATTCAGGAAGCTTTTAGGGTTTGTAATACAAATAGAAATAAATGTATAACCAATAATTTTATAAAGTCTACTAGTCAAATTTATTAGCGCTCTAAAGTTAATAGTCAATAGTGTATCTCTTTTGCTTGATAACAGCCTTTAGTCGTTTGCTGTAGTTCTCAACAAGTTTCAAGCATGTCTCCAGAGGAATGACAACCCATTCTTCCTTAGCAAATCTCTCAAACTCCTCCAGATTTGTTGGTCTTCTGGCACAAACTCTGGACTTTAGTGTGCCCCACAGATTTTTTATTAGATTCAAGTCTGGGCTTTGTGCAGGCCAGTCAAGTTCACTCACTTTGCTCATTTGGAGGTATTTCTTCACCAGTAATGAGGTATGCTTTGGGTCTTTATCATGCTGGAAGACAAAATGTCGACCCAAACCAAGTTTTCTTGCAGACTGTATGAGGTTGTCTTTCAAAATCTTCTTATAGTGTTCCTTTTTCATGTTTCCTTCAACCCTGACGAGATTCCCAGTTCCAAACACACTGAAACATCCCCACAGCATTATACTCCCACCACCATGTTTCACTGTGGGAACGGTGTTCTTGGGGTTGAATGCCTCTCCCTTCTTTCTCCAAGCATATGCAACATCTCTATGACCAAAAAGCTCTAGTTTTGTCTCATCTGACCAAAGGACACATTTCCAGTATGCATCACATTTCCCAGGTTGTCCTTGGCAAATTTCATTCTAGCTTGGAGGTGTCTCTTCTTCGGAAGTGGAGTCTTTCTTGGTTGGCAACCTCGCAGTTCATTCCTGTGCAGGGCTCTAGTGACTGTCTTTATTGAGACATCAATTCCAGACTTGGCTAGGTCATTCACTAGTGTCTTGACAGTTGTTCTTGGGTCTTTAGAAACCTCTCTCACTACTTTTCTTTCCAAAGTTTTTGAAATATTTTGCTTCCTGCCTCTGCCCGTCTTGTTTTCCACTGTGTTGGTCTCTTTAAACTTCTTGATAGTGCATCTCACTGCAGTTTTTGACACTTAAAAATGTTTTGATAAACATGCGTATCCTTCTCTATCTTTATGAGCATTAACAATTCTTTCTCTCAAGTCCAAACAAATTTCTTTTGTCTTTGCCATGATGACAGTGCATATGATTTAACTAGTTGTTTCATAAGATACCTATCCTCAGCTTAAAGAGCAATTTAAATGCTTAACTAGGTTAATTAGGTTAATCAAGCAAATTAGGTTAATTTGGCTAGTCATTGGACAGCAGTGGTTTGTTCTATAGCTAATCAAACTAATAATTTCTTAAGGGGGCTAATAATATTGACCTTAGCAGTTTTTGTATTTATTTGTTAATTCTTTTATTCAAGCAACTATAAGCAATCAGACTTTCTCTAGAAGAAAAAAAAAGGAAATAATGTGAAAACATTCTCTTGCTCTGTTAAGCATCACTTGGGAAATATTCTAAAACAAACAAAAAAAAAGTAACATTTCACAGGGGGGCTAATAATTTTGTCTTCAACTGTATAGCTTTGGGAAAAAAATAGCTTCATCCCAGAATGTGATGTTCAGATTGTTCAGATGGTACTACTTTCAAAAGAGTTGCAGTTAAAAAATAGCTTTAAAAGAATCCACAGAGTATAAATCCACCCAATTTCACCAAGGTTCATCCACTTGGAGATTTCTGGCCTCACCGCTGCTCTGAGGTGACATTTGAGCTCTTTTATCATGGCGTTTACTACAGTATAATTATATTTCATACACAGCTCCGTCATTTTGATTCACAGAAGAAAAAAAAAACCCTGCTTCAACCTAAACTCATATTAAATTATTGTGTTGATCTTTATACAGTGATGATAACATTGAACACTGTTCTAACATTGAATAACCATAACTATTTTTATGTTGTTATTGCTGCTGTTGATGATGTTATAATATTATACATTTTTATTTATACTATAATAAGTACATTTGTTGTAAAATAAATATATTTTTTAATACATTACAATTATTATACAAAATATATTATTTAAAACTGGTTTATTGGTTACAGGAGAATAGTAGCAGCACAATTTGTAAATCCTGCCCACTTCTTTGTGAGCACATGCTTCAGTGCTCTGAGAGTGTTTATAATGCTGTGAGTTTAACACTTTATGACTGAGAACAGAACAGAATATTTATCATCACACAAGACAAAGCAACAACAATGAACAACATAATCTTCTTCATCTGGACCATTGCAGTATTTAGTCAAGGTAAGGCTGGTATTGGTGTTCTTTTAGAAGTATATGATGCAGTTTTAAACACTAATTGATTTTATTTTCTCCTCTTTAGAATCCAAAGGAGTCACTCTTACTCAACCTGATGTTAAAACTGTGCAAAAGGGTCAAACAGCTACAATAGAGTGTCAGATTGATATTGTGATACGCTACAGTCACTTATATTGGTATCAGCAGAAACCCGGAGAAGCTCCTAAACTCCTCATATATAGCATAAACTCCCTCCAGTCAGGAACTCCATCTAGATTCAGTGGCAGTGGAACTGCAAATACTGGAAGAGATTTTACTCTTACCATCAGTGGAGTCCAGACTGAAGATATAGGAGATTATTACTGTCAGAGTTACCACCACATCAACAGTGAAAATGTGTTCACACAGTGATAAAGAGTCATACAAAAACCTCCATCAATCAGAGTCACATTGACTGCACTGATACAGCTGAGAGATACTGCAGCTGCTAACAACCAACGCAACAAACAACACAAAAATTTGTTGTAGCAAATTGAACATTAATTTCCTAATTCTCTCCATCTGCAGGTGTTTTCATGGCATTTGATTATAAAATATGAGCTTAAGTCCTGACATTACAAAAAATAAATAAATAAATAAATAAATAATAATAATAATAATAATAATAATAATAATAATAATAATTTACCCATTTGTGCGTTTACGATTTCTTTAAATATTAGTTTGACAATCTCCACATCAGAATACTGAAGGATTGACAGTAAATCAATAATATCATATATGATGATACATATATTTTAGAGCAGATGCTCTTCAATATTAAGTCTATTATTAGTATTAGTATTAGTATTATTAGTATTAGTAATAGTAAAGTAGGGGGCACCACTAGAATGAACACTTTTTTGAGCATCAACAGACATGAGCATTTGGCAAAAAGCTGAATTCTGATTATCTTTAACACATCACTTTGGACAGCATACATACCTACAATAATAAAGTCCTGAGCACAATATATAAACAGCAAATCTCAAGATTGCTGAAGTTTCATGAATGTTTAAATTTGTGGAATCTATTTTGGAATCTAAATGTCAAACAGTGACAGAAAGATGTTAATTGGACTGATGAATATAGCTTACTATTTTGTTTATATTGGGTCAAGCTGTTTTTATGATCATTTGTGGAGATTTATTGACACATCAATTTAAATCTTCCTCTTAGTTAACTTGTCAATGTGACGCTGGCTTGAGACTAGAGATGTTCCGATACCCTTTTTCCCATCCCGATACCGATTCCGCTAACTGGGCTCAGGGTATCGGCCGATACCGAGTACTGATCCGTTAAGGCTAGTTCACACTACAGGATTTTAAGCCCGATTTAAGCCCGATTTGCAAGTTAACGAGCTCGCCGACAGGTCGGGCTGTAATCGGGGGAAAATCAGTGGGTGATCGGCGCTCCTCAGTCTTTATGTGTGAACTACACAACGACGCATCAAAGAGGCTCGCAGACTTGTCGCCGACATCTCGTCGACAAAAAACAGATATCTAGCATGCCAAATATCTGGAGCGGTCGGCCGACTCGACATCACGTGATGTCGGGTGTCTCAACGAGCTGTTACAGGAGTTCAAAAACAAACAGCAGCATCAACATGGCGTCAAAATGTGGACAGAAGAAATGGAAGAAAATTTAATTGAGCTGTGGCAGCAGCACGAATGTCTGGATACACTTATTCGTATTGAACCGTTTGGTACGAGGCTTTTCGGTTCGGTATGCATTACAAACTGAACGATTCAATTCGTTGGACTAATCCTAATACATTTGGAAAATAAAAAAAAAAACTTGGAGTGTGTGAAATATAATCATTATAATGTTCTCAGTGCCACTACGAAACAAGGCAGCCCAAACGACGTAATTCCCAAAGAAAAACACAATACTCCAGGAGGGGTGTGACGGTGAGGTAAATTCGTTAGAATATCCCTTCTTTCCCTCGCTTTTTTTTCGCTTTTAAACAGCTTGTAAATGCCAGTGCGCATTTTAGTTTTAGTTTCACTTTTGAATTAGCGCCAATTTGACGTCAAACTGTACGGAAAACTCACTTGTATTAAACAGAATAATTAATCTATTATCAAAACGAATGCAAATATAGGCTATAGGCCTAATATAAAATAACAAATAACTTATACAAAGTTTTAATATAAAACACTGGAGATCAGCAAATGGTGGAAGCTTCCAAAATCATCTTAGATAAATAGCAAAAGTCTAAAATATTTTTAAAGCAGGCGCTTTTGTACTTTGTTTTAAAACAAAAATATTTTGCCAGCTAGCCTACTTGTTTTTCTCACCTCACTGGTCAGCTGGACTCATTCTCCTCATGTGATAAATGAAATCCGATCCCTACCGCTGATCTGAGATGCATAGCCTTCTTTATGTTAGTTTTAATACACAAAAAATGTGTAAAAATCAAGGAAATTTCTCTGGCTTTTTTTTTTTTGCTTTATCGAAAACGTACCGAACCGTGACACATCGAACCACAAATTTTGTGAACTGTTACACCCCTAATATACATATATACATATACATATACATATACATATACATATACATATATATATCCCAGACAGCACACGTACGTCTGGCCGACGTCGGCCCGTGAACGGAACGTCGGCCTCATGGAATTTAACATCTAATAAGCGTCGGCCAAGCGTTGGCGGGTATATTCAGTCGGTGCTCTATTTTCTCAGCTCATCAAACGTCGGCCCTGAGTCGGATCACTCAGGCCGATGCAGCGCTTATTTGTTTGCACGTTTGCCCAGTTTTTCATCTCTTAACAACACACCAGAGAGAAGACACTCATCCCAGCGACATCTGTTTTCAGGTAAGTTTTCACTTGATGTAAACAACATATTTTGTTAATTCTTACACTTAAAAGTTACTCGGCACTCGATGTAAGTTACTGTAGCGCTGGTGAGAAAACTTTGGCTCATTTACAACTAACGTTACCTTAATTATCTAACAGTTGGTAGTATTTAAAATTACTGTTAACGTTAATGTGTTTCCAGCAATTTGAGGAAGAGCTATCGTTAGATGCTGAATAGACGGGACAGAACGGAATGCTTAGGTCAGATCAGTTTACCTTAGTTTGTTTGTTTTTATTTCAGTAACGTTAGTGTTCTTGTCCAAATGTATATAGTGCCCGGTCAGGCACGGACAAACTGCTTCACCATGACCGGGCGGGATGTTTATACCGCTTTACACAATGTAAACGTCCAAAGACTAAAGCTCTTGATCTGGCTTAAGAAACAGTTAAAACAATAAAAGTTAGGGCTGACGTATTTGATCCTTCAAGCCAAATCCTAACTGCTTTTTCGTCATATTTTTAACTGTTGCAGGCTCTGCCAGAAAGAATCCCGTGAGCTATTGTAAAGGTTCGTTTTTTAGTTTTAAATTCATCATAAGGTAATAATTGAAAAAGATTGTAAATTATGAATGTAATGTTTTAATTGTAGATGTTTATTTATGTAAATGCTGTGGTGAAGTTCGAGTCATTCCACACTGGAGCGGAAAGCAGAGTTGCCATGGAAACGGGGCGGCAATACCACAACTGACAGGAATAACTCCGTCTCTCGCTGCTGTTTTACAGTTTTCAGGTAAGTTTAGTGCCTAAAATCATACAAATGTTACATAAAACTGTTCTTGACACGTTTCTTACTTGTAATTGACATGTTTCTGTCGAATATTTACTTCATAGAAATGATTTAGTGTTTTCGAAAAAGTTCGTTAGCATCTCACAAACGAGGTAGGCTAACAGGCTCTGACCAAAATAATACGTCTCTAAGGTGAGCTGTTGTTACGGTTCGTTTTTGAGTTTTACATTTATTATTGGATAATTGAAAAAGACTGTATTATGAATGTAATGTTTTAATTGTAGATGTTTATTTATGTAAATGCTGTGTGACGTTCGAGTCATTCTACACTGGAGCGGAAAGCAGAGTTGCCATGGAAACGGGGCGGCAATACCACAACTGACAGGAATAACTCCGTCTCTCGCTGCTGTTTTACAGTTTTCAGGTAAGTTAATGCCTAAAATCATACAAATGTTACATAAAACTGTTCTTGACACGTTTCTTACTTGTAATTGACATGTTTCTGTCGAATATTTACTTCATAGAAATGATTTAGTGTTTTCGAAAAAGTTCGTTAGCATCTCACAAACGAGGTAGGCTAACAGGCTCTGACCAAAATAATAATATATAAGTAAGTAACACTGAGAGTGTTAATTTAACACTGAGCGTTTTTGCTGTGTAAGTGATACTTTACCTAAAACTTAAAACATAGTTCCTATTAGTATTTTTATATTATGTATTTTCTTACTTTTTTCCTTTAAAAAAGTTAGTTTGTTTCCTTCTAATAAAGCTGGAACTGGATACTAAATATGGTTGTCTTTGTGACAGCTTGTTTTGTTCCTAGATTTTTCCATGCTGATGGCCTGCTGCACATCAAGTCAGAGTGGGACTAGTAAGTAAACTCTTCTAAGTAAAACATGGGACTAGTAAGTAAAATCTCAAACATGCACTACTGTTTCATAAATTTTGGTATGGTGAAGTATTTTCTATGGAGGACGAGAAATTACTTAAGTATAAATAAATGGATAAATGCAGAAATAAAAAAAAATACATAAATGAATAAATAAATTAATATATAAATACATATATAATTAAATGCTAAAATAAATAAATGTAGAAATACATAAATAAATGAATAAACAATTAAATGCTGAAATAAATAAATGCAGAAATAAATAATTGTCAGAGGTGTATTTATGTAGACGGTTTCATCGAGCATGCACGTTGCCATGGTCACGTGTCTGAACCTAAGTTGACTTCTGGTCTGTCCTCCGCAAACAATAAAAACAACAGCAAAGTCCGTCTAGAGTAGATTATTTATAATAATTAGCAAAAATAAATAAGTAAATTAGCTAGTAAGTTGTAACTATGTCTAGTCAGTATTATTTTAGAAGAAAATATACCATTACAAGAATAAAAGAAAAAAAACGTTATTTGGCCAAACTTATATGCGACAAAGTTGCACTACCAGACCCGTTCAACAAAAGGTTGAGGCAAGAATGCTTTTCTACATGCCTGTCTGATTTACCGGATATCAGTCAGGTACACATTTGAATACCTAGTGGAGAAGGAATGTGTATATACACAGGAGGCGTTTAAGGCATATCGCAGCTTGGATGCATATAACTATTTTCATTCTGGAAAAAGTTAAATGCATAATAACTTGCACAAATGGAAATACCCGTGCTGTTGGAAATACCAAGTGTCAAGGGTGACTTATAAGGGGAGTTTTTTTGCGGTTATTGGTTGTGGATTGGCCTAAAAGAATATTTGAAATATTCATTATACATAAATATACATTATAATAACAATAATTATTAAAGAAATTAGCCATGATATATGTCATGTTGTACAAAATACCACTAACTTCACACTGAAAAGACCAGGATATAGTTAATATAATAAATATAATTGTAGAAAAGGCTCGCTATGTATATAGAGACATTCGTGCCCCCTTGTGACTTTAAGAGGTACTACACTGATGACTCAGCATTTCCCTTTAACGATCCCTTTAACAGTACAGTTCAGAGCACGGGGAGCTTTCGCTAGTGTTACGCTGCTGTTGTTGTTCCTGCTGAGTGCGTTCCTATACAAGTGAGTGACTGTGTTTGTTATCCATTATATCTAAACAGCAGTAATTAGAATGCATAAGTTGCGTTATCGTTATTTGCTAATTATAATCAGGTGTGTGCACCACACGCAAAATATATTCCCTCATTCATGCACAGCGCTAGTGAATGCGTATGAGAGACGGCTAAATAGCTTTATTGGTGTATTATTGTAAACTGTTAGGCACTTTGAGTTTGTATATATTCTTTACTGTATAATTGAGATTGTTTTGGTATCTAAAGCTATATTTATTGATTCTCTCAAGCTCACATGTCAGAGAACGTGATGGCATTTCACGAGTGCTAATCTAGTCCCTACATGCCTAAATCGATCGCTATTTGCCATTATTCTGTATATCGCTATTGTGTAGAAGTATATACTATGTAAAGTGACAGAGTGAGTTAATATTTGTTATTCCCGTTCATTGCTAATTGAGTAATGTTATTTCTGTTTATCTAGAACCACTCTTACAACGCAACACTCCAAACTATTCTGTACTACTCTGCAAATACTATTTATCGCCTGTACTACAATCGTTCACTCAACCAAATTTAAGGACTGTAAAACCTCTACAAGCCTCAAACCATTAAAGTGTACTTCGTCTCTGACCGGACGACTTATGTCTGCTCACTTTCCACCAGCACTCACACTAGTCTTCCTCACAACTGGTCCTTCGAGCCGGAAGCAGAGCTGTCATAAGAACGATGCATCAGAGTGATCCAGATCCCAGACCTGCCCTTCCCGAGCCTACAGTTAGACCCAGACGAGTGGTGCGGCTCCCTAGTTATCTGTCAGATTTCGAGCTCACTGATCATCAACAGAGGTTACAGTCAAGACAGAGAGTAGATACTTCAGAGATGAGTGACGATTCAGAATCGCAAGGAGCGACTGCACCCAAGCTCGTCGACACTTCCCGTGAGTATGGAGCAAGTATGCAGCAGTGGCAGCCTCTGTCAGAGTGGAGTCCCAGTAGAGAGTATGAACGACAGCGAGAACATACTTCAACCCTTCCTGAGCAGTCATCAGTAGTTTTAGCAGAGTTCCAGCAGTTGAGGAAGGAGACTGAGGAACTGCGACGTCATTCTTATGAGCAGATAAGGAAACTGACAGAGAGGAATGAAGCTTTGGAAACACAGTTGAGCCTACTAGCAGTGAGTGATCAATCAAGTTATCGTCCGCAGAGCCCATCTTCCCCTGTTCCTCAACCCCGCGTACATACTCCACCGGTCGCTACAGATGCTAAGCCCATCCCTCTGCCTAGATCTAAGCTACCTCAGAGACTGAGTCACAGTGCAGCAGAGTCATTCAGACAAGATCGCCTGCAAGACCTAGAACAGAGGCTTCAGCAGCTAGAGATGATATCATCACCAACTCATGCCCGACCCTCACTGCACCAGTCCTTCCCCCAGAGAACTTATGACAGAGTCGATGATGGCAGAAATGGCTACAGGCCGACCCAGTTACGTGTTCCTCCCAGCCAAGAGAGTACATATAGGGGACCAGCCCCCACCATCCCAAACTTTGTGCGGCCAGATCCTAGAGAGTTCTCCCGTCTGCGCATTGCTCTGGAGAACATTCTGCCAACGGATGCAACAGAGAGATTTAAGTACCAGATCCTTGTCGATCATCTGAAGTTAGAGGAAGCCCTGCTGATCGCAGATTCCTACTGCAACTCATTATACCCCTTCTCGAATACTATGGAAGCACTTAACCAGCAGTACGGACAGCCTCACCAGTTGGCCCTTCAGAGAATATCCGAACTTATGGATGGGCCAGATGTCGGTCAAGGGGATGTGAGAGCCTTCCGGATGTTTGCACTGAAAGTTCGCTCTCTAGTGAGTATGCTTCAGCAACTGGGGAATAAAGGCTACATGGAGTTAGAGTGTGGTTCCCATGTATCAAGATTGCTGTGTAAGCTACCACATGATCTGCAGACCAGTTTTCGACGGTCTGTCCATCCCCACCAAGTTCCCATTCCTACCTTGCTCGATCTCTCAGAGTGGTTAGAGTTTGAGCTGCAAGTACAAGAAGACAGTACTAGATTCTATCCTCCAGTGAGTAAGTCAGTGCCCATACATAAGAAGGGACATCAGAAAGACACGAGACAGCAAATGAAGGCCACAAGTATTTTCCTTGGTACAGAGAAGGACAGCAGTGACCTGCCAACTAAAGCTCCTGACCCTAAGCCTAGAGAAAGGAAGATATTCTGCCCATATTGTGATGCTCAAGACCACTACTTGAATGGGTGTTCCAGTTTCCAGAGACTTAACAGAGATCAGAAAGTGCAGTGGATACAGTCAAACAAGAGATGTTGGCGTTGTGGAAGAGCCCATCAAGCCGCACAGTGTAACCTTAAGACACCCTGCAAGAGTTGCAATCGCCGCCACCTGTTCATCCTCCATGAGGTTAACGATCGATCCTTTGTTAAGACCCCTGAGACACCTAAGCTCAGACCTTCAGAAAGTTGCTTGGTGAACACGGCCACAGAGACACTGTATCTTGACCGGCCCACTGACAGTCGGCGCGTCTTACTGAAGATCTGTAAAGTACTGCTGAGAAATGGCAGTCAGTGCTTAGAGACGTATGCCCTCTTGGATGACGGGTCCGAACGCACCATCCTCCTTCATTCAGCGGCCCAGCAGCTCGGATTGACTGGTCGACCTGAAGAACTTGTTCTCCGTACAGTCCGCCAAGACCTTCATATTCTGCATGGTGCTTCAGTAACCTTCTCAGTGTCACCAGCGTCTCAACCCAAGACTTCATTCAGGATTCGTCAAGCCTTTACAGCGGAGACACTGGGATTAGCTGAGCATACGTACCCAGTAGATGAGTTACAACGCAAGTACAGACATCTGCAAGGTCTACAGTTGCCACCCATTGATTCCATCCAACCACTCCTCCTTATAGGGTCAGATTACCCTCACCTCATTACCCCAGTAGAGCCAGTTCGTCTAGGCCCGCCTAATGGTCCTGCCGCTATCAAGACCAGACTTGGTTGGACACTGCAAGGTCCCACTCAGGAGATTAAGCATCGCCTTCCCAACCAGCAGTGCATCTACACGGCTACCTCAAGCTCGTATACTGACCTATACGGACAAGTTGAGAAATTGTGGCAACTAGACATTGTCCCATACCGCAGTGAGAAGCTCATCACTCGCTCAAAGCAAGATCAAGAGGCCCTGTCGCTGCTCGAGTCCAAGACTACAAGAATTATCGTAGATGGAGTAGCTAGATATGCCACACCCTTATTACGAGTGAAAGATATGCCTCTCCTGCGAGCCTCCCCAGATACCACTCTGCCTTGTCTCAGAGGAATAGAGAGGCGATTAGCCAGAGATCCAGCACAAGCAGCCGCCTACAGAGGGGAGATGAACAAGTTAAAGGAAGCAGGATATGCACAAGTTATACCTCCTAACCAGGTGGATCTAGCTGAGGAGTCGTGGTACATCCCCCACCATATGACACAACATAACGGAAAGAACAGAGTCGTTTTCAACTGTTCATTCCAACATGGAGGGAAGAATCTTAACCAGTTGCTCCTCCCTGGTCCCACACTAGGCCCATCCCTGATGTCTGTCCTCCTAAGGTTCCGTGAACACACTGTTGCCTTGAGTAGTGATATCAGAGGCATGTTCCATCAAGTGCGACTACTACCAGAGGATCGCCCACTGCTAAGGTTCCTTTGGAGGGATCTCAACCGAGATCAGTCCCCCCAAGTTTACGAGTGGCAAGTTCTCCCATTTGGGACAACATGCAGTCCTTGCTGTGCAACCTTTGCCCTCCAAAAGCATGTCATTGACCATAGTCAGCCAGGTGAAGATGTCAGAGAAAGTATTGAGAAACACTTCTATGTGGACAACTTCCTTCGGAGTTTCAATTCCCAGGAAGGAGCCAGTGCACATGCAGCCATGTTGCGAAACCTCCTAGCCACAGGAGGGTTTGATCTGAGACAGTGGGCCAGCAACCGCCCTCAAGTACTGGACCACATCCCCTCTGAAGCCAAATCAAGTAGCCTGGTATTGTGGCTAACCCAAGAGCAACCTGACATGCAAGAGTCCGCACTTGGACTACTCTGGCACTGTACCTCCGACAAGCTATCATACAAGTACCGTCCCATTGAATGCCCGGCCCCTACGATGCGTCATATCTACAAAGTTCTAGCCAGTCAGTATGACCCCTTGGGGTACATCGTCCCTTACACCACGAGAGCTAAAGTCCTTGTCCAGAGTCTGTGGGACAAGAAGAGGGAATGGGATGACCCTCAACTTCCTGACGAGCTACTCCAAGCTTGGCGAACTTGGGAGCAAGAGTTACCAGACATACAGCGCATCTCCATCCCCAGATGTTACGTCACTTTAGGGTTGGATAACCCCCAGAGTATCAGAGACATACATATCTTTTGTGACGCCTCAGAGCGAGCCTACGGCTCAGTAGCCTACATCCAAACCCTCAGTCCTCAAGGAGACACAGAGATAGCTTTCTTGACTGCCCGTTCCAGAGTTTCTCCAAAGAAACAACAGTCCATACCACGTCTTGAGTTGTGCGCTGCTCTGACAGGAGCACAACTAGCCAAACTACTGAAATCAGAGCTCAGTGTCCCCATACGTCATGTCACACTCTGGTCAGATTCCACCACTGTGCTGGCATGGATTCAAGCTGACTCGTGCCGATTTAAAGTCTTCGTCGGAACGAGAATAGCCGAGATACAGGAATTAACAGACCCCAAAGAATGGCGTTATGTTGATTCGAAATCCAATCCGGCTGATGATATTACGAGGGGCAAAACGTTAGCCGAGTTAGTCAAGCCAAGTCGATGGAGTCAAGGACCATCATTCCTTCTCCTGCCCACAGATCAGTGGCCTCAGAGTCCTCTCCCACTGCCACCTACTGAAAACGCAGAGCTGAAACAAGTCACCTTTTGTGGTCTGACAGTTCCTGTCCGTAACCCAGCTTTGCCTGATTGCAACCAGTTTGGGTCTTATAAGGAGCTACTAGCAGCTACAGCTAAAGTCTTGCACGAAACGGATACCTCTACTGAAGTGCTAACAGCTGAGGATTATCGAGAAGCCGAACTAGCCCTTCTTCATCAAGCACAAAGCCAAAGTTTCCTTGTTGAGATGACTCATCTCAAGTCCGGTAAGCCTTTACCGATGAGTAGTCGTCTCCTTTGCCTTGCTCCAGAGTATGACAGCACTACCCACCTTATCAGAGTCGGTGGTCGACTCAGACGGACAGAGCAGCTAGATGAATCCGCCATTCACCCCATAGTTCTGGACCCTAAACATCCCCTCAGCAGACTCATCATCCAGGACTTTGATGAAAGTCTACACCATCCAGGGGCAGAAAGGGTGTTCGCCGAAGTACGCCGTAAGTACTGGATATTAAGAGGCAGAGAAGCTATTCGGCAGCACCAGAGAATGTGCTTAGGCTGTAAACAATGGAGAGGCCAGCCCAGCATCCCCAGGATGGCTGACCTACCTCCTTCAAGACTGCGCTTTCTTCAACCAACTTTCTACTCCACTGGGGTGGATTGTTTCGGCCCTTACCTCATCAAAATTGGGCGCAGACATGAGAAACGATGGGGTATCATATTTAAGTGTCTGACAACAAGAGCTGTATACCTGGACTTGCTCCATCACATGGACACAGATTCATTCTTAATGGCCCTTCGAAGATTCATCTCCCGCAGAGGCAAGCCATTTGAGATCATCTCCGACCAAGGTACAAACTTCAGAGGTGGAGAAAGAGCACTACAAGAAGACTTTGCTGCTCTCCATCCTTCCCTCCAGGAGCAATTAGCCGGCCTCCAGATTAGTTTTAAGTTCAACCCCCCAGGCGCTTCGCATTTTGGAGGCTGTTGGGAGAGAGAGATAAGATCCCTGAAATCATCTCTCTGTTCTACTTTAGGAGATCAAATTGTGACGGAGGAAGTTCTGCGTACGGTGCTTGTTGAGATTGAAGGCATTCTCAATTCGAAGCCACTCGGATATACATCTTCAGATGTAGCAGACCCTGACCCGGTCACTCCCAACATGCTGCTTATGGGGCGGCCTGACTCATCCTTGCCGCAAGTAATATACCCCAAATCAGAGATGCTGAGCAAACGGAGATGGAGACACAGTCAGCTGCTAGCAGACCAGTTCTGGAGAAGTTTCCTTCGTAACTACCTCCCAGAACTGCAAATACGCCAAAAATGGCACAGAGAGACAGAAAATCTGCAGCCAGGCACAGTTGTCATGATTGTTGATCATCAATTACCCCGAGCCCTATGGCCAGTTGGACAAGTAACGAAAGTCTTTCCCGGAGAAGATGGCAGAGCCAGGACGGCAGAAGTGGAAGTCAAGAAGAAGACCTATCTTCGTCCCATCACACGGCTTATCAGCCTCCCAGTGTTACCAGATTGAGTCTCCCTTAGTACTCTCCCTTACCTTAACCTAGTGACCTTTCTAAATTACACATTTACACAGCAAATGTGGGGGCGGCTGTAGAAAAGGCTCGCTATGTATATAGAGACATTCGTGCCCCCTTGTGACTTTAAGAGGTACTACACTGATGACTCAGCATTTCCCTTTAACGATCCCTTTAACAGTACAGTTCAGAGCACGGGGAGCTTTCGCTAGTGTTACGCTGCTGTTGTTGTTCCTGCTGAGTGCGTTCCTATACAAGTGAGTGACTGTGTTTGTTATCCATTATATCTAAACAGCAGTAATTAGAATGCATAAGTTGCGTTATCGTTATTTGCTAATTATAATCAGGTGTGTGCACCACACGCAAAATATATTCCCTCATTCATGCACAGCGCTAGTGAATGCGTATGAGAGACGGCTAAATAGCTTTATTGGTGTATTATTGTAAACTGTTAGGCACTTTGAGTTTGTATATATTCTTTACTGTATAATTGAGATTGTTTTGGTATCTAAAGCTATATTTATTGATTCTCTCAAGCTCACATGTCAGAGAACGTGATGGCATTTCACGAGTGCTAATCTAGTCCCTACATGCCTAAATCGATCGCTATTTGCCATTATTCTGTATATCGCTATTGTGTAGAAGTATATACTATGTAAAGTGACAGAGTGAGTTAATATTTGTTATTCCCGTTCATTGCTAATTGAGTAATGTTATTTCTGTTTATCTAGAACCACTCTTACAACGCAACACTCCAAACTATTCTGTACTACTCTGCAAATACTATTTATCGCCTGTACTACAATCGTTCACTCAACCAAATTTAAGGACTGTAAAACCTCTACAAGCCTCAAACCATTAAAGTGTACTTCGTCTCTGACCGGACGACTTATGTCTGCTCACTTTCCACCAGCACTCACACTAGTCTTCCTCACAATAATAGCTGCAAAAAGACTCCCCTCGTAGTCACCCTTGACCAAACACTTGGTTTTGAAGTGACAGATGGGCCACTCTGCAGACCATCCTGGACGTACTGCTCCACAGTAACAAAAATCGTACCGACATGACTACACACCTCTCCACTGCTGCACAGATCCAGATAGACATTTTATTGAAAAAGGTGTAATCTAAATGCTACTGTAAAATATAATTTTAGTTTATTGTTTAGTTAGCCAGCCATATTTACCCTGCCATGCATGTACAATGCCCACTCTGGACTTCGCCGGATTTCCTAGCAATGATCCACGCAGAGTAACTCTTTGAAAGCGTCTGACCCGCCTCGATTTCACCGTAAACAACACGGGTGTTTCCATTTGTGTAGGTTAGTATGCATTTAACTTTTCCAGAGAATAGTTATACGCATCCAAGCTGCGATATGCCTTAAACGCCTCCCGTGTATATACACATTCCTTCTCCACTAGGTATTCAAATATGTGTACCTGACTGATGTCCGGTAAATCAGACAGGCGTGTAGAAAAGCATTCTTGCCTCAACCTTTCGTTGAACGGGTCTGGTAGTGCAACTTTGTCGCATATAAGTTTGGCCAAATAACGTTTTTTTTTTCTTCTAATGGTAGCCTAAAATAATACTGACTAGACATAGTTACAACTTGCTAGCTAATTTACTTATTTATTTTCACCAATTATTATAAATAATCTACTCTGTTGTTTTTATTGTTTACGGAGGACAGACCAGAATTCAACTTAGGGCCAGACGCGAGACCATGGCAATGCGCGTGTGTTCGATGAAAACGTCTATATGTATTTCTGCATTTCAACATTTATTTATTTCTGTTTCCGTATGTTAATAAGGTAGGCAGTCCTAACCTCTCTCAATGCAGGATTGGTTAAACAGGATCGCTGTCATTACGGCTGTACTACTGTGGATACTACGAGTACCATCATTGCTAATGATTTAATAGCAAATGCATCAAGCCACTGCCTTCCGTTTCATTTGGTAAGTGTAGTCGATGATTTAGTTCAGCTCAGTGCTGATATGGATGCAGACCTTGATCCAACTCACCGGTGTTATGGTTCAACTGGTGGCCAAGTTCCTGATTCAGATCCTCCACTCCACATGTCATTGCATTCCACGATTCTGAAAGCAAAACCTGACATGATATTAAGCTTTCTAATAAAGGCAGACCTGCTCATTGCATTTTAGTATTCTAGTGAATCTCAGCGTAATCTGTGCGGTTCGATAGCTCATTGCGTTCATGACTTTTCACATGGAGGCTTTTTCAGCGCGTGTTCAAAACCCAGACTTTTTTGTTCATTTTCTGTACTTAAGCTGCTTTAAGCAATCATACCAATAATTTTTCATTTTTCCAAAATTGTGTAATGAGCAAGTCTGCCTTTATTAGAAAGCTTAATATCATGTCAGTTTTTGCTTAGGGCTGTGCCGATAATCGGACGCGATATCATGCGCATCTCGTCAGTAATGCCGGTTTTGTGATTAGTCGTAAATCTCATTCACGTGTTCATTCATGCAGCCGTGTTTACTACACAGAGCCGTAGTTCACTGATAAGCAATGCAGTTTTGCGTGCATAATCGATATATCTGGCTCTGTGTAGTAAACGTGGCTGCATGAATGAACACGTGAATGAGATTTACGACTAATCACAAAACCAGCATTACTGACGAGATACGCATGATAATTCGCTTCCTAATATCGCACAGCCCTATTTTTGCTTTCAGTATTGCCAAATTAAATTACATCTGGAGTGGAGGACCTGAACCAGGAACTTGGTCACCAGATAACATGACCACCAGTTGAACCGTAACACCAGCGAACACAGCTGGATCAAGGTCTGCATCCATATCGGCACTGAGCTGAACTAAATCATCGACTACATGTTCCAAACGAAACCGAAGGAATAGTCACTTGGTGCATTTGCTATTAAATCATTAGCAATGACGGTACTAGTAGTTTCCACTGTAGTACAGCCGTAATGATCCTGCATTGAGAGGGGTTAGGACCGCCTACCTTATTAACATACGGACACAGAAATACAGAAATAAATGTAAAAATAAATAAATGTAGAAATAAATGTAGTATAACACAAATGGTATAAAAATAGCAAAATTATTTTTATACATTTATGAATTTCTGCATTTATTTATTTCAGCATTTAATTATAGATTTATATTTTTATTATATATTTTATTTATTTTATAAATAAAATACATAATAAATACATACATAAATGTGTATATATGTGTGTATATATGTGTATATATATATATATATATATATATATATATATACATACATATATATATATATATATATATATATACATATATATACATACATACATACATATTTATGTATGTATTTATTTATACTTGTCATTTCTCGTCCTCCATAATTTTCTGCTCACCACCACTTTGTATATTTAATTAATAATATAGTTAAACAGTAATATTGTAAAATTAAAAAATACTATTTTCCATTTTAATATAGTTAAAAGAGAAGTAATACAAAGCAGAATTTTCAGCATCATTAGTCTTCAGTGTCACATCCTTCAGAAATCACTAGGTGTGTTCGACTTAACACCGCGCTCTTGGCTAATCTCGTTGACCGCCGTCTGTAGCTGTGGTTCAAGTCGAACACACCTATTCTAATATGCTGATTTGCTGCTCAAGAAACAATTCTGTTTATTATCAATTTTGAAAACAGTTCTGCTGCTTCACAATTACAGCATTTATTTGAAACAAACATGTTTGCTTTAACTTTTGGTAACTGATGGTAAGACACTGATGATAATTAGAAATGTTTCTTGAGCAGCAAATCAGCAGATTAGAATGAGCAGATTTCTGAGGCATCATGTGACACTGAAGACTGGAGTAATGGTGCTGAAAATGCAGCTTTTATAAAAGAAATTTAATTTCACAATAAATTTGCGTAGAAAACTTAATGTTAAATTGTATAAAATATTTTATACTATTGTTGTTTTTGCTTTTGATCAAATAATTGCAGCATTGGTGAGCAGAATAGACTTCTTTCAAAGATGTAAAACATTTACAAACTTTTGAAAGGTAGTGCAAATTAAAGTCACAATGTTCCTCCCACTTCAAAGGATAGTTTACCTAAAAATGAAAATTCTGTCATTAATGACTCACCCTCATGTCGTTCGAAACACATAAGACCTCCGTTCATCTTCTGAACACAAATTAAGATATTTTTAATGAAATCCAAGAGATTTCTGACCCTCTATAGACAGCAAGGTCAAGACACAGAAAAGTAGTAAAGACATTGTTAAAATAGTTTGTGACATCAGTGGTTCAACTGTAATTTTAGGAAGCTACGAGAATACTTTCAGTGCACAAAGAAAACAAAAATAACATTATTCAATGATTTCTTCCCTTCTAGGACAGTCTGTTGCCATTATCAAAAGTAACATGATGCATGTGCTTTCCTCGGTTTGTGTTCTACATCAGCAACATCACACACGAGTCATGATACTCTCCATAATGATGGCAGACTGTCCCAGAAGAGAAGAAATTGTTGAGTAAAGTTATTTTTGTTTTCTTTGTGCACAAGTATTCTCGTAGCTTCATAACATTACGGTTGAACTGCTGCTATTTTAACAATGTCCTTACCACCTTCACTCTATGAAAAAAAGGTACAAAACTGTACCTTTTAAGGTACTGTGGCATCGCTGGGGTGGTAACATGAAGGGTACAATTTTGTACCTCTAGCCAGAGGAGGGACTTTCAAGTCACAGGCAAGTCTCAAATCCCATTTAATGAACTAATTGACTAATTAATTGATTTGATTGTGCATTAGTGATGCTGTTATTGAGAATTACAGAGCTTCAGATGTTGATGTTTTATTGGTTAAAATGATGCCACCATCATGAAGATCAGCATTGGCTTTTGTTGAGCTCTTGACCCTTGAGATTTTGAGGTAGTCATCATGATCTGGCTGAATTACAATCAAAGTAGTTATACGCACGCACGCACGCACGTATGTATGTGTTTAGATTTTGTACAATCAATCCTGTGAAACTGCAGCATGCAAACAAAATATTGCTGGAATAGTTACAGTGAATAGATTTTAGAACTATTTAATGCATATAAAAAATAAATTGAACCCCAGAATTATTTAGACACACACAAACATCAAGAACCAGAATATGAATCTCAACAATGTTGACAATCAACAAAATGCTTCATGCTGCAATGTTGGGTAACAACATAGTAAAAACTCCCATCATGCACTGCTGTATGAATAATCATTGTCACCACTGTTGAGGATCATATGACAAGTGTTCATGTCTAAAAGCCTGAACCACTATATTTTTTCTCAATATTTAAGGTGCCATTTTTTAAATTTGCCTGTGACTTGAATGTCCCACCTCTGGCTAGAGGTACAAAATTGTACTCTTCAGGGTACCACCCCAGAGACACCACTGTACCTTAAAAGGTACAGTTTCGTACCTTTTTTTTTTCTGACAGTGTTTCTGTGCCTTGACAGTGGTAGGACCCTTGCTGTCTATGCAGGGTTAGAAAGCTTTCGGATTACATCAGAAATATCCTAATGTGTTTTGAAGATGAACATGAGGGTGAGTAATTAATTTTAATTTTTGGGTGAACTATCCCTTTAAATGATACTGTGGCATATGTAGTCCATTCCATAGATTGTGTCTGTTCATCAAATACTGAGGGCAAATAATATATTTAACAAGGGATCTAAAAAAATTCTGATTGTGATTTAAACCAGATAGTAGCAAAATACACACAAATGGGCAACAGCAGCTGTGGCACTTGGCCTGTAATGACGTCACAAAACTCTGGACTATTGACAGTAGTAAGGATATATCAAAGTCCACTAAGAGAGGTTTTTTTTTTTTTTTTTTTTGTATTTTATTCCTTAACTTTGAAATGGCCTTCCTGATAATGTTCAGGGCGCAGGCACAAATTTTTAGCTGAACATTCACATAAAGCATCTCATAACATTGCACTACAGTTATATGTAAATAAATCATATTTTGTCTGAAAAACTGCTGCTATACTAATCTTTTTCCTTTTGCTTTCCTGTTTCTATCTCTGGATGCCATCCCAAAGTTACTAGAGATTACACCAGTTCCAGATTGGGTCCAGCCTCACTTGTGAAGACTTCAGATGGCACCAACACTCACAAACACTTCAGATAATGGCAACTGTACATGGACTTACAAAACTGACAGATATTATCCTTATATTGCCTTTAAGTGTAAATTTGATGCTTTGTATAAATGCAGTGTTTCTAATATCTATAAATAAACAGTATTTAACTCAGAGTTATGCGTATCTATATATCCCCTTTTATTTGTGAGTAACACTCTGGTGGATGACACAAATACAAATTTGTTGAAAAACACACTTTTTGCATCATCAAAATGACAAAACACTGTTTTTTTTTTTTTTTTTTTTGCGTCATGCACCAGAGTTTTGCTGACAAATAAACTTGCTATCTCTGAGAAAGAATAAACATGGTTCTTTTACATGTATTAACCACATTGTAACAATACGAAGTGGACTGAAAATTCCTGAACTTACCCTTTAACAATGTTGAAGGTTAGGACTGGAACCCTTAAAGAGACTTTAGTGAGATATATCGCCGTTTTACTGGCAGATTGGTCCAGTCAGAAATCTAAAATTTGCTAAAAAGTAGGTACCTCCGGCCACCGCGTCGTTCAACTCATAAGCGCTTCATTTTCTGTTGCATATGAGACACATCAAACGACAAACGAAACAAAAGCGAAACTAAACCGAGCTACGTTTGAGCTGCGCAGCGCTGACCGTTTATCAGCTTGGACCGCAACGCTAACTTGCACGAGCCCAGCTTTATTCGGGAGCCAAAGTTGACTTCAGGACACTGCTACTGCTGCGAGATCCAAGCGTTTAATTTCGCCGCACACTGAATGTCAAGCGGCGGTAGCAGGGATGAGAGCGAGGACTCAATAATGCAGAAGAAGGTCTTTATTTTATTAAAAAAACAAACAAAAACTACCCCAAAGGGGAAAACAAACCGGCTAGACAAGACACATCAGGGCAAACTTGCACACACAACTTGTAACCACACACACATATAATGAACTCGCACAGGACTAAGAACACAAGGAGAATAAATAGAGAGCAAACGAGGAGGGTAATAAGATGAACACAGGTGGGGCAAATAAACCAATAATCAGGAAACAAGATGGGCGGGGTCAAAACAATTAGACACGAGAGCACATGGCACATGAAAACAAAACAAAAGCCATGTGCTCACACAAAACAAAAACACAAGCACAAGCACATGGCCAGCAACACAAAAATCACTAGCCATGTGCAAGACAGGACCTGAACACACAGCTAATGAAGACACTCATAAGCTGCGTGTTCACACAAAACATGACAAACCAGAACAAAAAGGAGAGCAACAGAACAGGACACAGAAAAAGCAAAATAAATCACACATGGACAGAGGAGCACACGGCCCAAGAAAAACTCGAGACCGTGCGCTCCCACAGCAAGACAGAACATGGAACGTGAGTGTCCGAACCCCGACATGAAACCAAAACTTAAACAAGACATGAGTGCCGGGATCCGAACACTATGCTCCAACATGAAACAATGCACGCAGACAAGAAGTATACAAGACAAGAAGGCAGCGCCAGGGCTCTGTCACAAAACCATGAATAAACTAGACCGAAGTGACAGAACCCTGACACTGAATAAGGTTGCTGCGAGATCTAATTCTAGAAGCAATATTCGCCTTGAAGCCTTCCTGCCTTGGAATTCTGCCTCTGCAGGCAACATTTTAGAGCTTGCGGACGCAGCCTAGGTCTTATTTAAGAAGACCTAGGAAGTCTTATTTAAGGTCTTATTCAAGTACTCGCCGATACCGATGCTAGAATTTTTTGTGGTATCGGCGGCATTTCCGATACTAGTATCGGAATCGGAACAACCCTACTTGAGACTAGGAATAAACATGGTGTATAGGCCGATTTTTGATTAATTTAAAGTAATCGGCCCAACTTATTGGCTACCACTTTATAGGATTTGTTGTGGAGAGATAGGAAAAAAAATAGCCTAATTGCATTTGTAATATTTGTGTTTATCAATGGCTCTGGCTATGATGCAGAAGATAGGCTATACAGATATGTGTTTTGTTTTTTTTCCCTTTTTATTATTTTTGAGTTATTATTATTATTATTATTATTATTCTATTACTCCTATCGGTGCATCCATACTTGAGACGTTGGTTTGACATTTGATGTTGGTTACTTTGCAACACAACCTAAAAACAACAAAATATCTACATCAGCTGACGTTAGTACTGGATGTAAAACTGTTGTCATTAGATGTTGGCTTGACAACATCTTATGATGTTGTGTGCCTGCTGGGTAGAGTCACTGAATTCATGTCACTTTTAGTAATGAATTTGATGGCATCCCTCATTAATCTGTCTTGTTTAATTTAGTAAATTGTAAGATGATGACATTTTCATCCATTTGCAATGCATTAAAACCATCCAGTCAGGAACTCATCTACATTCAGTGAAAATAGAGCCGATTATGGAATTGATTTCAGTCTGACCATCAGTGGAGTCCAGACTGAATATCTGCAGAGTCTCAGTAAAGGCTAACAATGAAACACTGTGGCATAAGAATTTGTTTTGGTTTATATTGGCAATTGATAAAATGTCTGTAAGATTGAGCTGCAGTCTTCAGGTCAACGCTTTAAATATCAAGAGTCACTTTGCATTGTCATTGTCAGCACATGCTTCAGTGCTCTGAGAGTGTTTATAATGCTGTGAGTTTAACACTTCATGACTGACACTGTTTATCATAATAACAGACAACATCTACAATGACATTCATCATCTTCTTGATCATAATGTGTTTTCAAGGTAAGGCATACTTTTAACAAGCTTTTTAACAAGTTTTTCTGTAAATAAAGGAAACCTTTTTTTTCAGAATGTTAAAGTCTTCTAATTGTCCTTCAGTCTCTACAGGACAGGTGACTGTAATTCAGACTCCAACAGAGAAACATGTTCAGAACGGACAAACAGTCACTCTGACCTGTAAAACCAGCACTGCCATTGGACGTCAGTCAGATGGTAATTGTAAGAATTGTTTCTCATGGTACTTACAAAAACCTGGAGAAACTCCTAAACTTTTAGTTCACAGCATCAAAACCCTTTATACTGGAACTCCATCAAGATTTAGTGGAAATGGAGCTGATCATGGAAGAGATTTCACTTTGACCATCAATGGAGTCCAGACTGAAGACACAGGTGATTATTACTGTGTGGCTGAAAACTATATAAATAATAACTGGATTTTCACACAGTGATAAAGAGTCATACAAAAACCTCAATCAGACAGAGTCACAGTGACTGCACTGATACAGCTGAGAGATACTGCAGCTGCTCTACAACACAATCACACACAACACTGATCAGATCACAAACACACATAACACAATATCAATTCTATTAACTGAAATATTGAAATACTGAAATATTTCTTAGAGGATGTCAGTGTTTTAATATGATCATCATGTTTTAGGTGTAAAAAAAATAATACTGTCAATCAAACTGAACAGACCCACATTTACATTTGACCCACAGAAAGATTTATATATATTTTCACCATCTCCTGCATTATAATGATAATTTTGTCATCATTGTTTCATACTGCAGCTGCTCTACAACACAATCACACACAACACTGATCAACACAAACACTGTATACACGTACCAATATTATACTATTAACAGAAATATTGTAATTCTGAATTCTGAGAATGAGTCAGTGTTAAATATGATCATCATGTTTAGGTGTAATCTATGGACCTTGTCAATTAAACTAAACAGACTGCATTCAGTCACTTCTGCTGTCCGATTTACTTGATCATTTTAAAGTGTAGCCAGTATTTCTTTGTCTTGTGTATCAAAATCAACAAATAGAAGAACTATCAAACAAATCACACACTGAGGCCTGATGTGACTTACATATACTATTAATAAAATGAAACATTCCCAAAGTCACCACATGTTCATAATTTAATTACAGTCTGTTTCTGCATGGTTAAAGTTTATCTATAAAATATAGGTTACATTTTTGACCCTTTCAATCAACAAAAAGCTTCATATAACATTGCATGGTGGGTGCCACCATAGTACAAACCTGGGCCCGTATTTACCAAGCCTTTAAGAATTACTCTCAAGAACACTGCTAATAATTAAGTGTGAAAAAATTCTTGGCTTAAAGCTGCGATTAAAATTAGTTAGCAAGTGTGGTAGGATAAGTGATCGTCTGTTGGTCGGATTGGGGTGTGGTGAATAAATTAAGGAGGGGAACGCGGTCTATTGATGGGTGGCGACGTGTCTGGCGGATTCATGGGTCCTCCTCTTCCGGGTGTGTCCCTGTCTGTTCCCGTACCTGGTTGTGCTCAGGTACAATAAGATTCTGCTGACGGTGAAACTGTGTGCATGGTTTAAGGCTAATATGCACTATTTATAGTTTAATTATAGCGGAGTTGGTGGTATAGGCAGGTGGCAAGCGTGTGTCGCCGTTTGCATTCAGGTATGTGTGTTTTAATAATAAGTCTCAGTATCACTGTTTCAGCTAGGATATTTATTAGTAACGTTTAAAAGAGTGTAAATGTCTTCCGTTCGTTTGAACTGCAACACCTGTTGTGAGTAACCATACAGCTTCACGTTTGGTGTTTGTGTAACCCAATTGAGTATGCCTCTTCCTCTTTCTCGTGTGGGGTCAATAGATGTAGTTTAATGTTTGGATTTTTCTTGTATTAGGTTGGGGGTCGATTATTACAGTCTTTAAGCCCTTTTCCTAGTTGATGACGCTTTGTGAAGACGCTGTTGCTGTTTTGCTTATGGACATTAATGCTTCTCTGTTTCTGGCTGTACTGCCTTGTGGGCCGATTAGCCAGTGCTTATAATCTTTGTGCCTATTTGGTGGTATCTTTTATTTATTTTTGTGTTCAAAAGCAGTTTCTGTTTTCATTTTGTTTGCACTTGTTGTCTCTTTTTTGTAATAGTGTTGTTTATTTAATCTGGTTTGTTATTGGAATTGGTGTCAGTTGTGATTTTTTTTTTTTTTGTATTAATATGACCTACTGGCCCATTCCTTTTTTTGTTTTCTGTCTTTTCCTTTTGTGTACTTTTTTTTTCTTGAGATTATGCCTGTAAACTGTTTTTCAAATAAAATTCATCTTGAAGTACTGTCATTTTGGGATTTAGCATGGCCACACAAGCATCTCAGTTGTAATGTAAATGCAATGGGAAGTGTAGGACAAAATCTTAAGTGTCAGTCTCAGAGATGATTCACAGCGTTTTCTGTGCCATAAACTGATTTTGGATTATTATTATTATTATTATTATTATCCGTCAAAAAATATTAATGCAGCGCAGAGTCATTTCAGAAACTTGGACGCAATCAGCTGTAACTGTAACTGTTTGATCAACTGCTCATCCTCAAACATTTTAAAACATTCCTCCTCTCCTGAAAGATGTGCGTATATCTCCTTCTCCTCAGCACCATCACAAGCCCCTATTAGCAACTCCTAACCGCTTGAGAGACTCTTGTGCTGTCTTAAATAAATGGGAGAGTAGAAGTGATTAATAGCTTTAAGTAATTTGATAACTTGCTTTTATACTTAAGTTTGAAATTAGGAGTACATTTCATGAATTCTCAGCACTTAAGATTAAAATGGCACTTTGAGAAGCATGATAAATACAGGCCCAGATCTCACAGTCTCAATGCATTCAAGCTTTTGCATTCAGAGGGTGTTTTGCATGAGCAGCGCAAGCTTCACTGCTCTGCATGTGTTTATAACTCTATGAATTGAACATGACATAATCAAGAGCTCTTCTTCATCAACCAACAAACATGACTTTCAGCATCATTGTCTGGACTCTGGCAGTGTTTTGTCAAAATTTGGAAAATTATTATGTTTTTTTTTAATTTCCAAAGATAAATGACTGTGTGAAAATATTTGACTTCTAATGTTCTTCACTCGACAGAATCCATTGGGCAGGTGACAGTGACTCAAACAACCTCACAGCTGCCCGCTCAAACAGGAGAAGAAGTCAAAATAAAGTCTAGAACTAGCAGTAAGGTTTACTGCTGTTGTGGTGGGAGTGGATGTCTTAGCTGGTATCTACAAAAACATGGAGAAGCTCCTAAACCTCCATTATTCAGAGTCACAGTGACTGCAATGATACAGCTGAGAGATAGTGCAGCTGCTCTACATTGTAATCACCACCATTTCTGAAGAGAATGAGTACGTGTTTTAATATGATCATCATGTTGTAAATGCAGTATATGATCCCTGTCAATTAAACTGAACAGACTGCATTCAGACACTTCTGCTGTCTGGATGTGATGCTTTCGATTCGACCGATAGAAAGATTTACAATCTTATATAGTTAATATCAGAATGGTCGCTTATTGATTTATATATGTATATATATATATATATATATATATATATATATATATATATATATATATGTGTGTGTGTATGTGTATGTATTTTTTTTTTTTTTTTTTTTTTTTCACCCTTTTCAAACTCATGTAATGATGAGTTTGTATGTGTGTGGCTTGATTACAGCAGAAGTAAAACTGGTCTGTTTCAGTCCAGTAACCAATCAAACAGTGACACTGGGAGTGTGGGCTGAAAATCCCATTTGCATTGTCAGGGTGGAATGATTCTGATCCTCTCAGAATAGAGCAGCTCTGTCTCCAGAGACCATGTTCAAACCCCAAGAGCTTTATTTGACTAGATTTACTGCTACTGATCAAGCTTCTGAAATGCACCTGGAAAAATGCTACATGTATCTTCATCTGTTAGTTGAATGATGTTGTCAGACACAAATGGAGCTTGTTGAGAAGTTTTATTGAATGTTGCAGCAAACACAGCAGAATGAAAGATCAGCCAGTGCTTTGACACTAGAGCTCTCTTTAAGTATTGAGTTGTAAATGACTACAGCTGCAGCACTAGACTCATGTGAATCCTGCCTGACACAGGACACTCAGATACAGCTCATCTTCAGGAGCGAGCAGCGCTCACTGGAGAAACATCAGCAATTAACAGTGACTCTTGGTGAACGAGGCCTCATGAGGAGCTCCATCATGTGTTACTCTGCAGACGTACTTATCTACCTCTTCCCAGCGTGCTTTGCTAAGGGTCAGGACGCTACTGCGGCTGTAGCGGCCGTCCCGCTCACTCTCTGCGCTGGTCACAACCCCCTCGGTGACCTCTGAGCCATCCAGTGTCCAGCTCACCTGCGCCCCCTGTGGAGAGTAAGAGCTGAGCAGACAGAGCAGTGCGGTTGAGTCTCTAGAGATCTCCAAAGAAGAGGGCGGCAGCAGAGACACTGAGGGCTTCACTGTGGGACCAGCTGCAGGAGACAAACACAACATATTCACAAACACTAAGAAAACACAAACACTGAACACATATTAAGATGTTTACTGCTTTAACCATAGGAGTTTTTATATGCATAAATAATCTTGTTGCATTTTAGTTAGGTGAGATATATCAAACTCAACCCAATTTCAGAGATTGTGTGACTGCAAATGATATGATTTGAATTGGATATTAATCATCTGAGTTATATTTATTTTTTTATAAACTGTGCTTGTATTAAAATGCACTAAACTGTAAGCACAACATGAGCAAAAAAAAAAAAAAAAAAAAAAAAAAACATTGTTTGATCTAAAGAAAAAAGCTCCATTTACATTCTATTTTTCATTTAAGCTCTTTTGTTCCCTCTATAATACAAAATTGATACACTAATAAAATTGAGTGAGCCACATCATGAAAAAGTGAAAAATTCAGTTTTTTTTTCTTTTTCTGAATATCTAAATGTGACAATATTTTAGATTAAATATTGTAAAACTATAAAAAAAAAAAAAAAACAGGTAACACTTTGTAAACGGTTAAAGTTAAATAACATGTTAAATAATATTAACTAACAATGAGCAAGACATTTGCTACAGTATTTATTAATCGGTAACATTTTATAATACCTGCATGCTAAGACTCATTAGTTAAGCATTAGTAAATAATCAATTCATTATTTGTAAAGCATTCTCCCCACATTAATAGACAGTATTAAGCAGTTTATAAATGCAGCTTTAAATGTTTTCTTTCTGATTTATAAGCATATCTATATATATTTTTTTAATAATTGTATTTTCATAATTTATTATTGATCAATTAATATTAACAGACCAGTTATTTATGAGTTGTCAGTGGTACATAAGATCATTTAGAAAGTGTAATTAAATGATTAATAAACTTTAAATGTACATTTATACATATTATTTAGACATACAGTAATAGTTATTCACTGTTACTCACATATTCTTACTATAATTAATTATTAATTCAAGTAGTTATAAAACATTTAGCAGTTGACAGTTATTTATTTTTGTGAGCTCACCTAAAGTGAAGACTATTTGTGCCTCGTAAAACTTTTACAAATGAGTTTTAAAGTCTCAGCTATCTTCTAAACAGACAAAGGGAAAATAACAGAGTGATACAGAACATAGACATATTTATTTCAAGACAAAAAAAATATATATATATATATATCTTCAGTTTGAAATGTAGATTTAAATTTAAATGTATTTTTGTTTTTTTTGCCACACTTTCTGGCAATTCTTTTTTGACTCACTGTTTGCACTGAATTTTCACTCAGCCATGAATCTGAAACAAGACAACCTTCTTACTACACCAAAATATTTTGCTTATTATCTTCATTTTTTTTTAGTTTTGTTGCTTTTTTTCGACGAATATTCATTTTTGCTGTTTTACGAGGTATAGTCTTCACTTTAGATAAGCTCCCAAAATAGTTAACTGACATCTACTAAATGTGTTATAACTACCTGAATTAATCATGAATTACAGTAGGTATATGAGTTAATAAAGCATTTATTAACACACTATTACTATATTTATAAATAATATGTACAAATTTACATTTAAATAGTTAATTAATCATTTACTTTCTAAATAATCTTACGAACCACTGATGAAAACTAACAAATCTTTGTTAGCATTGATGAAGTTAATTGGACTAGCTCATTGTTGCATTATGTTAACTCAGGTCCATTCATTAATATTAACAGATTAAACTTTGGATTTTAATGCTGTATTAGTAAATGCTGCAATTAATATGAACTGAAATTAATAAATTGTTCATGTTTACTAATGTAGTTAACTAATATTAACAAATGAAACATCACTGTAAAGTATTTACCAAAAACATTATTGTTAGAAAAAACAAATAAAAGTTTTAATGTAAAAATAAAATTCTACACAGTATAAATTGTATGTTTGCAGTGGAGTATTAAAAGACAGACTTACCGAGCACCAGTTTAGTTCCTCCACCGAAAGTCCTCCACAGTGATACATTCTAATGAAACGGTCGTACAAAAACCTCTATTCCACTCGAGTGAACACAAACTCCAGCAGAGAGAGAGAAAACAACACTTCAATACACTGATAGTAGAAACAACACTCAGTCATTTAGTTTGGGTAAAATACTCTTTAAAAAGTATGAACAAAACACTTTCACACAAAATTTTTATTTGTTGAAATCAAATTATTTCTTTAAAGAAATTTTTTTTTTTTTTTTTTTTTCCCATAATCAGTTGAAGAGTATATTCATCTCACTGACAATAGACATGATTCAATTTGACTTTATAATACCATACATTTCTCATTCAGCCTTTTGTTGTGACTAACATATTTTTAATTCATTTATTTTATTATTATTATTATTATTATTATTTTTTTTTTTGTTAGGAAATTTATTTGATGTGACCTTTGACCTCTTTTATTATGGAGTTTTTAACTTTTTTCATAATGATGCGTTCTTTATATGCAGCTCAATCATGATGATTCACAGAAAAACCTGCAGCTTCAGACAAATTAATATTTCATTTTTCAGTCACTTTTACATTTTCATTTTTAGATGTCAATTCTAGGTTATTTTAAATACAGTAAAACTGATTTTCAGATGATAATATAACATAATTTTACTAATAAAGAAATTTGTCTGAATCAAAGAATGCAGTCATTTCAGTGACCTAGAAAATATATATATATATATTTTATTCATAATGTTGGTTCCTCATGGTGGCCACCTTGTTGAGATCACATGACCAGATGAATGCTACTCACTTATGCTACTAACATAACTCCTCTATTATCAGATACTTTCACTTCATAAATAAATGAATCATGTGTGACTAGATGGTATTTCTACAGCAGCCCTGGAAACTGGAAAATGTTGCATCCACACTAAAAGATATTTATATTAAAACTACTGTCATCACACAGCCAAACAGCGGTCACATGCTCCTGTATATTAAAGCACACAACTAAGTACTGTCCAATAAGTCCTTTTAATAAATCCACAAGGAGAACAACAAAAAAAGTATTGTACAAACAAACAACACATGGGGAACATAATCAGGGAGAAAGAGAACAGGTGATGGAACTAATCAAAAACCATTGAAACTAACTAGAGGGGAAAATGGGAACTTATAGGAAACAGACAGGCAACACATGCATAGGAAATAAAACCAAACAGGCTAGAATCCTGACAACAATAAATGAACAACATAAATATTTTACAATGAATCAATATGTAATTATCAGTAAATGGTTTACAACTTTTACTAAAATATTATTCATAAAGACTTTTATTTATTGTATTCATAAAATATTATTCATAAGTTTATTAGTCTTGTAGCAGCTCAAGCTGTTGTAAATCCTGCCCACTTCTTTGCATTGTCAGCACATGCTTCAGTGCTCTGAGAGTGTTTATAGTGCTGTGAGTTGAACACTTCATGACTGAGAGCAGAACAGAACAGAATCTTCATCATTGCACAAGACAAAACAACAACAATGAACAACATCATCCTCATCTGGTCTCTCACACTCTTTGCTCAAGGTTTGTAGTGAAACTTTCATAACAACAATCACACTAATTATGTTAAAATGTGAAATATACGCCATTTTAATTTTTGTTTGTTTGTTTGTTTTTATATTCAGAGTGTAGAGGACAGTACACTGTAACTCAGAGTCCATCAATAACAGCAGCTCAAGGACAAGAAGTCAGAATAAACTGTAAAATCAGCAGTAGAGTGTATAATGGTAATTACTTACACTGGTACGTAGAGAAACCTGGAGATGCTCCTAAACTCCTCATATATGCTGCAATAAACCGTAACACTGGAACTCCATCTAGATTCAGTGGCAGTGGATCTGACAGTGATTTTACTCTGACCATCAGTGGAGTCCAGACTGAAGATACAGGAGATTATTACTGTCAGAGTGTACACTGTCCTAGTAGCTGCGTGTGCACACAGTGATAAAGACTCGCACAAAAACCTCCATCAGTCAGAGTCACATTGACCACACTGATACAGCTGAGAGATACTGCAGCTGCTGATGGGTGTGATGAATCTCAATCACTCTCATCTAATAACACAAAGTTAGTTACTGAATGTAATTGAAAAAGAAAGTGGAACGCAGTCGAAATGTACTTATGTAAATAAATAGAAATCACCATATTTATGTAACATTTCCTCATTTCCTTAGTTCCATTGTTCCAATTGCTCTGTGCACAGTTTTAAGAAGGCACTATGTTTTTTCTTTCATTGAGTTCACTGAATGTACCTTTCTTGGGCATATATATGTGCAGGTGCATTGCTAAGGATTCTGGGCCCCTTCTCATTGTTTCTAGACCCCCTCAGGTGAAATCGTGAAATCGTCGGGTCTCACTCTACCCGAAGGCCCCTGTTCCAGCATTACCCCTGTCTGATGCCCCTGTATGTGTGGTTTTGCAACAAATTAACACATACAAAATAAACTTTCTGATACATTCATCCAAGTATTTCACAAAAAATAAACACATGTGCCACCAGCATGTAAATGAATGTTTAGCTGAACATCAGCAGACATGAGCATTTGGCAAATACCTGATCAGTTATCTTAAAAAAAAAAATCACACTGAACTGTGTTAAAACATACAGCAATAAAAAAAAAAAAAAGTTTGCACGATACATTTACAAAGCTACAGTGAAGCATTACCTTAAAAAAAACTAAAAAAACATAAATGGAGTACTGTATTCTGTAAGTATTTGATCCAGCACTTAGATTTATTGACCTCATGAAATTTCCCTCCTTGAATTTAATGCTGTACCTCATAAATCTGTCAGTTTAATATTGTTTGTTATAAATTATAATATGATGACAAATTCAATCACCTGCTGCGATAGATGTTGATGGAATAATGTGGCACTGAAATTTGTTGGAAAATGCTTGTTTTATATTGGTAAATGTCTTTGCGAATGAACTTGAGCCTTCAAGTAAATTATTTAAATATAGAGAGTCACTTTGCATTGTCAGCACATGCTTCAGTGCTCTGGGAGTGTTTATAGTGCTGTGAGTTTAACACTCATGGCTGACACTGTTTATCATAACAGACACAATGACTACAATGACATTCATCATCTTGAGTCTGATCTTAGGGATGTATTTTCAAGGTAAGACTTTTAATTCAAATTATCTCATGCAGTTTAAAAAAAAAATAATATTTTTTTTATTTTTTTTTTTTTTCATGCCTTTTAAATATTCTTCAGACTCTACAGGACAGGTGACTATAATTCAGACTCCGAGAGAGAAACATGTCCAGAACAGACAAACAGTCACTCTGACCTGTAAAACCAGCATCGCCATTGGAGATTTGTCAAATGGTTGGTGTAAGAATTGTTTCTCCTGGTACCTACAGAAACCTGGAGAAACTCCTAAACTTTTAATTCACAGCACCAAAACCCATCATACTGGAACTCCATCAAGATTCAGTGGAAATGGAGCTGATCATGGAACTGATTTTAGTTTGACCATCAATGGAGTCCAGACTGAAGATACAGGAGATTATTACTGTCTGAGTGTACACTGGATCAACAATAAAAGAGTGTTCACACAGTGATAAAAAGTCATACAAAAACTTACATCAGTCAGAGTCACAGTAACTGCACTGATACAGCTGACAGATACTGCAGCTGCTCTACAACAATCACAAACAACACTGATCAGTGAACAAACACAAATAACACAATACAATTACAATAATCATCAGTCTTGTATTTCTGAAGAGAATAAGTCAGTATCTGAATATTATTAATATGTTTTAGGTGTAATATATAATCCCTGTCAATCAAACTGAACAGACTGCATCCAGCCACTTCTGTATAGAACAGTATACTTCAATGTCTGTAAAATTGAGCAAGATATTTAGTTAATTTCCTCTGCAAATCTTTATCCAGAGATGGGAAGTAACTCAGACTTGAGTCACATTTTAATAAACGTCTGACTCTAGTATAGACTCGACCTGAAATGACTTCAGACTCTACCTAGACTTCGGATGAAAGACTTGTGAACATGTCTATCTCTATCTACAGTTAAAATGAACATCTACAGTATATATTAAATACAAATTGTGAGTGTTTAAACATAAATATCTGACACAAAAGCTTGTTTTTTTTCAGTTTTTGTTTGTGTTTTCTTTAAAAGACAACATATACTTCTGTTTAACTAGAAAACATATTTGTAGTATGCTTTCCTGATTTAATGAATGATACCTTTAAACAGGTTCATGGGTAGTCACTGATCTTTACATTAACATGGAAGTTACTCCCATAATTTGTTGCAATGTTTCATGGGTGTAGAAAAAAGATGGATAATGTATTTCCTCATGTACAGTACATGTAGCTACATATGAAGACATTTAGTTTACTGTTGTACGCATGATCCCCATTTGATTGGTCATGCAATAGTGTGTGTAAATGGAGAAAGTCATGTCTATTCACAGAAAAAACACAAAACAAACACAACAGCACTATATAAATGCTATTTACATCCTCATGTTCAATCTAAAGGATTTATACTTTCATTAATGTGATGCGCTTTTTCCACATACTGTATACCTTATTAATAAAGAGCAGACACGTCAATTAGTTACTGACCTGATGCAGACTAATCAACACATCAGAGAAATCAAACTGTCCAATACAAAAAAAGAGTTAATAAAACTTAAAGAGTATTGAGATCAACACAAATGGAGGTCCACATATAGACTGATGAGGAATATGCAAAGAGAAAACAACACAGAGATAACCAGTCCAATGCTAATAGATATAACGAGTCTTAAGATCACAAACAGACAAGATCAGACAAACAACTGTGGAGTTCTAGATGAGCTGGTGAATGACTATAGGTTGTGTAATTAATCTGGAACAGAGTGAGAAAGTTGAAGACTGTGATGGTATAAGAGCAAACAGAGTGAATCCCTGACATATGATATAGTTTAATATTACTTTAATGAACATCTGAAAAGAAAGTGAGTGATGCTGCATTTAAGACCACAGTCGTGTCAACAGTGAACTATCAAGAAAAATATGACAACCTATATTATATTTATTATAAATAATGAAGATCTATAATAATACAGTAAGTATGCTGCATATGAGTGCAGCTCAAGCTGTTATAAATCCTGCCCACTTCTTTGCATTGTCAGCACATGCTTCAGTGCTCTGAGAGTGTTTATAGTGCTGTGAGTTGAACACTTCATGACTGAGAACAGAACAGAACAGAATCTCCATCATCACACAAGACAAAACAACAACAATGAACAACATCATCATATTCATCTGGACTATTGCAGTATTTATTCAAGGTGAAATGACGATTCTTGACAATAATATTATGCTGTTGTTGTTCTATAGCATTTTAATATTCCAATATTGTGCTATCAAAGGGATTTACACATTTATTGGTTTTCTTTTCTTCAGAATCCAGAGGAGTCGCTGTAACTCAGCCTAAGGTCAAAATTGTCCAGCTGGGTCAAAGAGCTACAATAGAGTGTAGTCTGGATGTAGGACTAACCTCTAATGACTTGTTTTGGTATCAGCAGAAACCTGGAGAAACTCCTAAACTCCTCATATATTACATAAACAACCTCCAGTCAGGAACTCCATCTAGATTCAGTGGCAGTGGATCTTATTATGGAAAAGATTTCACTCTGACCATCAATGGAGTCCAGACTGAAGATGCAGGAGATTATTACTGTCAGAGTTACCACAGTGATCCAGTGTTCACACAGTGATAAGGAGTCGTACAAAAACCTCCATCAGTCAGAGTCACAGTGACTGCACTGATACAGCTGAGAGATACTGCAGCTACTGATGGGAGGGTGTGATTAAACACATTTAATCATGATACAATATGTGATCCCTGTCAATCAAACTAAACAGACTGCATTTAGTCACTTCTGCTGTCTGGACGTAATGCTTTTCATTTGACCCATTTTTCATATGGTTTAATGTATAAGTGTTGCCTGCTGTGATATGTTTTTAATATACCCATAATGAGCGTGCTTCAATTAGATTTTCAAAAGTATTTTTGGCCGAATTGTCTCCAAATCAACTGGACCATCTGGGGGGTAAGGTCTCCACTCGCCCCGAAGTAAAGTCTGTTGTGAGAGTGCATCAGCCACACAATTGAGTTCGCCTGGAATATAAGTGGCATGCAGAGACTTGAGTCTGTGTTGACTCCAGAGTAAGAGATGGCTGGCTAGTTGTGACAGGCGAAAAGAGCGTACACTGCCCTGGTGGCTGATGTACACCACTATCGTTGTGTTGTCTGAGTGGAACAACACATGCTTGCTCTGAACCTTTTCAAGGCCAAAAGTACTGTCAACAATTTGAGGCAGTTGATGTGCCAATGCAGCCAAAGGCCTGTCCAGATTCCCAAAGCCACTTGCCCGTTGCATACAGTGGCCCAGCCTGTCTTGGAGGCATATGTCCCCTGTCCGCAGAAATTAAATGTCTTCCCAAGAACTGAATGTTTTGAGACCTACTGGTGTGACATTCACACAGTATAAACCTTGGTGCCATGCCCATCTCGGGACTCGGGCATGAAGGGCATGTGCATCAGACCCAGTGGCGTGAACGCAGCTGAGGATGCCATGTTTCCCAAGAACCTCTGGAATAGTTTCAGAGGGACAGCTGTTCTGCATTTGAAGACTGTCCTCAAAGAAAATATGACCCAGCTGTAATTTTTTTTTTGTCACCTTATATGACCCATTTTTATGTTTTAAAGTTAAGTTAAGCGCCATCTAGTGGGCGTAAAAATAATGACAGTGTCGCGTTGGATCTGACATCATGAAATGACGTATGAGTTTTTACACTGCTCCCACGGTAATTCAAACATATTTTACTAGGTGTAATTCATATGGATGACCACACCTAACCCTAAACCTACCCCTTACAGAAATAGTGCAAAATCATGATTTATAGTGCATACCCCCCCCCCCCCCCCCCCCCCAAAAAAAATACCAACGTGTGTGTTTGCATGATTACACCACTACAGTGCAACGCTCTACAGACTGAGGTACACACGATCCTGAAAATGCATTGGATACCTGTTCCTGATATGGGAGCAATTGTTGTATACGCTCTATGGAGACGTATTTTGAGGATTTGTGAAAACGACTTACGTTGGGCGTATAAGTTGGAGGACATGTTGGCATTTGAGATCCTTCAAGCAGTTCAACACTGACAGCACACAGCCTTGTGAGAGGCTTGCAGTCATAGCGGCCGAGTCCAGTTGTACACAGAGAGAGAGAGATACTCTGCACTGGGGAGAGTTTGCTCTTTCCCAGTTGACCCAAAGTCCCAAATGAGCTAGGTGGTTGAGAACCACGTCCCTGTGTGTGCAGACCAACTTTTGAGAGTGCGCTAGGATTACTCAGTCATTGAGGTAGTTGAGACTGCGTATGCCCACTTCCCTGAGCGGGGTAAGGGCAGACTCCACAACCTTCATAAAGACATAGGGGGACAGGGAGAGCCAGAAGGGAAGGACCTTGTACTGAAAAGCCCATCCCTCAAAGGTAAACTGCAGGAATGACCTCTGCCTTTGGAGGATCGAGACATGAAAGCATGCGTCCTTCAGGTCTATTGCCACAAACCAATCCTGATGTCTGACACGTGATAATTTGTTTGAGGGTTAGCATTTTGAACAGAAGCTTGTGCAGAGCCCGATTCAAAATCCTCAAATCCAAGATTGTTCTGAGACCACCACCTTTCTTGGGTACAATGAAATAGGGGCTGTAAAACCCTTTCCTCATTTCATCCTGCACCATGGTAGAAAGAATGCCACTGAACCTGGGCGTGCGCTGTGCAAACTGGATAGCATAGCAAAGTCGGATGGTTCTGAGAAGGCAACAAGAGGGATTGGGTAGGCTAAGCCAATCCTTTAGACTATCCGCCAGTGGTCTTGGGTGGGGACACTGTGGCTGGTCGGAGTAGAAAGCACTGTGGTTGGAGCCTTTGCTTTTTGAAGTCCGACAAGGGTTCCTTGTATCCTAGGGAACGAGCTGGCGCCGCCGTCTTCCTCAGAGAACTTGCACAATCAATGAGTTAAACATGAAGAAATTCATTTCAATTGTAACAAATTAATAAAATGTTTGGTTGTGGCTTTGTCGTATTACCTATAGGTAAATGTTATGGCATGTTACCTAGACATATGAACTTGTGCTAAACATGATAATATGTCAAGGTAACAGCATTCTTATGTCATAGTCATGTGATGTGAATTCTTGACCTCAAGATCCTTTATTGTGAGATCATCACATCAATAAAGAAGAGCTGCAAAAAACAGGTAAGCTTAAATAAGATTTATGTTGATTGTAATGAGTTTGTGTTATGTGTGATTGTGTTGTGGAGCAGCTGCAGTGTCTCTCAGCTGTATCAGTGCAGTCACTGTGACTCTGATGGAGGTTTTTGTACGACTTTGTATCACTGTGTGAAAACAGGTTTATTGTTGATCCAGTGGTAACTCTGACAATAATAGTCTCCTGTATCTTCAGTCTGGACTCCACTGATGGTCAGAGTAAAATCAGTTCCATAATCAGCTCCATTTCCACTGAATCTAGATGGAGTTCCAGTATGAAGGGATTTAATGCTGCGCACTAAAAGTTTAGGAGTTTCTCCAGGTTTCTGCAGGTACCAGAATACACAAGATTTACAGTCACCATCTGATTGGCGTCCAATGGAGCTGCTGGTTTTACAGGTCAGAGTGACTGTTTGTCCATTCTGAACATGTTTCTCTGTGGGAGTCTGAATTGCAGTCACCTGTCCTGTAGAGTCTGAAGAACAATTAAAAGACTTTAAACTTTTTTCACAAATCATGATATTTTAACTGCTAAAAAAATCTGTGCATTAAATGACTCAGTCTTACCTTCAAAATGCATCCCTAAGATCAAGAAGAAGATGATGAATGTCATTGTGGACATGTGTCTGTTATTATGATAAACAGTGTCAGTCATGA
This sequence comes from Cirrhinus molitorella, assembly GCA_033026305.1. Lineage (NCBI taxonomy): Eukaryota > Metazoa > Chordata > Actinopteri > Cypriniformes > Cyprinidae > Cirrhinus > Cirrhinus molitorella. The sequence continues at coordinate 23,220,080 of CM065141.1, forward strand.
AGCGATATAAACACTTTCAGTGCACTGAAGCATGTGCTGACAATGCAAAGTGACTTGCACTATTAAAATCATCTAGCTGAAAACTGTAGATCAAGCACAAACATTTTTCAAAGACAATTACCAATATGACATGAATATGTAAACTCTTTTGTGCCATAATGTACTATTATTGTCTTATAGTCAAACATGTTTTTCTGTGGGAGTCTGTCCTGTCCAGTCACATCCTGTAGAATATAAAGAACAATTTAAAGACTTTACACTTTCACAGTTTTACAATTTGCATTTCAAAGACAATTATTAATATGTGCAAAAAAAATAGAGTTAAGAGTTTAAACCAGCTCATGACCATTTTTTTTCAACCTTTTTTTTTTTTTTTTTTTTTTTTGTATTATGTAAATATTGGTAATTGTCTTTGAAATGTAAATTGTAAAACAATGTTCTTTTTTATTGAGAAAAGTGTAATGTCTTTACATTGTTCTTAAATTCTACAGAACAGGAGTCCTTTAATGCACAGATTTTTTTTTTTTGCAGTTAAAATTTTTAAAAAGTTTGAAGTCTTTTAATTGTTCTTCAGACTCTACAGGACAGGTGACTGCAATTCAGACTCCCACAGAGAAACAAGTTCAGAACGGACAAACTCTGACCTGTAAAACCAGCAGCTCCATTGGATGTCAATCAGATGGTGACTGTAAGTCTTGTGTATTCTGGTACCTACAGAAATGAAGCTAGCTAACATTAGCTTGTTAGCTTTAGAATATGTACCTTCAAAGTTGGGGATGTATCTCGAAACATGACATTTTAAGCCCTTTCGATTGACATTGTTCACTGTAATGTGTGGAAGTTCTTGTAAGCAGTGAGTGTAAAATGTCATGCTTGAGGGCACTCATTGAAATGGTAGTTAAAAACCGGTTCTGGCTCAGCACCGGAAGTTGCGGAGCAACTGAGACGAAATGCAGTAGTAGTCGTGCATAGAGTGTTGCAAACAGTGATGACGTTTTTTAGTGGGCAGAGCTTATCTGGTTGCAGAAAATGATGTTTTTCAAGTAGCAGTCTATGGAGCCATGGAATATAAGAAAAATAAAGATACATTTGAGTTTATATTCTAAATTAATTTAAAAATTCTAACATTCTCGAAATTCTGAGATTAAATCTCCCAATTCTGATAAGAAAAAACTACTTGTCATTCTCTTTTTTCCCCTTGGCTCACCCTTTTTTCCCTGAGAATTGACAAACCCACTATTGTTCAGTTAAATTGAATTGTAAAGTCTGAACTAGGAGATATAAACTTACATTTGCAAGAAAAAAAGTCAGAATTGTGAGATAAAATAAATAAATGTGTTTAAAAGTAATAGGTTTAAAACAGTGCTTGAAGTACCCCCTCCCTTTTTTAATTTTCATAATTCACAATGTATGTAGCCAATAGTGCCACAATCAATCAATCAAGCAATAATTGAATAAAGGTTTTCAATATTAATAAGCACAAGTCCTGACTGTACCTGACTGTACCTGACGGTTACTTTGATTTTCATAATTTATAATTCACAATGTATGTATAATTTAACGTTATAATGTAACGCTTTAACTCTGAGTACCGGCAACATGTCAGAAGTACCGGTATGCACGAAAAAGTGGCAGTACGCAAAATGCTAAATTACAGAAGTGTCAGTACTGTGTATCGGTGCATACCGGCCCACTGGTTTAAAATAATATTATGTCATGCTGCAACTGTAGGGCTAATACAATATGTCCCCTATGAACAGCATATGTAGACATATTCTTTAAATGTAATTTATGCTTAAAAATAGAGTAATCTGGGTTTCACTTTAAATGGCGTCTTTGTGTCATATTTTTGCTCAGATTACTACTTCCGTGTGCTAAAAGTGTCCACAAACTTTATATAAGCTGTTAGATTAGGTTGTTTTCTTTAAAATGAGACTATGCTCACTGTTCTGGAGCTTCTGGAATTTCAGTTGGTAATATGGCAAAATGATATTAATTAGTTAATGATAATCAGTTATGAAATGCATTACTTCAGGATAAATTAATAAATTAAATATTTGTATAATATTAATTAGTTATTTGATTTTTTTTATCAGAATATATTGTTATTTCTTTTAAACTCATTAATGGCTTTGTTCAAATCGTCATCAGATGTGCCCATGTTTTTATGTATGAAATGGAAAAAAGTATTTCTAAATAAATGTTAAAATGGTGTTCAATAACTATTGTCATCCATGTGTTTACACATTTTTATTCTAAAATATGGAAATCAGCACACAAAGTCAGATCGATTTTTTTCATTTTGGTCCTCCTGTAAAGTTGGTGAAATGTCACTTATGCCCCTCTGGTCCTCACACCTTGATATGAAATAGAATGAAACATTGGTGCCAAAAAGGCATATGTGACTTTTTTTTAATATTAAAAAAAAAAAAAAAAAGTAGATTTACATAGAGAGACACTTTGCATGAGAGTGTTTATAGTGCTGTGAGTTGAACACTTCATGACTGAGAACAGAACAGAACAGAATCTTCATCATCACACAAGACAAAACAATGAACAACATCATCATCTTCATCTGGATACTCTGTCTATGTATACAAGGTGAGGTTTTTATGGAAATATTAAAGTAAAATATTATATTATTATTAGCAATGAATGTTACACATAGTTCCTGCTCTTTCTTAATCTAACTGTGTTTCTAGGTTTCAGTGGGCAGGTGACTGTGACTCAGACTCCCTCTGTTAAAACAGTTCAGATTGGTGAATCAGTCATTATAAACTGCAAAACAAGCACACAAGTGGCAGATGCCTGTACAGGTTCATATACTTGTATGGCCTGGTACCAGCAGAAACCTGGAGAAGCTCCTAAACTCCTTGTATATCATGCAAAAATCCTGAACACTGGAACTCCATCTAGATTCAGTGGCAGTGGATCCAGAACTGATTTCACTCTGACCATCAGTGGAGTCCAGACTGAAGATACAGGAGATTATTACTGTCAGAGTTACCACAGTGGTCCAGTGTTCACACAGTGATAAAGAGTTGTACAAAAACCTTCATCAGTCAGAGTCATAGTGACTGCACTGATACAGCTGGGAGATACTTGCTGCTCTACAACACACACACACACACACACACACACACACACACACAACACTGATCAGATAACAAATTCATACAGTATAACACAATCATCATGTGATCATCATATTTTAGCTGTAATATATGACCCCTGTCAATCAAACTGAACAGACTGCATTGAGTAACTTCTGCTATCTGGACGTGATGCTTTCCATTTTAAAGATTTTAATTTCTACTCACTTAGTGTCAGAATGACTGATTCTTGATTTGTGATCATGGATTTTTATGACATTTTTATATATTTTTAAGTCTAAGTCTAAGTCTAAGTCTAAGTCGCCTATAACTGTAATGACGAGTTTGTCTGTGTGCTGCTTGACTACAGCAGAAGTGAAACTGGTCTGTTTCAGTCCAGATCATGTAACCAATCAAACAGTGACACTGAGTGTGGGCTGAAAATCCCATTTGCATTGTCAGGGTGGAGTGATTCTGATCCTCTCAGAATAGAGCAGCTCTGTCTCCAGAGACCATGCTCAAACCCCAAGAGCTTTATTTGACTAGATTTACTGCTACTGATCAAGCTTCTGGAAAGCATCTGAACAAACACTACATGCATCTTTATCTGTTAGTTGAATAATGTTGTCAGACACAAATGGAGCTTGTTGAGAAGCTTTATTGAATGTTGCAGGAAACAGAGCAGATTGAAAGTTCAGCCAGTGCTTTTACACTAGAGCTCTCTTTCAGTATTGAGTTGTAAATGACTACAGCTGCAGCACTAGACTCATGTGAATCCAGGACACTCAAATACGGCTCATCTTCAAGAGAGAGCAACGCTCACTGGAGAAACATCAGCACTCTGAGCGACTAACAGTTACTCTTGGCGAACAAGACCTCGTGAGGAGCTCCATCATGTGTTACTCTGCAGACGTACAGCTCTCCCTCTTCCCAGTGTGCTTTGCTGATGGTCAAGATGCTACTGCGGCTGTAGCGGCCGCTCTCCGATTTCGGAGCATTGAACCTCCTGGGATAGCGAGAAGCGCCCACTTTCTTCAGAGGTTCAAGGAGCAAAAAAAAATCTTGAACGTGCAGGTTTAGAATAATGCCGTGATGGCGATTTAGTGACGTCAACCACAATCTCACTGTATACTTCACAAGCTGAAAATATCAAACCTTTTCACAGGAATGTGATGACGCATTTCAACGGTTATCAGCATCGTAGTTTTTTTATATTTTGATTTGTAAAAAAATCTATGAACATTTATGACATCATACTTTTTATTATATGACCCATGCTTCAAATTACAAAAACTAATTAACGCTAATGCAAGGGTGTTTCTAATGCAGCGTCTATGGGAGAGACGTAAACGTTCCCTCTACTGATTGTACTAAATATATATATATATATATATATATATATATATATACATATAAACTTAGAGTACAAGAGAAATTGTTAATATTTTACATTTTTTCCAACCTGCAATGAACAAATTTCCACCACATCTCAATATACAGCTGTTATTTAAAAAAAAAATTATTTAAAAAGAATTGTTTAAGATAATTTTTGTAACTTGTTTTACCCTTTTTTCTACTATGTAAACTAATTATACATTTGTCAATGATATAAATGATCTGCCCTAAGGACCAAATGCTGAACTGTACACCTGTCACACTCAGAAATTAAATATTGGTTTGGGTAAGAGCTTATTAGAAAATAAATAATGTGATTTTTTATATTAAATAGAGCATAATTTCATCAACTGTGGATACATATTTAATGTGTGATAATAACTTTTTTTAATATTTATGGAAATGGCAGGGTGGTGGAAATGACAGGATGTTGTGGAAATGACAATACATTAACATGACCGTGGGGAAACAGTAGAGATTTTTATTAGAACAATTCTTAAACTCATTACACTCATTAAACTCAATTCACAAAGTCATTAATCCTTGTGCATCAGTTAAAACAAAAAGTTACACAGAGGTTCATAGAGAACAAACATGTCAATTTAAAAAAAAACTGTCATAAAAAAAAAAAAAAAATATTGGGAGTACAGACGTAAGTGTGGTCTAATTTTAAAGAAGACACTTGGCAAATTATTGTTAAAGTAAAAAGCTGTAAAAAAAAAAATGAAACAAAAAAGTTAGAGAGGTTTAAGTTTATAGAAATGATTTATGAACATTTTTTAAAATATAAAATATATATTTTATAAAACATTTTGAATTAAACACCTCAGAAATTAAAAGAAAATCAAAGCCATAAGTCTAAACAAGTTGTGTTCCAAATTTGAGGTTAATATCTCAAAAAAATAGATTTTAGTATGATTTTGTTTTGCAGAAAACAGGAATAAAGCAAGTAGTTTGCTTTATATGCTAAACTAAAGTGTAAAGAGTAGTCAAAATGTAATTTTCAAGCTTTGTCAACAGAATAAAAGCCTATTAACAAATATTGCATCATTTTATAGCTAAATGGCCCTAGGATTAAAAATCGCAGTTTTAATGGGTTTCAATGAGGACATTTTTGTCAGAAGGGTGCGGAGAGGAATTTTTTTTTTTTTTTTTACCTAGTGTAAAATAGATTTATTACAGGAAATGAGGGTGAAATTTTAAAATTTCAATGTACTTTGTAACCATACATGTCATTTCCACCACAGAGGGCAGTGTGGTGGACATGACATTTCTGTAGTTTTTTTTGTGAAAAAAATGGAAGATAGCTTCGCTGATTAGCTTTGAATTAATACTTAGCTTTTCATGTATGCAAAATATTACTCTTATTTAACTTAAAATGTAATGTTTTTTTTTTTTTTTTTTTTTTTTAAACACCCTTGAAGGTACAGCATGTTTGGAAATGATGTAGAATAAATGCATTAAGCGATATTTACTTTGATTTTTTCTTCATTTGTTGTTGATGGAAATTTAAATTCCCTCCATGTCCAACATGTGCTCTGATGCCACTACACATTTCCATAGAAACCACCTAAAAATGTTTCACACAAACCTTTTAAAGGGACCTTTCAGTGTTGTGGTGGAAATGACACCAATACAGTGTGACAGCTATATTTTGTATAAAAAGTAATATTGATAATGGTCTCACATTAAATACTATAATGTATTTTAATCCTTTTACTAGTGCTTAATTCAGGTACATTGATAGTTACCGGATAAGTCATATTTTTAAACTGAACTTGTATTTTCATTGTTGAGATTTAAAAGTCTGGGTGTGCGACAAGGAGAAAATTTTGACACCTATAAGGAGGTTAAAAAGTATATAAAAAAATAATAGAAAGGTAGTAATTTTTTAAGGTGGTTTTATTGTTAGTTTGACAAAGAAAGAGGAATTTGTCAAAAATTATATGTATTTTTAAAATTATAATCATAAAAGTGTCCGTAGTCTAAGAATCACCCCATTATGTCTCACGAGTTCAGTATTTGTGCTAAACCTGCACAAATTTGGCTTGCATTAACTTCCCCAAGAAATTAATGAGAGAATATAACTTACGAAAAATAACCCGCCAAATTGGCTAGTGATTTGCCAGCATTACCCACCACAGCTGATTTTTACCCTCATTTGGCGGGTTGTCGTGTGTTAATTTCAAACCCTGGCTGTAATATATGATCCCTGTCAATCAAACTGTAGCCAGTCACTTCTGCTGTCTGGACGTGATTCTGTCCATTTGACACACAGAAAGATTTATAATGTTACATAGTGTCATGACTGACTCTTGGTTTGTGATCATGGATTTTTATGATTTTAATGAGATTTTCATATATTATCTCTTTGAAATGTGATACGTTTGTCTGTGTGCTGCTTCACTGGAGCAGAAGTGAAACTGGTCTGTTTCAGTTCAGATCATGTAACCAATCAAACAGTGACACTGGGAGTGTGGGCTGAAAATCCCATTTGCATTGTCAGGGTGGAGTGATTCTGATCCTCTCAAAATAGAGCAGCTCTGTCTCCAGAGACTGTGTTAAAATGTGGTGTTATGAATATAGTTTTGTGTTTATGCTTGTAAAGTTTCTATTCAAGTTTATCACAAAATTGGACAAGCTCTGGAAAGCACCTGAACAAACACTACATGCATCTTCATCTGTTAGTTGAATGATGTGTTCTGACACAAATGGAGCTTGTTGAGAAGCTTTATTAAATGTTGCAGCAAACACAGCAGATTAAATGATCAGCAAGTGCTTTCACACTTGTGCTCTCTTTCAGTATTGAGATGTAAATGACTACAGCTTCAGCACTAGACTCATGTGAATCCTGCCTGACACAGGACACTCAGATACGGCTCATCTTCAGGAGAGAGCAGCGCTCACTGGAGAAACATCAGCACTGCGAGCAACTAACAGCGACTCTTGGTGAACAAGGCCTCATGAGGAGCTCCATCATGTGTTACTCTGCAGACGTACTGATCTACCTCTTCCCAGCGTGCTTTGCTGAGGGTCAGGATGCTACTGCGACTGTAGCGGCTGCCCTGCTCACTCTCTGCGCTGGTCACAACCCCCTCGGTGACCTCTGAGCCGTCCAGTGTCCAGCTCACCTGCGCCCCCTGTGGAGAGTAAGAGCTGAGCAGGCAGAGCAGTGCGGCTGAGTCTCCAGAGATCTGCAGAGAAGAGGGTGGCAGCAGAGACACTGAGGGCTTCACTGTGGGACCAGCTGCAGGAGACAAAAACAACACATTCACGAACACAAAGAAAACACACTGCAGCTCCAGCACTCTTTTGCCCTGCATCATTCACAATTATTTCAACATGACTTTCAGCAGCAGACATGTGAAATACAGTAAAATCACAACAATCTCATCTATCTATCTATCTATCTATCTATTTATACAACTAACTACACAATCACTATATACATTTCAATGACATCATCAATTAATTTAACATACTAAGACATTTCCTGCTTTGATTTCAGTAGATTTTAGTTCTTCAATTTTATATGAGCTATTCCACTATTAATTTACACTTGTTTAAAAATGTAACTCAATTTCATACTGAAATCTTCCAATCGACTGCAGCTTAGATCAACTGAAAATAATTGAATCACTGAAATAAATCACTGATTATTATATGATACAATAAAAAAGACTTACATATTACATATATATGACCACATGCAGTGTATATATGAAAGAAAACAATGTGATACACTGATAAAACAATCAGCAAATGTTTCTTCAAAGTAAATAATTTGGTCCCACTTTTATTTCTCATTAATAACTATTAACTATAAACTTTCCCTCAACAAACTCACAATTTGCTGCTTATTAATAGTTAGTAAGGTACTTGTGAAGTTTGAATTGGGGTTAGATTAAGGGATCTAAAATATACATATGAAGTATAAGGCATTAATAAATACTTAATAAATACTACATTACAAAAAAACAAAACAAATATGCCTGCTAATAAGCAACTAGTTAATAGTGAGAATTGGCCCCTAAACTAGTAGTAACAATAATTCAGTTCTTCTCAATAACTAAATGTATTTTTAAACAATGAAAAAATCTGAACTATTGTAAATTATATGTATTGTTACAAAAATATGAATGTTGTTGTTTTAATTTTATACAATCTAAATTGTATGTTGTAAATAGAGAATTAAAAAGAAAGACTTACATTTTACCACCAGTTTGGTTCCTCCACCGAAAGTCCACCACAGTAATACAATCTAATGAAACGGTCGTACAAAAACCTCTATTCCACTCGAGTGAACACAAACTCCAGCAGAGAGAGAGCAAACAACACTTCAACACACTGATAGTAGAAACACCTCAGCTGATAACACTCTTTTAGTTTTGACAAAATATTTATGTCATTTATTTATTTATTTATTTACTATACGTAATAGGTATGGATGTTCACACACACACACACACACACACACACACACATTCTGATTAAATAAAACAAATAAAGTTTTTGATCTATATATTTAAATTACATTTCACTCATCTGTAATTTGTTTTGACTTCTGCAAATATTAAGCAGATTAATATTAACCCTTAAATGCATACCTTGGGTCTTTAGCGGCCCGGGACATCATTCACTACCCTCTCCCTCCTTAATTTTTGTAATTTTTTTAAGTTTGACATCAACTTTCTTTCTATTCCTCAATCTTTTCATTATATATAATATAACAAGAAAAAAAATATATTTTTTTCTTGCTATATTTAATTTTTTTTTTTTTTTTTTTTTTGTAAAAAGTGTATAGGGTCCCTAGAGACCCGAGTTGTGTAATAGTTTAAGTTTATTTTTCATGCTCAAAAAATATGTAAATATCTGATGACTAAATACATGCAATTCACCTTTAGTCCTCGAGGAGGCACTGTTTAATTGACAATAATGATGGGAAGTTTAATGTTTCACTATCGCAGGCATAAAACAAAAGAAAATGTATCAGCAAAGATTTAATTGATTTGAATGGAATTCATCAGAGCAATTACTGTACGCAATACAATATCAATGTCAATGTTATTTGATGGTGGATGTGGTGAATAAGCTGCCAATGATCAAACTATTGATTTTGAAGTCATTGAAAACAAAAGCTTTAAAAATATGGTTGAGATCGTGAATATGAGTCAGATGCTAAATATACTGTGGAAGCGCGTTCTGAGGATGACGGCGATAGTAAAATCATCTGCTCAAATTGAATCCTTCTAAGTTTCAAAAGGTAACGAAATATGCATTATTTATTCTTCTGTGATTGTTCTTAAAATATTAAGTGAGTTTTTTGCTGTTGCAGAAGTTAGAGGTCCATCCGTGCTGGACATATAGGTAGGGGTCGCTAAAGATCTGAATATGTAATAATGATTGGTGAAGCACTGATGCATTTAAGGGTTAATCTAATAAATCCCCCACAAACAAGCTACTGGTAGCTCACAAGCAAAGTGTTGGAGAACCCTGAGCTAGACAATACTCAGCTCTGAATAGTGGTTAGGGCCTTGTAGTGAGTGCGATTGCCTGCAGGTGAGTGTAATCAGCGCAATGAGCCATGTGAAGTGTAGTCAAGGATGACGTGTAACAGTCTGTGTAGTGTGAGAGTCAATGTAATAGGAAGGCGACCTCTGGTGGCAAGCAGACAGAAGGCCAGGATTTGTGACACCTGTCATGTCTTGTTTTCATGTTGTCTGCATGCCTAGTTTCTTGTTGGAACATGGTGTTCGGATTCTGGACTCATGTCTTGTTGAGTTTTGGTTTTGTGACAGGATTCGGACATTCACGCTCCATGTGTAGTCTTGAGTTTGTTCAGGCCATGCGCTCTTCTGTCCGCGCTCATTGTGATGTTTTGTGTAGCACACAGTTTATGATCGTCCACGTGCTATCTTGTGTTGTTGCATGCAGTTCATGTTATTATCGGCTTTGTTCATTCATGTTATGTCTTGTGCTGTGTAACACACAGCTTGTTTTTTTCATTGAATGTGTGCTTTCATGTTGTTAAGTCTTATGTGCAAATGTGGCTTATGAGTGTTATCATTAGCTGCATGTTCGTGTCTTGTTCTTCACATGGCCAGTGATTTGTTTTGCTTAGCCATGTGCTTGTGTTTTGGTTTTGTGTGAGCACATGACTTTTGACTTGTTTGGTTCCTTGTGCTAAGTGCTCTCATGTCTATTGTCTTGACCCCGCCCATCTTGTTACCTCATTATTGGTTCAATTGCCTCACCTGTTGTCCCTTGTTACCCTCCTTGTTTGCTTCCTATTTATTCCCCTTTGTGTTTGTAATCTTGTGCTAGTTCATTGTTGAATGTATCTTCATGTCTTGCCAGTTTGCCTGCCTGTTTTGCACCACAGGTTAGTTTTTGTTGTTTATTTTGTTTTCATTACTAAAAGTAGGGTGACCACCCGTCCCGCTTTGCGTTGTAGCGCACAGCATTTTCACCCCTTGTCCCGCATGTCACAATCTGAAGAAATGTCCCGCATTTTCATGAGTCTGTTGATTTTTAAAATTATCATATTAAGAAAACATGTATGCATGCTTTTTTAAGAAAGGTTTTTATTTTATTTATTTATTTATTTTTGCAGCGTAGTTTCCACGCAAAAGATGTACAGACCTCATGTGATCTAGCACCACCGACAGAAATGGTCGAGCGCAGACGGAAAAACACGATCTTCTTTGTCAATTTTAACAAATAAAAAAAAATAGATGCAACTGTCGTACTTTTTATTTTAATAGTTCATTTGAGGCGGTTCTGTGGAGTTATTGTAATGACAAATGTCAAGAGCACAATTCTCTTGCAGGTGGATTCTTTCACTCTCACATAAAACGGACGTGTTTTCTCTCGGTTACATGTGCACGCTCAGAAACAGAAATAAGCGAATATGACAACGGATGTATATCAGTATTTATAGAGCAAAACAATGGAAAATGTATCTGTCTTGCATGTGTCCCACATTGTCCCGCAAAACAACAAATATGTCCCGCAACAGAACTATTACCAGGTGGTCACCCTAACTAAAAGGCCCAACTACTCTGCAGTACTGAGTCCTCATCTCATTCCTTACCCAACCCTGATACAGGGTTATCAGTCAGTGAAATATCAACAAAAAATAATGACTTTCTCACAGAACGTTTCAACAGTTTTTACTAAACCGTTATATTAATCATTATTAAATGATGTATTTTGTATGTATTCTTTTAATGTATGTGAGTTTGTTAGTAGCACAAGCTGTTGTGAATTTCCATGGTATGGAGGAAAAGGAAAAAAAAAAAAAAAATAGAATGGAAGTCAGTTGGGACCAGAACAAATATTGGGTTACTACAATGGTGAGTGAATGAGTATTTTTTTTTTTTTTTTTAATTTTAGAAAATATAGGTGAAGCATGCATGGAGATAACTTACAACTGATGCTTTTTTATTGAACTTGTATGTAATTACTGTTACAATGTAAATAGACTTTTTTTTTTTTTTTTTCTAAAATGAAATTACTAATAGGCATTTAATGAAGCTCTATAATTTTTAGATTTTGAAATTTAACAAAATAATATAAATAATATATAATTAATTATATTTTAATCTTTTTTTTTTTTATTTAACTGATCAGTAAGTTAGCCCATGTTCAGTGTCAGGTAAATAATTTTAACAGAGAGAGGTTCATTTGCATTATCAGCACATGCTTCAGTGCTCTGAGAGTGTTTATAGTCCTGTGAGTTTAACACTTCATGACTAAGAGCAGAAGAGAACAGAATCTTCATCATCACACAAGACAAAACAACAACAATGAACAACATCATCCACCTCATCTGTACCATTGTGGCTTTTATTCAAGGTAAAATGTTATAATAATTAAAATATTATTAAAATAATAAATAACGTTATTAAAATATTAATAACGTGTTATTATTGTTTACACCAATCTAATACTCTGCTAATAAGATGATTTCCAAACTAATTTATTTTATTTTTTCAGAATCCAGAGGAGTCACTGTGACTCAACCTAAAGTTAAAACTGTCCAGCTCGGTCAAACAGCTACAATAGAGTGTAGTATGGATGTAGGATTATATGGCAGCTACTTAGCCTGGTATAAGCAGAAACCTGGAGAAATTCCTAAACTCATCATATATTACATAAACAGCCTCCAGTCAGGAACTCCATCTAGATTCAGTGGCAGTGGAACTAGCAATGGAAAAGATTTTTCTTTGACCATCAGTGGAGTCCAGACTGAAGATACAGGAGATTATTACTGTAAGAGTTACCATGAGATCAACAGTAAAGCTGTGTTCACACAGTGATAAAGAGTCGTACAAAAACCTCCATCAGTCAGGATCACAGTGACTGCACTGATACAGCTGAGAGATACTGCAGCTGCTGATGAATGTGAATCATCTCAATCACTGTTGTCTGTAGATCAGTAGGCTATATTGCAGTGCAGCAGACTAGTTACACTGTAAAAAGATTGCTGTAAATTTTACAGCTGGATGCCAATAAATTACTGTAAAAATGTTTACAGTATTATTACTGTAAATGCTTTTGCAGTACTTAAATGTCTTCACTGTAATTTCATTTACAGTATTTTACTGTATTTCCAATTACAGTATCAGTATTATAGAGTTTATTTTTATTTAGTTTAAACACTTTTTTTTACCTGTAAAAAATAATCTAATTGTGGAACAATTACCACACCAACCCCATAAAAATCACAATAACTCATGAACATTTGTTCTGATAATATTCGTTTTGATTGCTGAACATTTTCTTTTTAAAAGTACATTACAAATGTTGACTTCTAGGATACACTAGCAGAAAAAAGGGCATCACCACAGTCCCCTGGAGACTTTGTGTCATGGCAAAACATACACATACTGAAAAGTCTTAAGATTTTTAATGTTTTTAAACAGTTCTCTTCTGCTCACCAAGCCTGCATTAATTTGATCCAAATTACAGCAAAAGTAGTAAAATTGTGATATATTTTTATTAATTAAAACAACTGCTTTCTATTTGAATATATTAAAATGTTATTCATTTATGTGGTCAAAGCGAATATTTCAGCATCATTACTCATCAGTATTCCATGATCCTTCAGAAATCGTTCTAATATGCTGATAAACATTATTATTATTATTATTATTATTATTATTATCAATATTTAAAACAGTAGATTTTTTTTCAGGATTCTTTGATGAATAGAAAGATTCAAAGATCAATATTTATCTGGAATAAAAAGCTTTTGTAACATTATACACATTACAAAACATGGGGGGAAGAAATTATAGAAAATTACTACTTTTATTTAGCAAGGATGCTTTAAATTGATCGAAAGTAATGGTAAAGACATTTGTAATGTTACAAACTATTTCTATTTCAGATAAATGCTGTTTATTTGAACTTTCTATTCATGAAAGAAACCTGGAAAAAAATCTATTCCATTGTTTTTAGCATAATAATAATAATAATTGAAAAATAATTTCAGGAATATAATAATAATAGTTTTTGAGCAGCAAATCAGAATATTAGAATGATTTCTGAAGGATCATGTGACTGGAGTAATGATGCTAAGAATTCAGCTTTAATCACAGGAATAAATTACATTTTAAAATATATTCAAATAGAAAACATATTTTATTTTAAATAATATTAGTTTTTAAATAATAATAAAATGAAATCACAGTAAATATGAGTTTGTTTTGTTTTGTGTTAAATTTCAGTAATTTTGACAAAGTTGACAAGCTCTCTGATGAGAAACAGCGATTCAGGCTGATGCTTTTTCTTTGCACCCTCTTTCCAGAAGTCCATCTGATCTGTGACTGTCAATGCATTTACTGCCACAAAGGTTGACTGTCTGTACAAACTTGCAAGCACAAGAAAAACAACAACAACAAAAAAAAACAGAGTTTTTCAAAGCAGTGTTTACAGAATTTGCTGCAATTGTCAAACTTTGTGCTATATGCACTTTGGTGTTAATAATAACATTAAATACTACATATGAACGCAGTAGTAAGAAAGAAACTGAAGTAAGAAACCGTGGTAACACTTTACAATAAGGGTACATGAATAGTCATGTACTAATGCCTAAATTAATACTTAATTCATCACATACTAACGATTATTAAAGGCGTTAATTATGAACTAACGAAGATCTATCCTAAACTATGACTGAATACTAAATATACTAATGACTGATCTTGTCTATTTTAAGTTCTTCTCTTTCCCTTTAAACTCACCCTATTGTGACTTATACAGAGATTCATAAAAAAATAAAAACCCAAAAGCCACAAAGAACAATTCCTAAAGAAATGCTCAAACTGGAAAGAGTTCACTCTCCATCCAGACACAGCCGTGATGATCCTGTACATCCGCTCTCTGACTTCTTGAAAATCCACACAGCATATCTTAAATGGGCTGAATACTCACTGTGTTAGTACATGTGTATTTGATAGAAAGTATAACATAATTCATGAGCTGAGTTTAGTAAGTAGTCAACAGTGAATTCATTATGATTGGGCCCCCTCATGTAAAGTGAGACTGTCCTCAAAGAAAATACGACCCAGTTGTACGTTTTTGAATCGACCAAATACGATCCATTCTTACGTTTTAAAGTTAAGCGCCCTCTAGCGGTCGTAAAAATAATGACAGTGTCGCGTTGGATCTGACGTCATCGAATGACGTATGAGTTTTTATACGATTTCAGGGTAATTTAAACGTGTTTTACTAGGTGTAATTCGTATATATGACCACACCTAACCCTACCCTAAACCTACCCCTTACAGAAATAGTGATAATCATGATTTCTAGTGCATATTTAAAAAAAAAAAAAAAAACATACAATGAAAACATATGCATTTTCTGGAATCGAACCTGTGTTGATATGATTATACCACTCCCCAGTGCAACGCGCTACTAATTGACCTACATATAATGCTAAGGTTGAGTTAGATACCTGTTACTGATAAGGGAGCAAATGTTGAATACGCTTTAAAGAGACGTATTTGAGGATTTGTGAAAACGACTTTAGTCGGTCGTATAAATTGGAGGACATGTTATATTTGACCTTCTGTGTGTCTTTAGAGGTAACATTATGTTTGGACTTTCTTTTGAGTCCATATATGTGAAATTATGTAAATAAATAAAATAACTAATAATCATTGTTTGTTGTATTGGCGGTGTAAATGAATAAGGAGGACACTCTTACAGCATGTTTAATGGTATGGAACTTGAAGCTTTGTTAATGTGTCATTGTGTCACTTTATCACTTTACTTATTACTAAACTCAGCATGATTATGTCTATCAAACACACATGTACTAACACAGTGAGTATTCAGCCCATGGTTAAGAGATGCTGTGTGGATTTTCAAGAAGTCAGACAGAGGAGGTACAGAATCATCACGGTTGTGTCTGGACGGAGAATGAACTTTTTCCAGTCTGAGCATTTCTTTAGGAATTGTTCTACAAATGTTTTATGTGGGTTTTGGTTTTTATTTATTTTTTTATTAATCTTTGTAAGTAACAATAGGATGAGTTTAAAGGGAAAGAGAAGTACATAAAACAGACAAGATCAGTCATTAGTGTATTTAGTATTTTCTACACTTGATTTGAAATCCCTTTGACATCCAATATGTTGTGTCACCCAATATGTAATGTTTATGACAAAGCTGAAGATGTCAAATGCTCAAATTATGATAGTATTAATTTATTTAAATTAATTTCAAAGTCAGAGTATTTCTTATTCCTTTTTAAAGAGGCTGTTTGATATAAATGTTAATTAACTATCAAACATGTATAACACGTACTTAGAGCTGCCGTTATCCATCCATGAATCCTTATGACCAAGTCAGAGTTAAAGCGTACATAACATACACAGTTTCACCTAATCTCATGTTAATCCTGAGTACATATAGAGTAGTACTGTATCCTTATTATCTCAAAAAAGTCTTTAGTTTTATCATATTTATAAAAGAAAAATACAGCTTTCCGATTTTCTCTGGAAAAACCTGAGCTTCTGGAGGTGCGCTGTGGGCGGAGCTAAGTTCAATGATCACTTGCGCTGGGATTGCCAATAAAACACACATTTGATGCCGTTTCACTTACCATCTGCAGTTCTGAATCATTACTGGGATCTTTTATAGCTCGGACCGCTCCATCTTTCAGTATCAAACAATGTGCAAATCCAGCGTCAAACTGGGCCTTGTATATGAACTGCTTCCACTGTTCACGTAACACTGGGTTCTTCGGGAAGCTGAGCAAAGTTATCTTTGCCCTACAACCAAAACCACACTTCTTTAGAGACACTCTTCTCGAGTGAATCCCTTGTAGAGTGCAGCCGAATGAACTGCGTTGATGGGTGTGCTCTCTTTCTCACGGTCTAGCCGACGTGAGCGCGGGCCACGTGGGCACGCTTTTCTGAGAGAAAAGTGTGCCTGCGGAGTTAAGGAGTTCCACCAATGTCTACGTCATTAAAGCCACGATCGGAAAAAAAAAAAAACGGCAGAAACTTGTACCAACCCGGAAGTAAGATTTTCGGCAAAAAAATTCTCTGTCATTCTTCTAAATTATTAAAACAGTAATGAAACACTGCTGTGTGCAGAGACGCACAACATGGCTTTGTTTAGAAATGTTTTTAGTAAATGGAGCAAAAAAAACAATATTTTCTTCATGATTTAAATAATTTAATATTACCTTCTTCTTTATTGAATTTTGTTGCCCTGGCACTTGGTAAAGTCTGCCACAGACCATGCTAAATGCTAACCAATCTGTACACATTTAAACATTCCAAACGTGTGTGTGTGTGTGGTGTGTGTGTGTGTTTCCTAGAAAGTCTGTGCATATAATAGGCCTACTATGATTACAAATCTATATTTGTTGCTGTACAGTAACAATAATCTAAATTTGACAAGATTGCTATTATGGATTAAAAGGTTACAGTAAGTTAAAGATGTCTGAAGCAGCTGCATTTTGCTGGTTAAGTGCTGGTTTAATAGAACTAATTTGAATGCACATGCATATTCGATCTTGATGCAACGAGACATTATTTCATGTTAGCACACTGTTTTATGTGACGTCTGTCACTGAATTTAGGAACCGTCTATAAAGTTACATATGACATTAATACACATATTTCTAACTTAAATATAATTTGAAGAAAATTACCTCTAGCAACAAAGAGGCAGCGTATAAAAGATATTATGCTGCTCTGTAACTAATGTTAACTTGCATTAAAGGGCAGCAGAACGTACAAATGTGTATCTAGGTATAACTAAAGTTTATTTCGACATATATGTGTATCTAGGTATAACTAAAGTCACCTTAACTTACTCATCAGTCTGCTGTTAACAAGTAAAAACATCTTAAAATAGCTCAGTTTTTCATAAAACAGAAATAATATACTAACCTTTTTGTCAAGTTAATGGTGCAGCATTTCTCTTTTGTAAAAAATGAGAAAATAAATTTCTGTTGCCATTGGTCAGTTTTTCGTGGGCAAGTTCACTAATGTAAATTTACAGTAGTTTATTGTAAATGGATTTACAGTAGTGGAAAATTACAGTAGTGACCAATATATTTAATAACAGACCATAATCCTTTGCAGTTTACAGTAAAATACTGTATACACATTTTACAATATTGTAGATATTACTAAGTTATTATTAAAATACTGTTGTACAATATTACAAAAATTGGTTACAGTGTACAGTCAACAGAACCAGTAGAGATCTTAGGAAATGTTTTAGTATTTGAGGTTCATAATTTGACTACACAGTCTTGTTTCATAATTTCTTTCATCTGCAGGTGTTTTTATAGTTCACTGAGTGACATTTGATTATAAAATGTGAGCTTGAGTTCTAGGGTCTCATATATAAAGATGTGTGTAGATTTTCTGAACTGTCCCTACAAACTATTTTTAAAACCATCTATATGACACAAGGATGTTCCTAAATGCATTAATCTTTATAAATCTTAAATTAATGCACAATGTGAACAAAGCAACCTACAGAATGGCCACAAATATTCCTTAATGTTTCAGAGGAAGTACAGCCATGACAAGGAGATACAGATTTATATTCAGGAAATTTATAATTCCAGTGACATATTTTCACAATGATCTATTTTTAATTTTAATTGTCTTTGCCTTTACATTTTTCTGAACCATTCTTGATTATTCATATGGTATATACTGTATGTGCAGAAATGTTTGTACAAATGATATTTGCACATAAGAAATGAGGCCTGTGACCTTTTCAGATTCAAAAAGACAAAAAGAGTCAAAGACAAAGATACAATATTATTTTATTTGCTAACTGAATTTGATTAAATAAAATCCAGTGTAAGTTAAAACAGCTTTTAATCTATAGATTTAAAGAACATTTCACCCATATGTGCTTTTATTTGATCTTCTGTAAATAATAATCAGATTAATATTAATATAATAAATCTCCCATAACCAAAAAACCTCCAGACCACCAAAATATTATTAAACACTTCAAAATCTAAACATTTAACTCTTAAATCACAAAAATATACAGAAAGATTGACAGCAAAACATAATACCACAATACATTTACAAGACTTACACACACAATAATTCATTATTAGAGACAAATAGGAATATCCATTCAAATGAATCTATATGCATTTAGAAAGCAGAATAGGTTTATTATCAACCCAGTAAAATAATCAAACATTCATTGTAGAGAGTGTCTGTCTGATTTCTTTAGCTCATATTCATCACAAAGTATTGAAACTATGGTTTTGTAGAACAAGAACATGCATAAAGAAATTTATCTGAGGTCTGAGACTGACAGCTGCCTGTTCTGTGTATGAAGAGCATTTACATAGAGAGACACTTTGCATGAGAGTGTTTATAGTGCTCTGAGTTGAACACTTCATGACTGAGAACAGAACAGAACAGAATCTTCATCATCACACAAGACAAAACAACAACAATGAACAACATCATCTTCATCTGGACAATGACTCTCTGCATTCAGGGTATATATTTTATAGTGAATCACAAACTATACTACAACATTTCACATTTTATGCACTAGTATGATACATTAGAATGATAATATTTGATCAAAATGTTCACTAAACAACTAAAATGTCTTATTTCAGAGATCTGGGGACAAATGACAGTGACTCAGAATCCAGCAATAAAATCCAGCAAACAAGGAGAAGCTGTTATAATCCGCTGTAAAACCAGTCAGACACTTTCTAGCTGTAGTAGCTGTGTGTCTTGGTATCAGCAGAAACCTGGAGAAGCTCCTAAACTCCTCATATATTCTATATCAAGTCGTTACACTGGAACTCCATCTAGATTCGGTGGCAGTGGCTCTGGCACTGACTTCTCTCTCACCATCAGTAGAGTCCAGACTGAAGATACAGGAGATTACTACTGTATGACTCACTACCAAATGAGTAGCTGGATGTTCACACAGTGATAAAGAGTCACACAAAAACCTCCATCAGTCAGAGTCACAGTGACTGCAGAGAGCTGCTACAGCTGAGAGATACTGCAGCTGCTGATGGAACCAATAAACAAGTAACAAAATTAAATTCTGATTTGAAATTTATTATCTTGTTATTTTTTTAATAAAATCTTTTAGGTGGATTTAATTGTACCCTCAACTACACAGTAGATGGACATCACCTACAACACTCTTTGATCAATGTTTTTCAACATCCCACTTTCTATTAGGTGGCCTTAACTACTATGTACTTACATTTTAATTAATAATTTGAAATTGTGCACTTATTGTGACTTATGAACAACATCATTATCTTCATTTGGACACTCACACTGTTTGCTCTAGGTTTGTGTGGACAAATTTTAACAATGATTATTAATTCTCTGAAGTATAAAATATGAATCATTTACAGTTGTTTCTTAATTTTATTCCTATTCTTTCTTTCAGAGTGTAGAGGACAGATCACTGTAACTCAGAGTCCACCATTAATAACAGCAGCTCAACCAGGACAAGAAGTCAGAATAAACTGTAAAACCAGCAGTGGAGTGTGTGGTGATGAGTTTCACTGGTGCTTGCAGAAACCTGGAGAAGCTCCTAAACTCCTCATATATGTGACATCAAATCGTTACAGTGGAACTGCATCTAAATTAAATGGCAGTGGATCTAACAGTGATTTCACTCTGACCATCAGTGGAGTCCAGACTGAAGATGCAGGAGATTATTACTGTCAGAGTAGACACTGTTCTGGTAGTGATGTGTTCACACAGTGATAATGAGTAACACAAAAACCTCCGTCAGTCAGAGTCACGGTGACTGCACTGATACAGCTGAGACATACTGCAGCTGCTGATGGGAGGATGACAAACAACACAATAACAATATTTAGCAAAGTTTAAATAATAATTAATGTGTTAATTTATTTTAGTAAATTTTAGTAAATAGATTTAGATGTAGTTACTTATTTTTTCTTTAAGTATCATTTTTTGCTCTTTTTTTATTTGTTTACCAGTGAAAAGTTTATTGCTCAGAATTTTAGGGATGAGTAGGAAGAGGATGAAAGTGTGGCGGAACACCGAGGGTTTAAGAGATTGAACACCCTGTCGACTACACCAAAATGTGGTGGAACACCAGGGTTTAAGAGATTGAACACCTAGCAACTACGCCACCCTGGAATTTCAGCAGGGAATATAAAATGAATTTAATTTGTTCTTAAAGCAACACAGGTTCATTCTCAAAGAGTTGGCAGGAGACACAGATATAAGAAAATGCATATTTTATTAAAGATTATTTAAAAAAGATCTATTAAAGCATGGAGGAAAAATAAGATCAGATCAAGTTACAATCAAACGATTGATATATAAAACAAACAAAGAACAAACTCAATCACACAATATAACTTCACACAATAAGAGTGACCTGAGTAGCCGAAGGCATCTGTGACAAAACAGATTTAAATTATACACTGTTCTCAGATTTGTGCAAAAAAAACAAAAACAAAACAAAACAAAAAAACAAAAACAAACAAACAAAAAAAAAACACACACACAAAACCAGTCACACAAAATAAAGACAGCTCAAAAGGTACAATAATAAAGAAAAAGAAAACACCAATACAAAATGTAACAAATGCAAAAGAAAATACAAATCAACCAAATAGAAAACAAAGTAACAATTCTCAAAAATATAACAGCTTTCATAATAGGAACAAAAGAAACAAAGATTCCAAAACACACACTCACACACACACACACACACACACAGGCTTCAATCACCCGCACAAACGAAGACAAATTCAACAAAAAAGTAGTAACGTAACCAAATCAAAGCAACAGGACTGACAAAAGATCCCACGCAGCTGACAACGCGAAAGCTAATTGCATGTAAAGATGTAAAGAAAAAAAAAAAGTAATATTCAGACAGACTATAAAACCCTCCACAAATGCCACATGAGGATAGAATAAGTTTAAAATCACATACCATAAGAATCGAACCTAAGGAAATTCCATCAATCAGGCATGATAAAATATCATGCGAGGAAGCTGAGGGCTCGTTCAGTCAGTATGGGACAACAGTGTGCACAGCAGAGGGACGAAAAGCAGCTGTACAACGGGAGAATACCTGTGTCAGTCGTACTCAAAATCAGTTTCACTCAAACTGCTGACTACGAATGAATACAAAAAGATACCGCTACAATACAAGCGAATTCATAGGGGAAACCACCACCAAATGTCAGCCACAGGGAATCATTCAATGCAGTGTGACACAGGAACTGAGGGGGCGTAACTCAAAACACAATACTACCTCAACAACCTACTTATATATTCCCCTCGCGACCCAATGATAGGGCAATCAATGAACACACCAACCAATCATAGCTAGACAGGAAGAGCTTCGCTAGTCCTGACACAAAAGGTAAGGGGAATGCGACGATGGTGAGGTTGATCTAAGCATCTGGAATTGCTGGCCCGGAGAGACTCATGGTGGGGTTATCATCTCATAATGTGTTTAGGCCAGATGATTAGGACCCCCTAAGTTTGGAAGAGCTGAGGTAATCTTTGAGCTTTACGGAAGTGTTCGAGATTATTTCGGATTTATGTGTGGTATGCTGTGATGACCAGTGGGCAAAAATTCTAAACAAAAAGAACCAATGCTTCCTAAATCAGATTCTTGTAGCCAGTTTTCTGATTTCTGAAAGAAAGTGTGGATAATTGAGAGATGCTTGGCTTGCAGATCTAGAGCAGACACATTCAGTAATAGGTTCAAATGGACTGAGAAGGAGTTTAGACGAAAGGCAAGACAAGGCAAGTTTATTTGTATAGCGCATTTCATACACAATGGTAATTCAAAGTTCTGTACATAAAAGGAATTAAAATATTCTTCATTTAAAATGAATGAAAACAATTTAGAGTAAAAGTGATTATACATAAAATATAGTGCAGTCAGTTCGGACGTAGCACCATGCTCATTCAGTAATTAAACGGATGAGTTTTGAGTCTGGACTCAAATTATGTGGCTAATGTTTTAGCACATCTGATCTCTTCTGGAAGCAGATTCCAACTGTGGGCGGCATAATAGCTAAAAGCGGGTTCCCCTTGTTTTGTGTGAACCCTTGGCATTTCTAACTGATTTGAACCTAATGATCTAAGTGGTCTGTTACGTTTATATTCAGTGAGCATATCTGCAATGTATTTAGATTCTAGGCCATTGGGTGATTTATAAACAAGTAAAAGTATTTTAAAATCAATCCTAAATATAACTGAAAGCCAGTGTAAGGATCTAAGGACAGGTGTGATATGCTCAGAATTTCTGGTTCTAGTCAGAATTCTGGCAGCAGTGTTCTGTATGAGCTGCAGTTGTCTAATGGTCTTCTTGGGAAGGCCAGTGAGGAGATCATTACAATAATCCACCCTGATGGTGATGAAGGCATGAACCAATTTCTCCAAGTTTCTTCAAGTTCCTATTTAAGCTGCTATCTTACAGATGTAAATAGGAAACATGATGGGAGTATCTGAGGAGTGGACAGTAATGTTTAAGATCCCGGGGTGGATAGAAGGATTGAATGTAGATAGAGTCGGAGCAAATTTAGAACATAGTAACTAGTAAAGTAAAGAAAACTAAAAGCATAGTTAAGAATGCTAGCAAGAACATGGACTGTAAGGTTCGATCAGTCTCGGGATTTAGATAGCCTGTCATATAGCGAGAATGCAGGGGCTAAGTAGGACGGTGGTTACTGGATACGTTTGATGCTTAATGCAGGTTCTTGTTCTTGTTAGCCTTAATAACCTGGATGTGTGAAAATGAGAGATAGCAGGGCAATTGTAGCTGGTGGTTAGCTAATAGAAGTTGATCCCTGATAGTAGGTTTAGAAGTGTGCATGTGGATCTTTAGGAAGGAATGAGTGTAAGAAATTAAGTTTGGACAGCGTGAAACAATTAAGAATGGCTTCTTAGAAGCATATTTAAAGTTTCTGATCTGTGAGAGGTAAGCCTATTGTGGGTGCTGCATTAATATATAGTTGATGAGTGATGTAATCATTATGGAAATAGAAATGCTGTTCCGGGATGAGAGGAATTGTTGCCGGAGGTCGCAAGTAGCTGATACTTGTATACCTGTCTGTTAATATGAAGGTGGAAAGAATCAGTGAGATTCAGTGGATGGCAAAGATGCTTAAAATGAAATTGAGTCAAGGGTGATGCCTAAGACTTAATGGTAAACATGGCCCTGAGGTTTTCTCCTCTGATCATGCAATGCTGAGTTTGGTGAAAATATTGATTTGTGTGGAAAGTTGTGATCGTGGTGGTGCAGATGGAGATGTAATGATTAGGAAGTCATTCAGGAGGTGAAGGACATAAGAGAGCCTGTGGTTGTTGGTAAGAATCCAGTATAACAAAGAGAGACAAAAATCTGAGGGCTGCTTCTGCAACCGAACATGAGGCGAACGGCAAGTAGTAGGCATCTTTCCAGAAGACTCTGAAGGATCACCAAAATCTGGATGAATAGGAAAGACTTAGGCAAGGCAATAATACTAATAATAATAATAATGATGTTAAGTGAATTTATTTATCAAATGAAATCCATTTTATCTTAAAAATATTTTTACCCATTTGTGTGTTTATGATTTCTTTAAATATTAGTTTAACAATCTCTAAATTATCTCCAAACACTTCCTTTGACAGTGATCCTAATACTACCAAACCATCATTAAATGCTTCAAAATCTAACCAGCAAATCTCAAGAGTGAATGTTTACATTTGTGGAATTTAAATTTCAATCTAAATGTCAAACAGTGACAGAAAGACATTAATTGGATTGATGAATATAGCTTACCATACTGGGTCAAGCTGTTGTTATGGTCATTTGTAGAGATGTATTGACACATCAATTTAAATCTTCCTCTTAGTGTGTCTGTTGTAACAGTTAACTTGTCAATGTGACGTTGGCTTGAGACTAGGGATAAACCGGTGTATAGGCCAATTTTTGATTAATTTAAAGACATCGGCTTATATATTTATACATACAGGTGCTGGTCATAAAATTACAATATCATCAAAAAGTTGATTTATTTCACTAATTCCATTCAAAAAGTGAAACTTGTATATTATATTCATTCATTACACACAGACTGATATATTCCAAATGTTTATTTATTTTATGATGATTATAACTGACAACTAATGAAAATCCCAAATTCAGTATCTCAGAAAATTTGACCAATAAAAGGAAAGGATTTTTAGAAATCTTGGCCAACTGAAAAATATGAACATGAAAAGTATGAGCATGTACAGCACTCAATACTTAGTTGGGGCTCCTTTTGCCTGAATTACTGCAGCAATGCAGCGTGGCATGGAGTCGATCAGTCTGTGGCACTGCTCAGGTGTTATGAGAGCCCAGGTTGCTCTGATAGTGGCCTTCAGCTCTTCTGCAATGTTGGGTCTGGCATATCGCATCTTCATCTTCACAATTTCTATGGGGTTAAGGTCAGGCGAGTTTGCTGGCCAATTAAGAACAGGGATACCATGGTCCTTAAACCAGGTACTGGTAGCTTTGGCACTGTGTGCAGGTGCCAAGTCATGTTGGAAAATGAAATCTGCATCTCCGTTGGTCAGCAGCAGGAAGCATGAAGTGCTCTAAAACTTCCTGGTATACGGCTGCGTTGACCTTGGACCAGCAGATGACACGGCGCCCCAAACCATCACTGACTGTGGAAACTTTACACTGACCTCAAGCAACGTGGATTCTGTGCCTCTCCTCTCTTCCTCCAGACTCTGGGACCCTGATGCAAAATTTACTTTCATCAGAGAACATAACTTTGGGCCACTCAGCAGCAGTCCAGTCATTTTTGTCTTTAGCCCAGACAAGACGCTTCTGACGCTGTCTGTTGTTCAAGAGTGGCTTGACACAAGGAATGCTACAGCTGAAACCCAGTTCTTGCATATTTCTGTGCATAGTGGTTCTTTAAGCACTGACTCCAGCTGCAGTCCACTCTTTGTGAATCTCCCCCACATTTTTGAATGGGTTTTGTTTCACAATCCTCTCCAGGGTGCGGTTATCCCTATTGCTTATACACTTTTTTCTAGCACACCTTTTCCTTTCCTTCGCCTCTCTATTAATGTGCTTGGACACAGAGCTTTGTGAACAGCCAGCCTCTTTTGCAATGACCTTTTGTGTCTTGCCCTCCTTGTGCAAGGTGTCAATGGTCGTCTTTTGGACAACTGTCAAGCCAGCAGTCTTCCCCATGATTGTGTAGCCTACAGAACTAGACTGAGAGACCATTTAAAGGCCTTTGCAGGTGTTTTGAGTTAATTAGCTGATTAGAGTGTCTACCAGGTGTCTTCAATATTGAACCTTTTCACAATATTCTTATTTTCTGAGATACTGAATTTGGGGTTTTCATTAGTTGTCAGTTATAATCATCAAAATTAAAAGAAATAAACATTTGAAATATATCAGTCTGTGTGTAATGAATGAATATAATATATAAATTTCACTTTTTGAATTGAATTAGTGAAGTAAATCATTTTTTTGATGATATTCTAATTATATGACCAGCACCTGTATATATATATTTTTTTCAAAGTTAACATCTGCCACCCCCACCTTAAAAAAAAAGCGACCCGCCCAAAAATTGTGCATGCCCCCTCACTTTGTGCGCTCAACCCGGGTTTGACACATTACTCATGTAGTTTAAAGTTGCGCTGCACACACTGACCGGTGTATGGCATTAAAATAGTGCATGAGTGATTTAAAAGCATGCAGAGCTGTCTGCGCTATATAGCTCTTGCGGTACTTCGATTTTTAAACACGGATCTTTCAGCACAGTGCCGCTTCACCTCGAACACTCCTAAAAATCCAACTGACAACCTCGCGACCGCGTGGCCTTCCCCTTAAGGTGGGGCCCTAGGCGACCGCCTGCATCGCCTGTTGGACGGGCCAGCACTGGGTAAATATTTTAAATAGCAAGAGTCACTTTGCATTGTCAGCACATCATGCTTCAGTGCTCTGAGAATGTTTATAATGCTGTGAGCTTAACACTTCATGACTGACACTGTTTATCATAATAACAGACAACATCTACAATGACATTCATCATCTTCTTGATCATAATGTGTTTTCAAGGTAAGGCATACTTTTAATGAGCTTCTTTGAGTTTTTCTGTAAATAAATAAATAAAATCTTTTAAATTGTATTTTAATTGTTCTTCAGATTCTACAGGACAGGTGACTGTAATTCAGACTCCAACAGAGAAACATGTTCAGAACGGACAAACAGTCA
Source organism: Cirrhinus molitorella (assembly GCA_033026305.1). Taxonomy (NCBI): domain Eukaryota; kingdom Metazoa; phylum Chordata; class Actinopteri; order Cypriniformes; family Cyprinidae; genus Cirrhinus; species Cirrhinus molitorella. The sequence continues at coordinate 23,247,328 of CM065141.1, forward strand.
CTCTGACCTGTAAAACAAGCAGTGCCATTGGACGTCAGTCAGACGGTAATTGTAAGAATTGTTTCTCCTGGTACTTACAGAAACCTGGAGAAGCTTCTAAACTTTTAGTTCACAGCATCAAAACGCTTTATACTGGAACTCCATCAAGATTCAGTGGAAATGGAGCGGATCATGGAAGAGATTTCACTTTGACCATCAATGGAGTCCAGACTGAAGACACAGGAGATTATTACTGTATGGGTCAGTACCTTATGAGTAGCTGGATGTTCACACAGTGATAAAGAGTCATACAAAAACCTCTGTCAGTCAGAGTCATAGTGACTGCACTGATACAGCTGAGAGATACTGCAGCTGCTCTACAACACAATCACACACAACATGGATCAGATCACAAACACACACAGGGCCGTCATTAGTTGAAAGGTGGTGATGATTATAGCGGCCCACGGCGGAGGGGGTGGCCCCGGCGATCTCAACTGACTGGCTGAAGTCAGCCTAAAAAGATGTACAGGACAGCTGACTGGCCACTGCCGCGTCTTCACGAAAGCTTATCATTTGCATGTGTTTTAAACCTTGCCAGTTTCAACATTCAAAACAGTTTAAAGCATTCAAAAGAAAACTCAACCAAGTACTCGCGCACCGTAAACATCAAAATGTATTAGAAACTGGTTCCATTATTCCAGTACCTCCCACAACACTCTATCTTCCTTCCTTCCTTTTTTTCTTTTTTTTTTTTTTTACTTTTTATGATCTATATGTTATACCCCTCATTTAAGCTATTTTTAAGCATGGAGTTTTTTTTTCCATATCCACAAAAGTTTATGTACTATATTGTATTTACAATATGTTCTGATTTTCTGTGCAAACTGCAACATAATTGCAATGATGTACTGAAGGATTTTACAATTTGGTTAGAAATAAATACTTTCATCAGGATGCAGTACTTGTCTTGTGTGTTGTGTTTGATATATTCATGTTCTTTAACGACATCTAAAAAAAAAAAAAATCAAACCCAGACTATATCATTAGTTGGGTAGAAACATTAAGTGTTTAAGATTGAGCACAGCAGTGTGTAAGTGGTTCACACAGAATCTGACTGTATGAACCATGTGTGGGCCATATTGTACCAAAACAATGTAACATTGTTCATTAAAATGTAAAGATAAAAAGCTGTAATATTAATGCATTTTGTAATAGGTATAGTTTTTACTTTTTTATCTTTTCATTTTAATGAACAATGTTACATTGTTTTGAGGGTATATGTTGTACAAAAATGATTTGTACAAGTTCTTTTCATCAATTCACATCATTTTTTGTCTTTGAAAATATATATTTTTTTGTCTTTGAAAATATATGTCATTTCGGACCTGATCTTACATGTATTTTATAAATAAGATCTTAAGTTTTTAATATATAGATTTAAATATCATTAAATATTAATCAGATTAATACTAATCTAATAAATATCCCATAAAACCACCAGACCACCAAACACTTCAAAATCTACATTTAACATTTAACTCTCAAAATCACAATAGAATACTGACAGATAAACAGCCAAGCAGTGATACATTCACAATATTTACACACAAAATTATTTTATTATAAGGGATCAATATGAACCTCAGTTTTCAGTCTCATGTCTAACTGGTTTACATACATACATGAATATGCATTTTGAAAACAGATGATCCTTAATATTGTTAGGTTTATTATCAGCCCATAATCAAACACCCATTGTGGAGAGTGTCTGTCTAATTTATATATTCATATATAAATATATATATTCATATTCATCACAAAGTATTAAAACTTATAATGTTTTGTAGAACATGAACATGCATAAAGAAATTCATCTGAGGTCTGAGACTGACAGCTGCCTGTTCTGTGTATGAAGAGCATTTACATAGAGAGACACTTTGCATGAGAGTGTTTATAGTGCTGTGAGATGAACACTTCATGACTGAGAGCAGAACAGAACAGAATCTTCATCATCACACAAGAAAAAACAACAACAATGAACAATATCATCATCCTCATCTGGACACTGACTCTCTGCATTCAGGGTAAATATTTTGTACTTAATAACATTATACACATCTTATGTGCAGTCCAATAACCACTAAATGAATAAAATGTCTTATTGCTGAATTGCAGGGTACATATTTTATAGTAAATCACAAACTATAAATTTCATATAATAAGCACTAGTATGATGCATTAGAATGATATTATTTGATCAAAATGTCCACTAAACAACTAATATATATTATTCCAGAGATCTGGGGACAGACGACAGTGACTCAGAATCCAGCAATAAAATCCATCAAACAAGGAGAAACTGTTACAATCAGCTGTAAAACCAGTCAGGCACTTTCTAGCTGTGGTAGCTGTGTGTCTTGGTATCAGCAGAAACCTGGAGAAGCTCCTAAACTCCTCATATATTATGCAACAAGCCGTTACACCAGAACTCCATCTAGATTCAGTGGCAGTGGATCTGGCACTGATTTCTCTCTGACCATCAGTGGAGTCCAGACTGAAGATTCAGGAGATTATTACTGTATGGGTCGGTACTATATGAGTAGCTGGATGTCCACACAGCGATAAAGAGTCGTACAAAAACCTCTGTCAGTCAGAGTCACAGTGACTGCACTGATACAGCTGAGAGATACTGCAGCTGCTCTACAACACAAACACACACAACACTGATCAGATCACAAACACTAATGTAACAAGATCATTACTATTAACAGACATATTGTAAATCTGAAGATAATGAGTCAGTACTATTTTATTATGATCATCATGTTTTAGGTGTAATAGATGATCCCTGTCAATCAAAATGAACAGACTGCATTCAGTCACTTCTGCTGTCTGTATGTAATGCTTTCCATTTGACCCACAGAATGGTTTACAGTATTGCACAATTAGTATTAGAATGACCGATTCTTCATTTGAAATCATGGATTTTTTATGATTTTTAGACATTTTCATATAGATTTTATAGTTAACTAATGCCATTAAAAAAAAAAAAAAAAACGTGATTCAGTTTGAATTAATGTCCTTCATATCCTTTTTCATTCTCATGTCTTGTGCTAGTATAACTTTTTTTTAAAGAAATAAATTTGATGAACTGTGACCTCTGAGGTGACCTTTGACCTCTTTTATCATCATGACGTTGTGGAGTTTCTAATATGTTTCTCATAATGATGTATCTGTTCTTTATGCAGCTCAGTCATTATGATTCACAAAACAAACTGCTGTTTTAGACAAAAGAATCAAGACACATTTGTTCATGTTTAGTTTGGGGAAAAACGTATCTGGGCTGGTTGTGAATCTTTAGCTAAAACTTTGAATGAACCAGCTCTAATCCATCACTATTTTTAACAGAATGTTTCCTGTCCATTTTATAATTTCAGGCTCATACGAGGATTCACGACAGGCATAGTCACACCATGAATTCTGGTTAGAGATTTACAATCAGTCCTGATACTTTATGAACTTTATGAAACTCACGATTCACACTCTTCCTGTAGTAAATCTAATGGAATATATAGAATGATATATTATGTAGCTCTATTCTAGTATATCAGTCTTGAAGTTGTAAATCCTGCCCACTTCTTTGCATTGTCAGCACATGCTTCAGTGCTCTGAGAGTGTTTATAGTGCTGTGAGTTGAACACTTCATGATTGAGAGCAGAACAGAACAGAATCTTCTTCATCACACAAGACAAAACAGCAACAATGAACAGCATCATCCATCATCCATCATTAATAACAGCAGCTCAAGGAAAAAAAGTCAGAATAAACTGTAAAACCAGCAGTAGAGTGGATGATGGTACTGACTTAGCCTGGTACTTTCAGAAACATTGAGAAGCTCCTAAACTCCTCATATATTATGCAACAAGCCGTTACACTGGAACTCCATCTAGATTCAGTGGCAGTGGATCTGACAGGGATTTCACTCTGACCATCAGTGGAGTCCAGACTGAAGATACAGGAGATTATTACTGTCAGAGTGAACACTGGATCAACAGTAAAGCTGTGTTTACACAGTGATAAAGAGTCGTACAAAAAGCCCCATCAGTCACAGTGACTGCACTGATACAGCTGAGAGATACTGCAGCTGCTGATGGGATGATGAAGAAAACAAAGATAATAGCAAAAATTTGAGAGATTTAATGCAATATTTATTTATTTACTTACTTACTTACTTACTTAATTACTATACTTATTTAATAGACAAATACAGTACATCATACCATCGTTCATTTACTCTGTGATTATTGTAGTGTAGCCAGTATTTCTTTGTCTTGTATATCTAAATCAACAAACAGAAGAACTATCAAACAAATCTCACACTGCCTGATATGTGACTTACATGACAGTTTGCACTTTAAAAACTATTAATAAAATTAAATATTTCCCAAAGTCACCACATGTTCATAATTTCACTACAGTCCTGTTGCAGATGTTGTCATGGTTAATGTTTATCTATAAAATATAAGCTTTGACCCATTCAGTCAACAAAAAGCTTCATATTGCAGTGCATGATCTATTTTTCCCAGCATGCTGTCACACCCCTGCAAACTGTCTGTTTTGGTTTCTCCCTTGTATGCCCTTATTTTTTATTTTTATTTTTTCCTGTAATTATCGTCATCCCCTTCACCTGTGTGTAATTAATTAGTGTCTTTATAAGTTTGGTTCTGTTCATGGTTTTTTGTCCGGCAAAAAGGTTATGTTTGTCTGTTCCTGGCTGTGGATTATAAGTAAAAGAACTTTGTGTTTTGTGCCTTACCTACACAACACCACGACACATGCATTGTGGCATGAATAAATTATGCAGCTAAATTGTCTTGCAATTTCTATTATTATTATTATTATTATTATTATTATTATTATTATTATTATTATTGTAGTTGCTGTTTTCAGTAGCTTGTTTTTGTGAGGTTCAGAGTAGATCTGTTTATTTGAATGTTTTGTTGATTGCCACCATTGTTGAGGTTTGTATCATCATGTTTGATAAGCAGTGAAAAATTATTGCTGTTGCATTTTTGAGATAATCTCTGTTCATCTGGTCAATGCATCACAGTGATCTGTCTATTTTAGTAGCTGCTTTTGTTCAATATAACATACAGTTCAGTAATGCCTCAATCTCACTAATATTTACTGAGTCAATCATCAAACTACTAGACTTAAACCACTTTATGACAGTCATTTGAATGTTATAAACTTCACATGAACTTCACATGATCTGCTACTTCATTAATCTCTTTCTTTGTCAATACACAGATGTTCTCGAAAAGCATTATTGCAATTTTATTTTATTTATTTATTTATTTATTTTATTTTTTTACATTGAGCCAACAAACATGACTTTCAGCATCACTGTGGTCTGGATTTTGGCAGTGTTTTGTCAAGGTTTGGAAAATTATTTATGTGTTTATTTTTCAAAGATAAATGACTGTGTGAAAATATGTGACTTCCAATGTTCTTCACTTGACAGAATCCATTGGACATGTGATAGTGACTCAAACAAGAAGTCAAAATAAAGTGTACACCTAGCAATGTTGGCTGTTGTTGTGGTGGTACTGCATGTATAAGCTGGTATCACAAAATTACAAAGACCTGGAGAAGCTCCTAAATTCCTTATTTATGGAGCAAATCAATGACAGTCAGGAACTCCATCTAGATTCAGTGGCAGTGGATCTGGCAACATCAATCAACATCAATCCTGTATTTCTGAAGAGAATGAGTAGGTATTTTAATATTATCATCATGTTTATTAGTGTCAGAATGGCTGAATCTTGTTTTTTAATTATGGATTTTTATGACATTTCCATGTATAAATCTCCTATAAATATGACAAGTTTGTTAGTGTGCTGCTTGACTACAGCAGAAGTGAAACTGGTCTGTTTCAGTCCTTTTTTAGTTTTTTTTTTTTTTTTTTTTTGAAAGTATGGTAAATACTGATCAAATGCACCAACAATCACATAAAAAAATATATACTTTTTTATATATACCGTAAAAATAACAGGTAACCATCTAAATTAACAATTAGGCTATCCATCTCATAGTAACCTACCAACATTTAATTAACAGTAGAAGTGAAATCTTATTGTAGTCTTCAAATCTGGGTACTGTCTTACGTTTTAAAATCACTTAAATGGGAAGTTTGGTTCCATCAGGCTAACATGACAGTCAATACTCATGCTGTTGTAGGCTTTTATTTTTCTTTTGTTTTCAATTGTGTTGTTTTAACATTACTGACAAACATTGCATTACGTATTTCGTGGCACACTCGTTTTAAGTGTGGTGTATTATTGACATGTCAGAGTCTAGATCCTGAATATAAGAAGAGTGTGTTTTTTCTGATGTATTTCCAAGGAAAAAAAACTCTTGTCTTATATTTGGGTCAGTATGGTATATGCATCTCATTGACAGTAGACATAATTCGGACATGATTCATATGATTTAGTTTGACTTTATAATACCCTATATTTCTCATTCAGTCTTGTGTTGTGTGCTGACAAACACTTTTTAGAGGAAATATATTTGATGAGATTTGATGTGACCTTTGATCTCTTTTATTGTTGATGATGTTGTGGAGTTTCTCATAATTCTTCATATGCAGCTCAATCATCATGATTTACAGAAAAAAACTGCAGCTTCAGACAAATGAATCAGTAATTCTAAAGTTCTCAGATTCACATTTTTCAGTCTAGAGTTACACGATTATGAGTCCTGATGATCTTTATACAAGAGGGAAAATAGGCCACATGGAAAGACTTCCTATATGGCGACATGTCAACATTGATTCAACATTAAAAAGACCACAATGAGCATAAAATCAGCTTCTTTTTTTTAGGTTACTAGTATAACATAATTTTACCAATAAAGAAATTATTGCTTTTTACTATGAAAATATTTGTATTTATTTATTTATTTTGAATGGTCTGATATGAAGAATGCAATTTCAGTGACCTAGAAGTCCTCCTATTGGTGGCCACCATATTGAGATCACATGGCCAGAAGAATGCTACTCACATACTCCTCTATTATCAAAAACCTTCACTTAATAAACAAATGAATCACGACTGACTAGATGGTATTTCTACAATAAGTAATTTTAACAAATCCACAAGGAGAACAACACCAACAAAGAATCATACAAACAAACAACGCATGGCAAACATAACCAGGAGAAACAGAACAGGTGATGGAACTAATCAAAAACAATGGAAACTAGAGGGAAACACAGGAATCTATAGGAAACAGACAGGCAATAATCATGACAACAATAAATGAACAAAACAAATAGCTTACAATTAATCAAGATGTAATTATCTAAAAGTAAAGTATTATTCATAAGGACAGTTTATTAGCCTTGTAGCAGCACAAGCTATTGTAAATCCTGCCCACTTCTTTGCATTGTCAGCACATGCTTCAGTACTCAGAGAGTGTTTATAGTGCTGTGAATTTGACACTTCATGACTGATAGCAGAACAGAACAGAATCTTCATCATCACACAAGACAAAACAACAACAATGAACAACATCATTATCTTTACCTGGACACTCACACTGTTTGCTTAAGGTTTGTGTGGTAAAATTGAGACAATTGCTTATTCTTTGTAATGTAAAATATTAATACATTTTTCATAATTTTACTTGTATTTTTTCTTTCAGAGTGTAGAGGACAGTACACTGTAACTCAGAGTCCATCAATAACAGCAGCTCAAGGACAGGAAGTCAGAATAAACTGTAAAACCAGCAGTAGTGTGTGTCATGGTTATCGTTTAGCCTGGTACTTACAAAAACCTGGAGAAGCTCCTAAACGCCTCATATATGATGCAACAAGCCGTAACACTGGAACTCCATCTAGATTTAGTGGCAGTGGATCTAACAGTGATTTCACTCTGACCATCAGTGGAGTCCAGACTGAAGATACAGGAGATTATTACTGCCAGAGTTTCCACTGTTCTAGTAGCTATGTGTTGACACAGTGATAAAGAATCATACAAAAACCTCCGTCAGTCAGAGTCACAGTGACTGCACTGATACAGCTGAGAAACACTGCAGCTGATGAGAGGATGTAATAACTTATTGTACCAGAGTTTAAAGAGACTTCAGATTTGTAGATTAATAATAAAATATACAACAAATATGTGCAGTTTATCATTCAAAACTGTATCAATTATTTGACTAAAGGCTGCAAATTCTTGTACAGAGAAACAACAGTTAGAGTGATTCAGTAACAGCTGTGAGTGACACAGGTACTGAAGGACGCACATTAGAATGAATATAAATTGAAATATTTACAAATGTGATTAAACTTTCATTTCATTATGATCATGCATATATATTCACAATATTACTCGACTACGAGAGCGAGCTATATCAGCATGGCTGTGAATAGGCTAGAGGCACGATGCCGGAGGTGGAGTGCTAAAAGCAATCACAGTCGCTGATATAGAGCCGGTATCGCACAAGTATGAGAGTGATATTGCATTTATACAACAGTTCAACGGAACATGTATGTAATTAAACAAGAAACGACTGAGCGCCTTATAAAACCCTCTTTTGTGCGGAACTACTTCCTTCCACCACGGATTCAAATCTCAAGTTGACAGATAAACATTCGTCACTTTTAGAATTCCTGTCAGGGGAGTGTGTTGCTTCAGTTAGTGAATAGCAGGCAATTTCTGATACAGCCATTATTTCTCTCTAACCTATTCCCTACATTTGTCCACTCATACAGTTCACTTAAAGGAGTGAATGAAAACGAGTAAGTGAATTCAGACACTGAGAAGGACTGCCGCTTTTGCATAGTTTGCTTGCTGTTTAATCATCATTTGAAACGGTCAGTTCTAGAAGTAAGATTAAATTATCTATCTTGAACTCTGTCAAGGAAATTATGTATAAACCCTAGTTAAACGATTTAATAATTTGTATCTGTGTTGTATTACCAAAGTCCCTTTGGTATTAGGCTGTATGACGCCATGGACGAGCTCTTTGTAAATGAATGGATGGATGATTAAGCTGTGGGCGCGCTCTTTTGGCAAGACGAGATAATTCCTTGTCTGTTAAGCTTTCGTAATTAATATCAAATGAAATATTCATTAAAAAATCAGTTGTTGTCATGTTTGTGTCTTCTTAGATGTGGTTCGTAATGTACTCTACGGTAATCTCTAGTGTTGGGTTCGAGTCCACCTAAGTCGAGTCCAAGTCAAGTCCGAGTCCTTGACCAGTCGAGTCCGAGGCGAGTCCGAGTCCAAAATGGGCCGAGTCCGACTCAAGTCCGAGTCCCAAAGGGCCGAGTCCGAGTCGAGTCCGAGTCCAATGAAACACTACTGTTTTTCGGTATCTTAACATTGTTTTAACCTTTATGACTAGAAATAAGGCATGTAACAGAAGTTATGGGTGACTTGATTTATGTATTGTGATATCTTTAAGTGAGAAACAGCTTACAGAATGTGAAAAATTATGGGGCAGGACTTTTTTTTTTTGTTATATAGTTGTTGTTGTTGTTATATAGTGAATGTACAAATTTAAGGGTGGGGTTGGGGGCTGGGTAGGTAGCTTGGTGAATGTGACCTAAAGAGCAGAAAGATCTCTGATTTGTGTGTTTTGGGTTTTATATGATGAATGGTTAGGCCATAGACAGAGTAGATGGCATTTTACATTTTTTTTCTTGGATGAAAATGAGGCCTACATTCTTTCCATAACTCACAACCGTTTTATTTATATTTATAAAACTGTTATACATTTTAATGCATTTATAGTTAATAAAGGTTGTTATGCGTTGGAGCAGAATATCAATTTGGTGTTTGCAAACAATGATGAAGATTTTGTGGGCGGAGCTTATCTGACAGTTATCAAGTAGAAGTCTATAAAAGCCATGGAATAAAATAGGGCTGCTCGATTACGGCAAAAATCATAATCTGGGTTATTTTGGTCAGTATTGTAATCAGGACTATTTAACACGATTATGAGTGGGTTCAGAACTTTATTTGATTGATTAGAGCCCTGCATTTCAGTCCCTTTTCTACGCCTCAAGGACCGGGCTCAGTCACACAATAGTTCAGACGCGGGCCGAGCATCGCTGTTTTAGGCTTCTCCTTATTTTTATATTTTCCATTAATTAGACATCCATCAATTATGGTGATAAAAAATAAAAAAAACGGCATTTTAATAGTCAGACTTCACTTTCACTTTCTCTTCGGGAGCGGCTCGGAAGGCGTTTTGTGCCTCAGTCAGCCTCAGTGCCTTCAGTGCATTTTCGCATTCAATAGGCTGAAACTTGCCACAAAGCACCGGCAATGAATGAAGGGAAATAGTAAAGAGATTTTTCAAATTATTTATGAATAAACTAGTGTATTCTGAATCAGTGTCGCAAAGATCCTGACTCAAAAACTCCTCTTTGACCGCCTTTAGAGAAAAATAAATCTTTCCTGATTAGCTACATTAGTAAAACGTTTTTGTTTTTGATTTGGTTTATTTCGTTAAGCAATAATTTAAAGCTTTCTATATATGTATTTATCACGTCTATTATGGGAAATTTTTAATTGTTTCCACTGGAAAAAAATGCAAGCAATGGCGCTGACGCCTCCACTATACCTGCAATATGGCTTTAGCTTCCACTCTCCGCATAAACGGATTTATATTTATGTTATATTAATCTATTATATTTAGATTTATATTTTATATTACATTTCAGAAGGCAAATTGTTTAAACAGAACATGAAGAGTCTTCCGTTGGCGGCTGTTTGTACTTAAAAAAAAAAAAAAACCTTATATTTAACAAACAAACAAACAAAAAATCCTCACAACAACTTTTCAAATTAACTTGATTTAAAAAAAAAACGAAACAAAATGCCTAATCACATTTTCCATTACATACAAAACTGAATCGTTTAAATAGCTGTCCGTGTTCTGTTCTCTCTCTGAATGCATACACAGAACAGCGCAAATTCTCTTTTCGTCCCATTTTATACAAGTCACCTTACATGATTTTACTGATTTGAATGTGAAATTAGGCTTTTATTGAGGAGCAAAAGCGCACCAAAGGGGGCGGAATCGGGAGCAATGGTTTATCTCGATTATGATATTTTCAGAATCGTTAGAATCCGAAATCGGAAATTAATTTCGATTAATTGCACAGTCCTAAAAGAATAAATAAAAAGTACATTTGAGTTTGTATTTCAATATTTTGAATTTATTTTCGCAGTTCCGAGATTATCTCACAATTTTGATAAGAAAAATCAACGTGCAATTTTCTTTTATTTCTCCTCGGCTTAAATCATTAAAACACCGAGTTTATATCCCACAATTCTTCTTTTTTTCCACTCAGAAATGACAAACTTTATATTGTTCAGTTAAATTGAGATATAACGTCCGAAATACGACGAAAACTTGCATTTGCGAGGGAAAAAAAAAAATCAGAATTGTGAGATAAAATAGTGTAAAATATTATAGGATATAATAGCTCATGCTGCAGGGCTAATAAAATACGTTCTCTATGAACTGCAAATGTGAAAATTATGTAGACCAATTGTTTACATCAAATTTATGTTTTAAAAGCAATCAGCAAATTCATCCATTAATCTGTCCATTTAAGCGTCTGCGTTCAGCTTCAAACGGCGTCTTTGATGACAGTATTATATATATATATATATTGCATTCCGATTCTGGCCGGCTTTTAGGTACTGACTTAAAAACAATAAAGAATACTGAATGTCACATTTGTAATAATACAAACTCAAATGTACTTTTTATTTATTCTTTTAGGACTGTGCAATTAATCGAAATTAATTTCCGATTTCGGATTCTAACGATTCTGAAAATATCATAATAATAATGCATGAGTCATTTACATTTCCGTATACTGTCCCTGGACTCGGTTGGACTCGGCAATATTTTCGAGTCCGAAAGGCTCGAGTCCGAGTCAAGTCCGAGTAAAAATGCATCCGAGTCTGTGACAAGTCCGAGTCCACTAAAAATTGTACTCGAGACCGGACTCGAGTCCGAGTACAAGTCCGAGTACCCCAACTCTACCCGCTACATTAATTTGTGCGGAGCCTGCTGGTCTCAGAATGGAGCCCCTGCTCTGTATGGCTCTGGATATTCCAGGTTGTAGCCCCCCTGGTGGAATGTGCTAATCAGCCTATTTTGCTCCCCTCATGAGTGAGGGTCATCTGTGAGCGTGCTGTCCCCTGTTGAGCAACTTCCTCCTATATGGAGATGGAACCCCTCTGCTCCAGGGTATTCCACCAAGAATTGCCAGTTTGAGCTTTCAGTGCTCCCCTTATTAATTGGCGATTCTGCTCCCTGAGATATAGAACCTCCCTCTGATTGGGTTTGAGTTCTCTGTTCCCAGAACCTCCTTCCATGAACGGTATTTGGTGACCTGGTCTTCCAGGCACATTTTAAAATCCACAAAGTGGTAAGAATGCACACTAGTTTCTGTGTTCTTTCTAAAAACCTATATGGTGGGGATTACGCGCTCAGCTCCGTACCCCTTCTTGAGATGTTGAGCCCCGGTTCCTTGGGCTGCACTCAGCTTTTGTATCTTATTTGATACTTCTATCGAGGTACCTGCCTTGCCGGCTCTTGAGCAAGGTCACGCAGGACTTGGTAACCCCTTGGTGACGTACCAGCGTCTAGACTCTGTTCTAGACAGGTGGTTATATCCCTGAAGGAGTTCCCCTTCTCTGATTCCAGACCTGAGCTCTGCCCCAGGGTTAGGCTTCTGTAAGTCCTGCCCTTACAGGTAAGTTCTTGCGATAGGCAGCTCAGGCCTTGGCCGGAGGGATGAAGTCACTGACAGCCACAGACGTCATTGGGGCAGCTCCCTCTTTGAGTGTAGAGCTGATACTTAGTGCTGGCCTTATTTAGCTTGCACTCCCCTCAGCATGGCAGCGTGGGTATAACTGTTCCCCATAGCAACCTCTAGAGGACGCAGTTCGAAGTTCCCTCGGAAGGGAACATCTCAGGTTACGTATGTAACCATGGTTCCCTGAGAAGGGAACGAGACACTGCGTCCTCTAGACTTATCGCCATGCTTCGGACATATGCTTCAGAAGAAGAAGTGAATGTTGTGTTCGACCGGTGCCCTCTTATACTGTGAGGTTGCACTAGTATGACACGTCATAGGCTGCCGCCGGCCGGTACTGTTGTAGTTTTTGCATATAGGCTTCAGACACGGGTCACGAAGGAGTCGTTCCCCATAGCGACCTCTAGAGGACGCAGTGTCTCGTTCCCTTCTCAGGGAACCATGGTTACATACGTAACCTGAGACGTTGGTCACATACGTAACCTGATGACGTCACTGCCGGCGCGACTCATCGTGGCCGGCACGTCATACTAGCGCAACCTCACAGTATAAGAGGGCGCCGGTCGAACACATCATCCACTTCTTCTTCTTAAGCATATGTCCGAAGCATGGCGATTAAGTCTAGAGGACGCAGTGTCTCGTTCCCTTCTCAGGGAACCATGGTTACATACGTAACCTGAGACGTTCCCTTCCGAGGAAACTCGAACTGCGTCCTCTAGAGGTCGCTTTGGGGAACGGTTATACCTACGCTGCCATGCTAAGGGGAGTGCAATCTACATAATAAAGGCAAGCACTAAGTACCAGCTCTACACTTAGTGAGGGAGCTGCCCCAATGACGTCCGCGGCTGTCAGTGACTTCATCCTTCCGGCCAAGGCCTGAGCTGCCTATCGCAAGAACTTACCTGTAAGGGCAGGGCTGAAAGAAGCCTAACCCTGGGGCAGAGCTCAGATCTGGAATCAGAGAAGGGGAGTCCTTCAGGGATATAACCATCTGTCTAGAACAGAGTCTAGACGTTGGTACGTCACCAAGGGGTTACCAAGTCCTGTGTGACCTTGCTCAAGAGCTGGCAAGGCAGGTATTGGCACCTCAATTAGAAGTATCAAATAAGATACAAAAGCTGAGTGTAGCCCAAGAAACCGGGGCTCAACATCTCAAGAAGGGGTACGGAGCTGAGCGCGTAATCCCCACCATATAGGTTTTTAGAAAGAACACAGAAACTAGTGTGCATTCTTACCACCTTGTGGATTTTAGAATGTGCCTGGAAGGCCAGGTCACCAAATACCATTCATGGAAGGAGGCTCTGGGAACAGAGAACTCAAACCCAATCAGAGGGAGGTTCTATATCTCAGGGAGCAGAATCACCATTTAATAAGGGGAGCACTGAAAGCTCAAACTGGCAATTCTTGGTGGAATACCTTGGTGCAGAGGGGTTCCATCTCCAAATAGGAGGAAGTTGCTCAACAGGGGACAGCATGCTCACAGAGGACCCTCACCTTATGAGGGGAGCGAAATAGGCTGTTTTAGCAATACTCCACCAGGGCTACGACCTGGAATATCCAGAGCCATACAGAGCAGAGGCTCTACTCTGAGACCTGGGACCTGAAGGGTCAGCAGCCTCCGCACAAATCAGTGTAGCGGGAAACAAAAAACACATTGGGTGGCAGCAAGAGGCTGATTTATCCAATGAGGTTGTGACAAGCTCTGCTCAAGAATGGGGAGCATTCAGCAGCCATGGGGTGGATACCTATCCATTAACGAAGGTTAAAAGTTCATCGGGCGAGGGGCGGCGTGCTACAAAACCCTGCCTTGGCAAGGGGAGCACCGCCAGTGAGACAGAGTAATACCAAGCTCATCTAATGTCCTGAGACATACAAGGGCTAAGGAAGGTCTCCGACCTGGGCTAGGTTTGAGGAGTGTAACAGGGACACAGCAATCAGGAGACTAACCCTGACGTGCCTAGCGATGGTTGCAGGATGAAAAGATGTCCTGACCAAACCAGCCAGGGGGTCCCGTCAGCAAGAAGGTCTAAAAACCTCATTGGCTAGCGCCACAGAGAGGCTTACAAGCTGCTACCGACCCAATTAATGTGTGTTTTCTATCTCAATAGAAAACATGGACCCTAATCCAGCCAGATCATAGATGCGACAAGGACAAAAATGAGCCCAGACATGCCCGAAGAGCTGTTGCTTCCCAAAGTCAACGTCCAGAAAAGGGTTTCCACAGAAACACCTTTGTCCAGAGGAAAGGAGATTTAGGGGACAGCCACTCCGTTCTTAAATGAGAGGGGGTCCCTACTCCAATACATGCATGAAGATGGGTGGATAGTAGAAGCAAGAAGCCCCTCGGGCAAGTACATTTAACCAACAAGGAAGAAGGTTCAACTGAGCTTAATGCAGGTGCCATAAAACCTCACATTAGGGAGAGCATGGAGAGCAAAGTTTCAAAGAAAAGCTCTTACCTGCACAGAAGGACCAACAGGTCCAGAGAATGTAGTAATGTGTCAACAAACCAAAACATCATAGCTCAGGAAAGTCTCCCTTGTCAGAATATCAGTCAGGAGAAGGCACGACCCCCACAAACTCAATCCCTTCCGTGCCTGGCAACGGAGTTCATGAATCGCGGGGGGAAGGGCAAGCGCACGCGACGGCCCCACGGGGATATCGCATGCATAATCTCAAACTGACGATATAGCGTGAAAAAGAGTGCGAGTCATCAAGTGTCTAATATAGAAGACACGGATCAAAACACACTTCTAACAATGCTTGCTGACATGAGGTAAGAAGACAAAGCTTACCAAAGATGCACAACTTCAAACAGAATGATCGCTGAAGAAGAAGAAGAAGAGGATGATGTGTTCGACCGGCGCCCTCTTATACTGTGAGGTTGCACTTGTATGATGTCATAGGCTGCCGCCGGCCGGTACTGTTGTAGTTTTTGCATATAAGCTTCAGTCACGAAGGAGTCGTTCCCCAAAGCGACCTCTAGAGGACGCAGTTCGAGTTTCCTCGAAAGGGAAATATTTTATTTATTTTTTTATTTTTTTATTTTAAATGGTCTGATATGAAAAATGCATTCATTTCAGTGACACAAAAATAAAAAAAATATATTTTTATTCATAATGTTGGTTCCTCCTTGTGGTGGCCACCATGTTGAGATCACAGGACCAGATGAATGCTACTAACGTAACTCCTCTATTATTGGATACTTTCACTTAATAAATAAATTAATCATAAGCAACTATATGGTATTTCTACAGTGGCCCTGGAAACTGAAAATGTTGCATCCACACACAAAAAATAGCTATATTAAAACTAGTGTCACATCAGACAGCCAAACAGCTGTCATATGCTGTTGTAAAGCACACAATGAAGGAGTACTGTCCAATAAGTCATTTTAATAAATCCACAAAAGAGACCAAAAAACAGAATTTAATAAGACTTAAATTAATATACAATTAACACAATATAATATATACAATTAATATACTATTAAGTATGTTTACATTACCTATACAATAATGTTATTTATTTTTTTATAGTAGTCTTGTTGTACTAATTGTGGATCATTGATTTGTTTTTCAAACACAGCTTCATCATGGAGGAATGTAGTTTATTATTAAAAACTGCATCAATAGTTTGCCTAAAGGCTGCAAATTCTTGTACAGTGAAACAGCAGTCAGAGTGATTCAGTAACAGCTGTGAGTGACACCGATACTGAAGGACACACATCAAAATGAATCATTCACTGTGTCTCATCACAGAGTCAACAGCTGATTCAAACATTCAGAAGGTCAGTATGAACTGATGAATATGAACAAACCTCATCTCTCCATTAGTCCAACTCAACTGACTCATTTCAGAGAATAAAGTGTCAAACAATCAAAGTGATTCTGTTCCTCTCAGAATAGAGAAGCTCCATCAGCAGATGTTCAGTGTCCTCACGTTACAGTAAAACTCAAAATAGTTACAAGAACAATCAAGACATGAAGATACAACTAGTTTAATTGCTCATTTTAAAGCATACCAGCTGTGTAAAAGCATTCATGCAGTCATATCTGATGTTGTTTGTAAAAAGCAGAGCAGATGACAGATGAAAGAGAGTAAAGCTCAGTGTGGAGAATGAATGGAGTCTCTCATGTGCTGTTGGTCTCCATGTGAGACATCAGTGAGAATCCAGAGGAGAGAGTGAGTGGATCTACTCTGAACACTGATCTCTCCTTACTATCATTCATATTCATATTATCAGTACTGGAGCTTCTAGAACATGATTTGTAGAACATGAGCATGCATAAAGAAATTCATCTGAGGTCTGAGATCAGAGTATGTGAGCGGAGTGGAGAGGCTACAATGAGATTGACAGCTGCCTGATCTGTGTATGAAGATCATTTACATAGAGAGACACTTTGCATGAGAGTGTTTATAGAGCTGTGAGTTTAACACTTCATGACTGAGAGCAGAACAGAACAGAATCTCTATCATTACACAAGACAAAACATCAACAATGAACAACATCCTCATCCTCATCTGGACACTCATGCTGTTTGCTCAAGGTTTGTAGTACAACTTTAATGACACAAATTATTTTAAAATGTGAAATATACATAAATTTTAATTTGTGTCTTATTTTTATTTCATTATTTTTTTTTCAGAGTGTAGAGGACAGTACACTGTAACTCAGAGTCCATCAATAACAACAGCTCAACCAGGACAAAATGTCAAAATAAACTGTAAAACCAGCAGTTCAGTGTATTACGGTAATTACTTACACTGGTACTTACAGAAACCTGGAGAAGCTCCTAAACTCCTCATATATGCTGCAACAAGCCGTAACACTGGAACTTCATCTAGATTCAGTGGCAGTGGATCTGACAGTGATTTCACTCTGACCATCAGTGGAGTCCAGACTGAAGATACAGGAGATTATTACTGTCAGAGTTTCCACTATCCAAACAGTAAATATGTGTTCACACAGTGATAAAGAGTCGTACAAAAACCTCCATCAGTCAGAGTCACAGTGACTGCACTGATACAGCTGAGAGATACTGCAGCTCTACAACACAACCACATACAACACTGTATGAACACAGAGTTGAAATGAATGAATGAAAAATAAACCTGTCATATATATATATATATATATATATATATATATATATATATATATACATACATATAGACGGACTAACCAAGCACCAGTTTGGTTCCTCCTACGAATGTGTACCACAGTGATAAAATCTAATGCAACAAATAAAAAAAAATGTACAAAAACCTCTATTCCACTCGAGTAAACATAAACTCCAGCAGAGAAAGAGCAAACAACACTTTAACACACTGATAGTAGAAACCTCAACTGTTAATGACATTCAGTCATGTAGTTTGATCAAAATGATTTTCAAAAAGACACAAGAAAACACTTTCTTACAAAATCCTTTGTCATGTGCTGATATAACACATTCTTAAGAAATGCATGTGATGAGCTGTGTCCTCTGAGGTGACTTTTGACCTCTTTTAGCATTGATGATGTCATGGAGTTTATCATGATGATATTCCTGTTATTCATATGCAGCTCAATCATCATGATTTACAGAAAAACCTGCAGCTTCAGACAAATGAATCAGTCATTCTGATCATTTCAGACTCACATGGTTAAATGCAGACTTACTCAGAAACATTTTATAAATTATCAGCTAATTTCAAGATAAAAAAAGACCGCAAGAGGAGAGCATGGCATCCGCACTGCAAAGATAAGTTCATCTTACTTTCAGTTTCATTTGTAGCAGTTTGCGTGTCGGCTTGCTGAAGAGATACTCAGCTACTCATCTGCGGCGATGTTTGTTGCATTAGTGCTGTCATATCTGACTATAGCATGCAATATTGCCTATAAAATGCTCTCACATGTTTGCTATTTTAACATTTTGGAAAGATTAAAATTTGCATGTGTAGTTTCATCAACCAGATGCAGTTTCATTTGGAATGAGACCCAGACTACCTCCTTAAATTGTTTGATAGATCGTTTTTTTTAATTAATCTCAAAAGCATTTCAGAGGGCATTTACACCTGGTCTTTTTCACGAGTGGATATCCAATCAGAGAAATCAGGGCTGTAAACAAAGTACCCCGTGGGTGAAAGCCGAAATAAGTAAATGCTATTTTTAAAGTAAAATATTAGTTTATTTGGTAACACTTTATAATAATGTTCAGTTGTAAGTCATTTACAAGTGATTAGTTAATGATGAAATAATCATTTACAAAACATTCACAAATGATTAATAAGTGATGCGCTAATAATTTGTATATGTTTTGTTAATTAATTTACAAGTCAATTACAAATTAATTTACAAGTAATTAGTTAATTATGAACTCATCATTTACAAAACATAACAATGTGTTTATAAATGATTAATAAGTGACATGTTTAAATGCAAAAAAATGCAATTAATCTAAAACTCTTTTTTTAAATAATAATAAATGATTTGAGTAAACATTTAAATTATTTATCTCATCAGCACAGACTTGTGTTCTGGTAATGTAAACCAGTTTGCCCTCCACTGAAGACCACATCAGGTGCGCAGTGCTAAAATACTCCAGGTGTGTCACAGAAGACATCTTTACCCTCACCAGTCAGCCCTTACATTGCAGTACACACAACAAAGTATTGAAAACCTGTTGTGCAAACACATGAATAAATCATTTACAAATCTTTCTGCATCCCCTATTCTAAAATGTAAACAATTCATGACTTGTAAATGTGTTACACATCATTTGTAGATTTTTCTTACATCACAAATGATCTGGTGTATACAAGGCATTTACAACCCTTTCTGCATCCCCTAATCTAAAGTGTAAACTACTTATCAGTTGTAAATGTTTTATAAACCTGCCGGTTGCAGGTTGTGTGGGTATACACACTGGGGGGAAAGATCTACAAATGATGAGTTAAACATTTACAGCTGATGAATTGTTTACACTTTAGAATAGGGGATGCAGAAAGATTTGTAAATGATTTGTTCATGATGTGATCTTCAATGGAGGATAAACATTTCAGTGACAGACATTTCAATTATTTACAACTGATTAGTAATATATTAACTAGTATCTTATTAACAATTTACTAAGGATCTGTTTGATTATTTTATGATATGCTATTTTTAAGACAAACTTTTGACAGATTTGTATATTGTTAGCATATTACTTAATAATCATTTGTGAACATAGTGATGTTTTGTAAATTATTAGTTCATCAACTAATCACTTGTACATGATTTATAACTTAAACGACAAAGCTCTATGCTAAAAATACTAACATATCACTTATTAAACATTTATGAATGCATAGTTATGTTTTGTAAATTATTAGTTCATCATTAACTAATTACTTGCAAATTACTTGTAAATGAATTAACAAAACATACATAAATTGTTAGCATATCTCTTATTAATAGTTTATGAATGTTTTGTAAAAGATTATTTCATCATTAACTAATCACTTAAAAACGACTTACAACTTAACCTTATTATAAAGTTTTACCGTTTATTTTAAATTGTACTTCTGAAAAAAAAAACAATAATATATATATATATATATATATATTATCCAGAATTTAAAATGTGCATGTTTTTCATTCATGCATTCAGCTTCAACTTATTTTTCAACAACATATTTTTTTTTTATTATTATAGTAATATATTGTTATTTATTATTATTATTATTATTATTATTATTATTATTACTATTATTATTTATGTATTTATTTATTTTTCAATGGCTCTTTTAGAAAAATGCACTCGCCCCAAATAATAAAAAAAATGGCTCTTTGGTGAAAGAAGGTTCCTGACCCCTGATATGGAGTCAAAGATTAATGTCATATCATTGAGCAAAACATAAACAAAATTTATTTTACAATGAAACAACATGTAATTATCAATAACTGGTTCAAAACATTACTCTAAAAGTAAAATATTATCTATGAACACTGTAATATGTTGGTAGCACCGCAAGTTGTAAATCCTTCCCACTTCTTTGCATTGTCAGCACATGCTTCAGTGCTCTGAGAGTGTTTATAGTGCTGTGAGTTTAACACTTCATGATTGAGAGAACAGAACAGAATCTTCATCTTCACACAAGACAAAACAACAACAATGAACAACATCATCATCTTCATCTGGACCATTGCAGTATTTATTCATGGTAGGATGTTTACTTTTGATATTGATAATATGTTATTGTTGTGTTTATCATTTTATTTATCTGCTATAAAGAATATTTGCAAACTGTCTTTATTTTCTCATCTTCAGGATCCAGAGGAGTCACTGTTACTCAGCCTAAAGTTAAAACTGTCCAACAGGGTCAAAGAGTTACAATAGAGTGTAGTACAGATATAGGAATAGACTATGACAACTTAGCCTGGTATCAGCAGAAACCTGGAGAAACTCCTAAACTTCTGATTTATGATATAAGAAGCCTTTATTCAGGAACTTCATCTAGATTCAGTGGAAGTGGAACAAACTATGGAAAGGATTTCACTCTGACCATAAGTGGAGTCCAGACTGAAGATACAGGAGATTATTATTGTCAGAGTTACCACAGTAATCCAGTGTTCACACAGTGATAAAGAGACATACAAAAACCTCCATCAGTCAGAGTCACAGTGACTGCACTGATACAGCTGAGAGATACTGCAGCTGCTCTACAACACAATCACAAACAAACATACAATATCATTACAATTGACATCAATCTTTTATTTCTGAAAAGAATGAATCAGTGTTTCAATATGATTATCATGTTTAATATATGATCCCTGTCAATCAAACTGAACAAACTGCATTCTGCATTCAGTGACTTCTGCTGTCTGGATGTGATGCTTTACATTTGACCCACAGAAATTACATTCTTACACATTTATTGTTGGAATGACTGATTCTTGATTTGTGATCATGGATTTTTATGATTTTTGATGAAATTGTCATATATTATCTTTTTGAAAAGTAAATTTGTCTGTGTGCTGCTTGACTACAGAAGTGAAACTGGTCTGTTTCAGTCCAGATCATGTAACCAATCAAACAGTGACACTGGGAGTGTGGGCTGAAAATCCCATTTGCATTGTCAGGGTGGAGTGATTCTGATCCTCTCAGAATAGAACAGCTCTGTCTCCAGAGACCATGTTCAAACCCCAAGAGCTTTATTTGACTAGATTTACTGCTACTGGAAAGCACCTGAATGAACACTACATGCATCTTCATCTGTTAGTGGAATTATGTTGTCAGACACAAATGGAGCTTGTTGAGAAGCTTTATTAAATGTTGCAGCAAACACAGCAGATTGAAAGATCAGCCAGTGCTTTGACACTAGAGCTCTCTTTCAGTATTGAGTTGTAAATGACTACAGCTGCAGCACTAGACTCATATGAATCCTCCCTGACACAGGACACTCAGATACAGCTCATCTTCACGAAAGAGCAGCACTCACTGGAGAAACAGAGCACGCAGAGCAGTGCAGCTGAGTCTCCAGAGATCTGCAGAGTAGAGGGCAGCAGCAGAGACACTGAGGGCTTCACTGTGGGACCAGCTGCAGGAGACAAACACAACACATTCACAAACACAAAGAAAACAGTTTAATTACATACATTTCAATTAAACCTCATGAATTAAATAAAACATATTAAGATATGGACTGCTTTAACTCCAGTAGTTTTTATATCCCTAAATAATGTCTTTGCATTTTAGTTATGTGAGATATTTAACTCAAAACTCAAATACTGAATTACAACATGCACAACCTGAGCAAAAGAGATTCAAACTCATTGATCAATCCTCAGAAAGTAGTTTTGTCTTTTTTACATGTATAATATATTTGTGATAAACTAATCAAATGAAGAGGGAGCCATATTATGAAAAAGTGAAAAATTCAGTTCTTCTGAATATTGAAACATGACAAAATTTCGAATGAAATATTTACTGTAAAACTATGTTTCAAAATGGGTAACACTTCGCAAAAAGGTTAATTAATTAATGTTAATTAATGAACCTAACTAATATTAACTAACAATGAGCAATACATTTGTTACATTATTTATTAATCTTTGTTAACATTGTTTAAAATTACAACTGTTCTTCACACATTGATAGTAGAAACACTTTAGCTGATGACAACACTCAATCATGTAGTTTTGGTGACATACTCTTCAAAAAGAATGAACAAAACACTACCACACAAAATCCTTGTTATTTTTTATAATCAAAATATGTGTTATGTGTTGAAGAATAATGTAATTGTTTTCATAATTATTTTTAAGAGCCTATATTTATCACACACATATTGACTGACACACGATTCAATTTGACTTTATAATACAGTATATTTCTCATTCAGTCTTTTGTTGTGAGCTGACTTACACTTTATTGAGGAAATGTATTTGATGAGATTTGATGTGACCTTTGACCTCTTTTATTATTGATGATGTTGTGGAGTTTCTCATAACGATGATTCTGTTCTTCATATGGAGCTCAATCATCATGATTCAAAGAAAAACCTGCAGCTTCAGACAAATGAATCAGTAATTATGAAATTCTCAGGTTTACATTTTTTCAGTCTAGACTCATTTGAAACTATTGTGAGACCTGATGATCTTTTTGCAAGTGGGAAAATAGGCTACATAAAAAGATTTCCCATATAGCGACATTTCAACATTGATTCAACATTAAAAAAGACCACAGTGGGCATACACACAACAAAAAATATTTTACATTCAATATGTAATTATCAGTAAATGGTTTAAAACTATTTCTCTGAAAATACAATTTTATTCAGACAGTTGATTAGTTGGTTAGCAGCTCAAGTTGTTGTGAATCCTACCTACTTTGCATTTGTCAGCACATGCTTCAGTGCTCTAAGAGTGTTTATAGTGCTGTGAGTTGAACACTTCATGACTGACAGCAGAACAGAACAGAATCTTTATCATCACACAAGACAAAACAACAACAATGAACAACATCATCATCTTCATCTGGACAATCACAATGTTTACTCAAGGTTTGTGTAGGAAAATTTAATTACAGTTGTTTATTTATTGAAGTGTAAAATATTAATAATTTACAGTTCTCATAATTTTTCTTATTCTTTCTTTCAGAGTGTAGAGGACAGTACACTGTGACTCAGAGTCCATCAATAACAGCAGCTCAAGGACAAGAAGTCAGAATAAACTGTAAAACCAGCAGTAGTGTATGTGGTAGTAATTACTTACACTGGTACTTGCAGAAACCTGGAGAAGCTCCTAAACTCCTCATATATTATGCAACAAGCCTTTACACTGGAACTCCATCTAGATTCATTGGCAGTGGATCTGGCAGTGATTTCACTCTGACCATCAGTGGAGTCCAGACTGAAGATACAGGAGATTATTACTGTCAGAGTTACCACTGTTCTAGTGGTTATGTGTTCACACAGTGATAAAGAGTCATACAAAAACCTCCGTCAGTCAGAGTCACAGTGACTGCACTGATACAGCTGAGAGATACTGCAGCTGCTGATTGAAAAATGTAGTACAACTTGTTGTACCAGAGTTTAAAGAGACCTCAGATTTGTAGATTAATAATAAAATATACAAATAATGTTATATTAAGCATTTTTACAATAGCTATACAATAGTATAATTACTTTTTATAGTAGTCTTGTCGTACTGATTTGTGAAACACAGCTTAATCTGAATGTAGTTTATCACTTAAAACTACATCAAAAAAGCATAAATTAGTGTAAAGAATCTAAAATCACTGTATTTAACTAAAGGCTGCACCTTTTTGCACTGTGAAACAGCAGCCAGAGTGATTCAGGAACAGCTGTGAGTGACACAAATACTGAAGGACACACATCAGAATGAATCATTCACTGAGTCTCATCACAGCCAAGAGTTGATTCCAACATTCAGAAGGTCAGTATGACTGCTGAGAGTTTCAATGTGAACTGATGAATATGAACAATCTCTCCATTAGTTTGACTCAACTGACTCATTTAACAAAATAAAGTGTCAAAAATTAGTCAACATATTTGAGTAATTCTGTTCCACTGAGAATAGAGCAGCTCCATCAGCAGATGCCCCAGGTCCACACATGTTACTGTAAAACTCAAAATACTTAGAAGAACAATCAAGACATGAAGATACAACTTATTTATTTACTCATTTTAAAGCATATCAGCTGTGTAAAAGCATCCATGCAGTCATATCTGATGTTGTTTGTGAAAAGCAGAGCAGTCAGATAAGACAGAGTAAAGCTCAGTGTGGAGAATGAATGGAGTCTCTCATGTGCTGTTGGTCTCCATGTGAGACATCAGTGAGAAGAGTTGTTTTGTAGTAGTTAACATTTGAACAGAACAATAATTATTTTATTTATTTATTTTCCTATTTAATGGGTGTATTTTATACAGATCCTCCCTCATTCACACTGTGATCATTGTGAAGTCCAGCCAGTATGTATTTGTCTTGTGTATCTCACTAAATCAAAGAAATCAATGAATGGAAAAGCTATCAAACATAACATACTGAGGCCCAATATATGATTCACGTGCAAGTTTGCACTTCAAAAAACTCTCATAACTTTTCTTCATACATTGCCATTTACATTGTCCTACGAAAAGTACGTTTTTGAAGACACTCTTGCAAGTTAATAAATTTGAAAATGCTGTTTTCGTGTTGTAGTGTGGACTGTAAAAAGTAAGGTATTTAGAAACAATGAAGTATATGTTTAATCATGTGACACTTAATATAAATATAGATATTAATTTATGCTCCCATTGTGCCTGTCATGTATTATTCACTTCACACTGTTGCTGAAGATGTGTCACTTTGTACACTCTTCATATCACAGTACTGCAAAGATGACAGAAAATATACTTGCAAATGCTGTCTTGCATGACAATAGTTTAAACATTAACGCAGTTACAGTTTAGAACAATCATGGTGGTTGAGCGCAACATGGATGCATCAGTGAATGGTGAGACATTTTAGTGAATAAAATTATCATCCCAAAAACTAGTGTGAAAACTTTGTTATGTCTGTATCATCTCAGTAAGCTTTTGAGGTTTTACACATGCACATTAAGATGTTCTGTTAAGCTGTTTCATTTTAGTGTGGACGAAAAACTTCAAGCAACGAGACTCCTGCTTCTGCTCTTCACTTTCACAGGTTTTTCCTCAGTCAACTTCTTGGCTGACAGAAGACGTGTTAATAGTGTTTTGGGTATTTGGGGTACCAGACAAGACCTCCTGTTAACAGGGTTTGGGTATTAGACTACTCTGCTGAGTAATTGTTCTGTTACCGGACAAACTGATATTTTCTAACAGGATCTTAATTGTCTAGGCATGGGGACAGCAATCTAACATTTTAGCGTAGTCGGCAGGATGGAATAACACAGAGCTGTTATCTCCATAGGAGCAGAGTCTGGGTTGTTTCTCACTGACCAGACGGTGGAATGTCCCAGACTACTGGGCTTCTGATTCCAGGCCACGAATGAGGATGAGGCTTCTTCTCCTGGCTTAACTACTGCAATGCAGAGTGAGTGTGCTGTGTTTGGCATTTCATGGAACTTATCATTTGATATGATTTCTACAGTTATGGAGTGGTCAGAAGTTAAGCTAAATATCACAGAAAGGTTTTCTCATTTTAACATACACAACAGAAAATCTGAAGGGGTTATTAAAAATGTTCTGAAAGAGTTTTGTAAAGATATTTGTCAGATTAACAGATGCCAAAGTAAGTGCTGTGAAGGTAAAGAGAATGTGGGCAAAGAAAGACAAAGTTTGTTGGTTAATCAGTTGAAGGTCTGAGTTGTAATTGTTTGGCTTTTGATAGTCAAAGTAAGCAAAGTAGTGGAATAGTTGAATATTTTGGCAAGATTTTTCATTGAGGGAAAAAGTTTGAAGAACACTTGAGAATGTTTGTTTCAGAGTGTAAAAAAACTGAGTGGGAAATATAAATCTCATCTCAGACCCTCGTCTTCAGGGCCCAATGACTGGGCTCCTGAGACTGGAATAGTTTTAGTAGCACTTAAGCTAGATATAACAGATACAGTGGCAGAGATTTAGCATTGATTACATGACATCTGTGCTAACCCAAGAATGGGAAAATCTGATTAACTATGAGAGGGGTATTAGTCTCCCCAACTCATACCATGAGAACTAATTCCAGATGGTCAAGACAGTGCAGAGATAATGAAGAAGTTTTTCAGGGAAACCATTTAGACAGTTTGGAACTCTAAATTCTAATTAGATTTTCTGCACCATCTTTTGTGAACAATGGGGAATGCAAAGCAGGTTGAGCAGTAACTACAGACTAAAAGTCTTAGTCTCAGTTAATTTAGTTGCTGGATTTAATTGAATTTAATGCTGGAATCTACACGACTCACATGTTATGCCTTTGGTGGTGTTGTGCATGTCTTTAGAGCAGGTTGGCAGCAGAGTGGTTTCCTCACTTTGAGGTGAGACAGATGAACTTATGCTGACCAGGCAGCTGCGGTTGCTGCTGCATAAACAGCAGGAATCTGAAACACCTTACACCTAGCTCACAGATAAAGCCAAGATGCAAATCTGTGGATCTAATTGATTCTAATTATCAAATGGATAATAGGCTTTAAACCTTGCTTCCTTTTCTGGTCACACAGATACACAGTGTATGTTTGTCACAGCATTTTTAATTTGTTGATGTTTAAACAATATGGGCGAGGGGACTTCATTGGGTTTATTTAGTACCAACAATGACATCGTCATTTGAAAAGCTAATCACACTCTGAGATCAAACATGCCAAAAGTGGTACGCCAGGGCTAACATGGTAGATGTGCTTCTATAATTTCTGTGCACTATTTCAGTTATCAGCTTAGTTTTGGCTGAAGGTCAAATGCTGCTATGGGAGATTCTGCTATGGCAAGTGTGCACTTAATTCAGATTTACTTCTGATACATCGGTTGGTTTTAACTGGTTGGAGTCAGTGCGAAAGTTTCAAATTTCTTTAGGATGCATGGAAACCCACTCCAGAGGGGGGCGGACATAAATGGTGCTAAAACATAAGATTTTATCATTAGCAACCCCTTCAAGATCCAAAATATGTAGAATTATTAAGCAAAATAGATTAATACATATTAGACATTGTAAATTAGCCCATAAATTTGAATGAGAACTGGTGAAATGCCAGTTGAGGTTGGGGGCCAACCTCAATTTTCAAAGGATTTGTCCAGTTAGTTTAAGCAATACTTATTTTTGTGCTTGGAAAACACCATTATGAAAATAACTTTTAACAAGTTTCAAATATGTTACTGATAGAATTAAGAACCAGTGTACTTTCTAAAAGATGTATACATTTATATGTCATCCTTCACCAATTGCATTTGTAACAAGTATACTATTTTACAAATTAAATTTGTGCTTGATTAAAGCATGAAATAACGACAATCCGAGTGTATTTGAAGAGTTCAGATGCAAAACCCCATAAAAGCCATCTCGGTCAAAAATGTGAATGTGAATGCGACACATGTTATACGTCCATCAAATAAGTTTCCTTCAAACTCGCTAAAATCCCACCCTCAGCCCAATCAGAAGTACTGCTACTTAGGCAGAAACCTATATGTTGGAGCCTAATGAAAATGCTTTGTTTTAAAGAAAGACGTCAGATGGATTTAGAGGTTTTTGCATCTAAACTCTTCACTTCAAGTTAGTATAGATATGTCAATCTATTTTTAGTGTACTTATCATGAAATAAACATATTTTAAACACTATTAAGTATATTTATTTTTCACTAGGGATAACTGAATTGTTCTACAAATGGATAAAAAGAGCTCTGCCATAGCATTTTGGTCAAGATATTATACATGCTGCTGTACTTTTAAATGTACTCTAGCATTTTATGTTTATGTTTTTTGCACCCATTTTAGCATTTTTAATACTGGAAAAAAGCAGCTTAATAATAGTAGTAGTGTAATGGTAATGCATTTCTAAATAGCTGAAATGCTATTGAAATGTTATTGAAACACTTAAATTGCACGTAATGTACCTGAAGTGGTTACAATTTAACACAATTTAATATATTAAAACATACTGCAAATAGCTAAAAAAAATATCTTAAGCATATCTTGAAATATGATTAATGCACTTATTGTTTCAAAATAATGCATTTAATATACATCTAGTATGGTATAATTTAAATTTAAGTATGTCAAAAAAGCAGTATTTTAATACGTTTCTTTTTCACCTGGGCTGCTTGACTACAGCAGAAGTGAAACTGGTCTGTTTCAGTCTAGATCATGTAACCAATCAAACAGTGACACTGGGAGTGTGGGCTGAAAATCCCATTTGCATTGTCAGGGTGGAGTGGTTCTGATCCTCTCAGAATAGAGCAGATCTGTCTCCAGAGACCATTTTCAAACCCCAAAAGCTTTATTTGACTAGATTTACTCCTACTGATCAAGCTTCTGGAAAGCACCCGAACAAACATTACATGCATCTTCATCTGTTAGTGGAATAATGTTGTCAGACACAAATGGAACTTGTTGAGAAGCTTTATTAAATGTTGCAGCAAACACAGCAGATTGAAAGATCAGCCAATGCTTTGACACTAGAGCTCTCTTTCAGTATTGAGTTGTAAATGACTACAGCTGCAGCACTAGACTCATATGAATCCTGCCTGACACAGGACACTCAGATACAGCTCATCTTCTTGAGAGAGCAGCGCTCACTGGAGAAACATTAGTGACTAACAGCGACTCTTGGTGAATGAGGCCTCATGAGGAGTTCCATCATGTGTTACTCTGCAGACGTACTTATCTACTTCTTCCCAGCGGGCTTTGCTGAGGGTCAGAACGCTACTGCGGCTGTAGCGGCTGCCCTGCTCGCTCTCTGTGCTGGTCACAACCCCCTCTGTGACCTCTGAACCATCCAGTGTCCAGCTCACCTGCGCCCCCTGTGGAGAGTAAGAGCTGAGCAGGCAGAGCAGTGCGGCTGAGTCTCCAGAGATCTGCAGAGAAGAGGGTGGCAGCAGAGACACTGAGGGCTTCACTGTGGGACCAGCTGCAGGAGACAAACACAACACATTCACAAACACAAAGAAAGCACACTGCAGCAGCATTTTCTTTCCCTGCATCATTCACATAATTTCAGCATGACTTTCAACACCAAACATGTGGAATGCAGTCAAAATCACAACAGTCACATCATCTTCAACATCACTACAGCTGATATATTTATACAATATACAAACTACACACAACCTATATACATTTAAATCAAACCTCATAAATAAAACTATACTTACTAAGACACTGACTGCTTTAATTGCAGTATGTTTTTACATCAAAACACATTTTGTTTATGTGAGATATTAAGCTCATCTTTTTAAACTTTTCAAACAATTTCAAATACATAATATTAACTACAAGTTACAATATGCTGCTGTTCAGAATTAGAAAACATCTGAATCAAATGAGTTTAAAAATGTACACAATCTTTTAAAACTTATATTAAAACAAACTGAATTACAAGAACAGCATGGGCGAAAGAAATTTTAAACTATTGACTGAACTACAGCAAGTTGATACATTTACATTTTAACATCAAATCTCTTTTCTGTGTATGACATCTACAATAATAATAATAAAAAAAAATGTTATACTTTTAACACTACAGAAATGAAAGAGAAAAAAATGATAAACTGATAACATGCAAATTGAGAAACAGTTTTGAGAAAAAGTATTTTGACAGTAATTGTTTGTTCAAAGTGAATAATTTAGTTTTTCTAAATGTCTAAACATGTTTTGAACAGCAAATAATCTAAACAATATTTTACATTAAATGTGTATTGCTAGTATTCATTGTTACAAAATTAATAGTTTTGTTGTTTAAATTTTTTTAAATATTTTTTTTTTTGACCTAAACTAAATTTTTAATGGATAGTTAAAAAGACTTACCGAGCACCAGTTTAGTTCCTCCACCGAATGTGCACCACAGTGATACAATCTAATGAAACGGTCGTACAAAAACCTCTATTCCACTCGAGTGAACACAAACTCCAGCAGAGAGAGAGCAAACAACACTTCATCACACTGATAGTAGAAACACATCAGCTAATGACAACACTGTACTTTTAGTTAAATTATTATTTAATTATTTATTTTATTTTATTTATGTTTGGAACTTACTTTTTTGTACTTTTGTACTTCTTTCAAAACCAGGTGAAGAGTTTAGTCCTTTCAGTAGACATAATTTAGTTTGACTTTATATTTCTCTTTTATTCTCTCAACATGTTTTGATAGACTTTTTCTGATACTTTTTTTTTTTTTTGGTCTGCACATGTATAGCAGTCTTAAATGCAAAAATAATAATTTTCCTAAATAACTTTTCTTGTCGGCTTACCAACAGTTTGATAGACAGTAAACCAACAGTAAATAAAAAATATATATTTGTCTTACCTGTGTTATTTTCCACTTTCCATTCTTCATCTTGGCGGCATTCATCACTCTATAACATACTTTTAGAGCAACCTAATTTTCTTAATACATGATGAATGCATAGGTCCTAATTGTAGCCTATGTTCAGTTATATTATTGAAGGGCATCATGTTTTTGATGTTTAAATAACAGACTCGTGATTTGATGAAATCTTTAATTACAGAAGTTACTATTTTCTTTTTCCAGTCATTTAGCAGATGCTTTTATCTAAAGCGACTTACAAATGAGGAGAATGGAAGCAATCAATTTCAACACAAGAGCAATAATATGGCAAGTCTCAGACAGCCTAACTCAGTACATGTAGCAAGATTTTTTAATTATATAATAAATAGAAAAAGAATAGAGCAAGCGAGTGTTAGAGGCCTTTTTTTTTTTTTTGTTATTTATAAATAAATAGAAAGAAAAATAAATAAATAGAATGCAAAAATAAAGATAGTGTTATTTTTATTTTTTAAAGAAAGCAAGCAGTTAGAAAATGAATTGGTGCAAGTCTTAAAGGGTCAATTATATATATTATTTATTCTATAGTATAAATAAGTAATATCAATCTGCAAAACAAAACTTTTTTTTTTTTTTTTTTTTTTTTTGCATTTTGCATTTTGCATTTTGCATTCCATTATCTCAGTTAAATATAAGGGAATTTGTTTTAAGGAATAACCCTATAAGATCCAATATGAGTTTATATTTTAGCTTAATTTTGTCTTTAATTTAATGAACATTGTCTGAGTTGCAAGGTGCCAGATCTAATGATAAAAGCCCATGCATGGGAGACTAGATTTTCAAGTGTTATTATGAAATGGCAGATATGGGACGAAATAGGGACGTTCGCAAACTAGCTCGGACGAATGTCCTCCGAACGTCCGCCAGCGGACGTCAAAAAGAGGACCAAATGCGGACGTAAGTGAACGTCCTCAGAACGTCCATCAGTGAACATTACAACCAAGCCGGACGTCCTTCGAACGGCCGCCAGCAAACGTTACAAAGCGGACATACTGCGGACCTAAACGGACGTTCGCAACGTCCGGGGGACGTCCCCTGTTTGCTGGGAAGCCATGACTTAAATCTAATTCAAAATCTGTGGATGGATTTGAAGAGAGCAGTCCATTGACACTCACCAGAGAATTTGACTGAACTTGAGCACTTCTGCAAGGAAGAATAGGCAAATATTCCCCAATCAAGGTGTGCAAAGCTAGTGCAGACATATCTGAAAAGACTGATGGCTCTAATTAAAGCAAAAGGTGGCTCTATGAAGTATTAAATCAAGGCGCTGGTGACTTATACAATTGCAGAACTGTTTTTTTTTTTTTGTTTTGTTTTGTTTTGTTTTGTTTTTCTTTCATTGGATTGATGTAGCAAGACCAAAATTGTAAATAAAGCTGGAAAAGTTATTTGCAATGGGGTTTAATTTCAGACTATATGACAAATAAAGTAACAATTTATAAGGTGTATGATTATTTTTTTTATATGCATTGTACCTATTCACAGCCTTGACAACCTTTCGTATAAGATCAGGGTGGAAGTGGGTAAATAATAACATTATCATAGGACTCCTAACTTATCCCTGATAGGTGGAAATAGTGTTGTTACAACTCTCCCCATGTTATCAGGTACTGAAAGGTTCTGCACACACTTGTGGTCTTCATGCTCACTTGAACACTTGGACCAAATACAGAAAATACGTCAGACAAGTAGTCAAGTATGGGTATTTGGACAGAAAAAGGCTTACCTGTGATTGAGTTTTCTCAGGTGTATCTGATAGGGTTAGAGCTAAACTCAGCAGGAACCCTGAACAAAATGCTGAAAGTGTGTGTGAAAATCAGATGAGAGAATCAGATTAGTCAGACAATAAGTTACTATAGTGAGACTCAGTTATGAGCCAATGAGTCTGTCATAATAATGTGCTTGTTTAGGACTGATGATTTACCTGCTCAGCAAAAAAACTTAAACTGAATCCCTCAGAGCTCTAGTCAAATCTAGACATCAACATGTTTTAAAGGCAAGGGAAATTTTGTAAAATTGTTGTTTGCCTCTCTGTCTGTCCTTGCCTTGTGTTTGACCATCACCTGGTTTTGAACACTCTGGATTCTTGATGATGTTTCTCCTAATACATTTCTGCACATGGATTCAGACCCTCACTCTCTGCCTGATGCTTTACAACTATATCATATTAAAAAACAAGCAAACAAGACTTGTTTCTTTCGTGCCATCCTGCCATACAGGCCAGCTTTGTGTAAAGCTTGGAAGAAAGTTGTCACATGCACAGACTGATAGGCCCAGCTATAGAGCCTTGAAAGTTGCTTTTGCCCTCTTATCAATGTCCTCCTGGCTCTGTCATCCACTTTGGATGGACAGCCTGATCTAGGCAATGTGCGTCTTAATAATGATCTGAACAGTACTCAGAGGAATAGCTATAGCCTTTGAAATGTTTTTGCAGCCTTCTCCTAACTTGTGCCTTTCTAGAACTTTATCCCGGTGGTCATTTGAAAGCACTTTCCTAACCATGGTGAATTCTTTGTCGTACCATGCACTACTAACAGTGGAATCTTCAATTTTCAAGAAACAGCTTGTTTAATAACCATAATGCTAATACAGCTAAACCCTGGATGACAGGGGTGGGGTTGTAAGTTGTAACACATTTTAGCATTCCCTTACATAAAACTGAGAACTTTCATGTTGTCTATATAGAGCTTTATAGAGCTTAAGGCCAAAGGACTTGTGGGTAAAAAGTGTTATACAAAATAAATATACTCATCTTTGCTTCAATTAAAACATTTTACCAAATGATATGTAATGTCTTATTATTATTCAATTTTAACTTACATCGGAAAGGCCTGTGACCTCTTGTGAGATGTCAGCAAAAAGTCTCTCTATATATTTCTAGAACATGATGGGATACACTTAGCCTCAGTTTGACCAAGAATTAATAGCTGAACTCTGTGGTTCTCCAGGACCAGATATGATGAACCCTGGTTTAGTTCATCATTCAAAAAAAAAAAAAAAAACAGCAGCCAGAGTCATGTAGTTTGAGTGACACAGCGAAGTGAAGTACACAAATCAAAATTAATCATTCACTGTGTCTAATTACAGAGTCAACAGTTGATTCTAACATTCAGAAGGTCAGTATGACCTCAGTGTGAACTGATGAATATGAACAAACCTCATCTCTCTAGTCCAACTCTACTGACTCATTTCAGAGAATAAAGATTCAAACAGTCAAACTCATATTTGAGTGATTCTGTTCCTCTCAGAATAGAGCAGATCCATCAGCAGATGTTCAGCATCCTCACAGGAGCTTCATGACACAGTAAAACACACAGAGTAAACACACTGAGAACCAATTGTGATCTGCGAAAATGTTTCAGTGTTTAAGGTTCAGAATTTGACTACACATGCTTGTTTTATAATTTCCTTCATGTGCAGGTGTTTTCATGGTTCACTAAGTGACATTTGATTATAAAATATGAGGTTTAGGGGCCTCATTTATAAAGATGTACCTAGAATTTTGTGAATGTCCCTACATGTGATTTATAAAACCATCCATACACACAAAAATGTTCCTAAATGCATTAATCTTTATAAATATCGGTTAATTTTAAATTCAAGCAAAATGTGAACAAATGCATCAACCTGCAGAATGGCCATAAATATCCCTTCATGGTTCAGAAGTAGTACTGCACTCATCAACACTGACAAGAAAATTCATGCATTTATTTTATTTAGAAATATTTTTCATTTATTTCGCAAAAGTTTGTTTACTTTTAGGACTTACTTTTTGGATCCGATTGTACATTTGTTTGGTAACACTTTATTTTGATAGTCCACTTTAGAAATTCTACTAACAGTAATTAACTTTGCAACTACATGTCAACTAGCAGTTAGTAGAGTATTAGTAGACTGTCTGCTTAATATCTTCTAACACTTTCTTTGTCAACTTATTCAACTAACCCTAAACCTACCCCTAACAGTCTACTCTGAGAGTTAGTTGACATGTAGTTGCAAATAATGAGATTTAGTTGATATGTAGATGACAAGTAGTTGACATGTAGCTACAAAGTTACTTACAGTTAGTAGAATGTCTAAAGTGGACTATCAAAATAAAGTGTAACCATTTGTTTTATGAATATTCTTTTTTAACTCAAAAAGACAAAAATAAGTTGATGACGTTAAGACAAAATATTATTCTATTTGCTAACTGGATTTTGATTAAATAAAATACAGTATTGTTTAACATCTTTTATGGTTTTAATCTATATATTTAAATAATATTTCACCTATCTGTACTTTTATTTTGACTTCTGCAAATATTAAGCAGATTAATATTAATCTAATAAATCTCTGACAAACAAAATCACCAGACCACCAAATCATCACTAAACACCTCACAATCTGTACATTCAACTCTCAAAATCCCAGCAGAATACTGAATGATAGACAGCCAAACATTAAAACCACAATCAATTTACAAGATGAAATTGCACACAAAATAATTTATTATAAAACATAAATATGAATATCACCTCAGTTTTCAGTCTTCAGTCACCAGTGTCAAACTGGTTTATATGTATGAATCTTAGACCCGGTTTCACTGACCTAATCCTGGTTTAGGCTAAACTCTGTCTTAGTTAAATTAGGACAAGTATTTTTTTTTTATAAACACCATTACTGGTGTGCATCTTGAGACAAAACAAAGGCTTATATTTTAAGATCAGTCAGTACAAGTTTCTTTCATTTGAAACATGACTTAGACTTACATTTTAGTCCAGGAATAGGTTTAAGCATTGTAAGTGAAACCAGGGTTTCACTGGTATGTGTTTAAAAAGCAGATGCTCTTTAATATTATTAGGTTTATTATCAACCCAGTGAAATAATCAAACCTTCATTGTAGAGAGTCTGTCTGGTTTCTATAGTTCACATTTATCACTATTAATATTAAAGGTTCTAATGTTTTGTAGGACATGAACATGCATAAAAAAAAATAAAAAATCTGTGGTCTGAGACTGACTGCTGCCTGTTCTTTGTATGAAAATCATTTACATAGAGAGACAATTTGCATGAGAGTGTTTATAGTGCTGTGAGTTGAACACTTCATGACTGAGAGCAGAACAGAACAGAATCTTCTTCATCACACAAGACAAAACAACAACAATGAACAACATCATCATCCTCATCTGGACTCTCTGTATATATATTCAAGGTATTTTTTTAATGGAAATATTAAAGTAAAATATAAAATTATTATCAGCAATGAATGTCACCCATAGATCCTGCTCTTTCTAACCCTAACAATGTTTCTAGGTTTCAGTGGGCAGGTGACTGTGACTCAGACTCCCTCTGTTAAAACAGTTCAGATTGGTGAATCAGTCACTATAAACTGCAAAACAAACACAGTAGTGAGCAATGCCTGTCCAGGTTCATATACTTGTATGGCCTGGTACCTGCAAAAACCTGGAGAAGCTCCTAAACTCTTGATTCATTCTGCAAATCGAAGAGAATCAAACACTCCATCTAGATTCAGTGGCAGCGGATCCAGAACTGAGTTCACTCTGACCATCAGTGGAGTCCAGACTGAAGATACAGGAGATTATTACTGTCAGAGTTACCACAATGATCCAGTATTTACACAGTGATAAAGAGTCATACAAAAACCTCCATCAGTCAGAGTCACAGTGACTGCACTGATGCAGCTAAGGAGATACTGCAGCTGCTCTACAACACAACCACGCACAACACTGATCTACACAAACATTAATAACTTATGTTACTACTAAAATAAATATTGTACTTCTGAAGAGAATGAGTCAGTGTTTTAATATGACCATCATGTTTTAGGTGTAATATGATCCCTGTCAATCAAACTAAACAGACTGCATTCAGTCACTTCTGCTGTCTGGACATGATGTTTTTCATTTGACTCACAGAAAGATTTACATTCTTAAACAGTTAGTATCAAAATGGCTTTTTTATGATTTTTATGACATTTGCATATACAGCATATTTTGATTATCTCTTATGATGAGTTTGTAATGTAGGAGAGAACAGCACTCACTGGAGAAACATCAGCACACAGAGCGACTAACAGCGACTCTTGTGGAACGAGACCTCATGAGGAGCTTCATCATGTGTTACTAAAAACCTCAGGCTTAGAGAAAAGTAAATTCACATCTGTACAGTACAACGCAGAAGAAAAAAAAAGTCAAATGTCAAAGAAGAAAAGAAAGGTTAAATTATCTGGGGTAAATTTGCTTATTGGGGGGGGGGGGGGTAACTCAGATATTTAATTGTCAATTAAAAAGTAATGCTTTACTTTACTAGTTACTTGGAAAAAGTAATATTATTACATAACTTGCATTATTTGTAA
Source organism: Cirrhinus molitorella (assembly GCA_033026305.1). NCBI lineage: Eukaryota > Metazoa > Chordata > Actinopteri > Cypriniformes > Cyprinidae > Cirrhinus > Cirrhinus molitorella. The sequence goes on from CM065141.1 coordinate 23,285,005, forward strand.
TGCGTTACCCCAACACTGTATATAGGTGAAACTCTATCTACATCAGTGAGGTGACAAAGCTAAAAATACTGTCAAACTGTCAACTGTCAGCTCAATCACCATGATTTAGAATAAAACCTGCAGCTTCAAATGAATCAAAATTATGATGCTCAAACTTTTCAGAAGCTTCCATGTTTAATGTTTATGTTGAGCCTGATCAGTGTTTTGCTTAGCCATGTGCTTGTGTTTTTGTTTTGTGTGAGCACATGACTTTTGTCTTGTTTGGTTCCTTGTGCCATGTGCTCTCATGTCTATTGTCTTGACCCCGCCATAATGAGTTACCTCATTATTGGTTCAATTGCCTCACCTGTTGTTCCTCGTAACCCTCCTTGTTTGCTCCCTATTTATTCCCTTTGTGTTTGTAATCTTGTGCCAGTTCATTGTTGAATGTATCTTCATGTCTTGCCAGTTTGCCTGCCTGTTTTGCACCACAGGGTAGTTTTTGTTGTTTATTTTGTTTTCATTACTAAAAGGCCCAACTACTCTGCAGTACTGAGTCCTCATCTCATTCCTTACCCAACCCTGACACATATCAGTCAGTGAAATATCAACAAAAATAATGACTTTCTCACAGAACGATTCAACAGTTTTTACTAAACAGTTACATTATCCATTATTAAATTATGTACTTTGTATGTATTATTTTAATGTATGTGAGTTTGTTTGTAGCACAAGCTGTTGTGAATTTCCATGGTATGGAGGAAAAAAAATAAAATAGTATGGAAGTCAATTGAGACCAGAATAAATATTGGGTTACCTACTTTTTTCAAAATATATTATTTTAGGTTCAGCAGAAAAAGGAGAGAAAAAAAAAGTTAGAAACAACAATGGTGAGTAAATGACAGATTTTTTTTTAAGTTAATTTTAGAAAATGTAGGTGAAACATGAATGCAGATGCATGGTCTGATAGAGCATTAAATTTATTTTAACTTACAACTGATGCTTTTTATTGAACTTGTATTTCACAGAAATTAGTGTTACAATGTAAATAGATTTTTTGGTAACGCTTTAAATTACAGCCCGCAAAGAACTATATAAGTATGCTGAACTTACAGCGTACTTATAAAGAACGTACGTGTAGGTATAAGGGAACAATATGTTAAGTTCGGATAATAAGGGGGTAATAAGACTGATAATTAACCTGCAAAGAACTATGTAAGTATAAAGAATTTACGGTGTACTTACTGTGTAATTATAAAGAACGTACGTGTAGGTATAAGGGAACAATATGTTACGTTCAGGTAATAAGGGGGTAATAAAACTGACAATTAACCCGCAAAGACCTATGTAAGTAAACTGTAGTTACACCGTAACTTTGTTGTAATTACAGTATACCTATTTAGTACATCCATGTAGGTATAAGGGAATAGCATGCGATATTTGGGGAATAACGGGGGTAATAACCTGTGAATTTTTTTTTTTATACCATTATATCATTTATAACTAGGCTATTTAAAACTAAGGGCTACTATAGTTAGGCTACATCGTATGGTACAGTGTACTGTATATGGCCTAAACAACAGTCTTATGTTGTGAATATGATTTAAAAAGACGATGTACTTTTCATAATTTTATATTAATGTTTTTTACAGGCCTAGATAGACTATTTCTTATAGCGTAGCTACATATTTAATATTAAAGGATACAAGAGGGTAATCAATAAGCTTTCATAAGGTAAGGAGACATGTGAATGATAAATTATAAACTCAACTCATTTCACTGGATGTCTAGTTTTGTTGTGAAATCTCCGTCATGTATTCTTTAATATTAAATATGTAGCTACGCTACAAGAAATAGTCTATCTAGGCCTGTAAAAAACATTAATATAAAATTGTGAAAAGTACATCGTCTTTTTAAATCATATTCACAACATAAGACTGTTGTTTAGGCCATATACAGTACACTGTACCATACGATGTAGCCTAATTATAGTAGCCCTTAGTTTTAAATAGCCTAGTTATAAATGATAGGCTACAGTATAATAAAAAAAAATTCACAGGTTATTACCCCCGTTATTTCCCAAATATCGCATGCTATTCCCTTATACCTACATGGATGTATTAAATAGGTATACTGTAATTACAACAAAGTTACGGTGTAACTTCAGTTTACTTACATAGGTCTTTGCGGGTTAATTGTCAGTTTTATTACCCCCTTATTACCCGAACGTAACATATTGTTCCCTTATACCTACACGTACGTTCTTTATAATTACACAGTAAGTACACCGTAAATTCTTTATACTTACATAGTTCTTTGCAGGTTAATTATCAGTCTTATTACCCCCTTATTACCCGAACTTAACATATTGTTCCCTTATACCTACACGTACGTTCTTTATAAGTACGCTGTAAATTCAGCATACTTACATAGTTCTTTGCGGGCTGTAATTTAAAGCGTTACCGATTTTTTTTTCTAAAATGAAATTACCAATAGGCATTTAATGAAGCTCTACAATTTTCTGATTTTGAAAACAATTATATATTAAAAATAAAATTATTATTATTATTATTATTATTATTATTATTATTATTATTTTATTATTTTATTATTTTTTTTTAGTCAGTATTGATCAGTAAGTTAGTCCATGTTCAATGCAAGGTAAATTATTTTAACCGAGAGAGATTCATTTGCATTGTCAGCACATGCTTCGGTGCTCTGAGAGTGTTTATAGTGCTGTGAGTTGAACACTTCATGACTAAGAGCAGAACAGAACAGAATCTTCATCATCACACAAGACAAAACAACAACAATGAACAACATCATCCACCTCATCTGTACCATTGTGGCTTTTATTCAAGGTAGGATTTTTGATATTAATAATATGCTATTATTGTCCACTCTACATCAATCTAATATTCTGCTCATAAGAAGATTTCCAAACTAATTAATTTTATTTTGTTCAGAATCCAGAGGAGTCACTGTGACTCAGCCTAAAGTTAAAACTGTCCAGCTCGGTCAAACAGCTACAATAGAGTGTAGTATGGATGCAGGACTATATGGCAGCTACTTAGCCTGGTATCAGCAGAAACCTGAAGAAATTCCTAAACTCATCATCTTTTACATAAACAGCCTCCATTCAGGAACTCCATCTAGATTCAGTGGTAGTGGAACTAGCTATGGAAAAGATTTTTCTTTGACCATCAGTGGAGTCCAGACTGAAGATACAGGAGATTATTACTGTCAGAGTGTACACTACATCAACAGTAAATATGTGTTCACACAGTGATAAAGAGTTGTACAAAAACCTCCATCAGTCAGAGTCACAGTGACTGCACTGATACAGCTGAGAGATACTGCAGCTGCTGATAGAACCAATAAACAAGTAACAAACCTTAATTCTGATTATAATTTATTATGGTGGATTTAATTGTACCCTCAACTATACAGTAGATTGACATAACCTACAACACTTTTTGATCAATGTTTTTCTTCCCACTTTATATTAGGTGGCCTTAACTACTATACTATATATATATAATTATATCTGTAGTAAATTTATGTAATTACATTTATAATTACACTGTTGACCCAACACTTACACCTTAATTCACCCTTAAACCTACCCATACCGCCAAACCTGTCCCTAGCCATATCTGTATCCCACCTCAGTAGCACAAGTATTATGCAGTACAATATGAACACAAGAAGTACATTGTGCTTATTTTTAATGCAAGTATATAGTAGTTAAGGACACCTAATATAACGTGAGACCAGAGGAACTATCAGCCAACTGCCATAACTTATCTGATCTAAGAGAGGCAACAGATGAGAAAGAAAATGTCAAGCAAATATTATCTTTCTATTAATAGTTCTTCTTCACAATGAATGTTTCATAAGAGCTTTATAATGATTGTATTTCAAACATTTCACTTCATTGGTATCTAAAGTTAAAGGGAAAAACAAAAACAAAAACACCTCACTATCTGCAGTTTTACTGCTGAACATCTGACAGACAAACGTAGTGTTTTGAAATTGTTTTATCATTCCAGGTAGTTCTCTCAACATTAATTATTTGTTTTGAATTCATTTATTTATTCAAGTATATTTTATTATTTGTTTTAAATCCATAGGACCAACTTTACATATGAATTCTGGGAGCACCTGAACAAACACTGAGGAGCTCCATCATGTGCTACTCTGCAGATGTACAGTTCTCCCTCTTCCCAGCGTGCTTTGCTGAGGGTCAGGATGTTACTCTTTCATGTGTACCTCAGTGATACAATCTAATTTTTGACAAATTGTATTTTAAAATGTAAGAACAAATCTCATTGACACAAAATAGTTTTGAAATTGTTGTTGCTGCTTGAAGAAAGAGATGATTATTTTCACAATAAGTTAAAGAGTTTATTCATCTAGTTTACAATAGACATCATTCAGTTTGACATTATATCCTATATTTCTCATTCATTCTCTTGTTGTGTGCTGAATTAATGCTAATGTAAAACTAGCAGTAGAGTGTGTGGTGGTGCTGAGTTTCACTGGTACTTGCAGAAACCTGGAGAAGCTCCTAAGCTCCTCATATATGTGACATCAAATCGTTACAGTGGAACTGCATCTAGATTCATTGGCAGTGGATTTAACAGTGATTTCACTCTGACCATCAGAGGAGTCCAGACTGAAGATGCAGGAGATTATTACTGTCAGAGTAGACACTGTTCTGGTAGTGATGTGTTCACACAGTGATAATGAGTCGCACAAAAACCTCCACCAGTCAGAGTCACGGTGACTGCACTGATACTGCAGCTGCTGATGGGAGGATGGCAAACAACACAATGACAATATTTAGCAAATTTTAACTCATAATTAATGTGTTAATTTATTTTTAAACAGAGTAAATGGTTACACTTTATTTTGATAGTCCACTTTAGACATTCTACTAACTGTAAGTAACTTTGTAGCTACATGTCAACTACTTGTCAACTACATATCAACTAAATCTCATTATTTGCAACTGCATGTCCACTAACTCTCAGAGTAGACTTTAGGGTTAGTTTAGGGTAGGTTTAGGGTTAGTTGAATAAGTTGACAAAGAAAGTGTTAGAAGATATTAAGCAGATTGTCTACTAATACTCTACTAACTGCTAGTTGACATTTTGTTGCAAAGTTAATTACTGTTAGTAGAATATCTAAAGTGGACTATCAAAATAAAGTGTTACCGAGTAAATAGATTTAGATGTAGTTACTTATTTTTTTCTTTAAGCAACATTTAGTGGTCTTCCAGAGGTTTTTTTTATTTGTTTACCAGTGAAAAGTTTATTGCTCAGAATTTTAGGGATAAATAGGAAGAGGATGAAGGGTAAGGGAAATGCGATGATGGCCCGGAGAGACTCATGGTGGGGGTATCATCTCATTATGTGTTTAGGCCAGACGATTAGGTCCCCTAAGTTTGAAAGAGCTGAGGTAAGCATTGAGCTTGATGGAAGTGTTCGAGATTGTTTTGGATTTATGTGTGGTATCCTGTGGTGACCGGTGGTCGAAAAATTCTGAACAAAAATAACAATAAAAATAAAGACATCTGGCTACTGATGTAGCTGCCCCGGTGTGAAGGAATGAACTGGATAACGTTCAGGACGTATGCCAGAGATATGTGTGAAAATGAGAGATAGCAGGGCAGTTGTAGCCAGTGGTTAGCTAATAGAAGTTGATCCCTGATAGTAGGTTTAGAAGTGTGCATGTGGATCTTTAGGAAGGAATGAGTATAAGAAATGAAGTCGCAAATGGACAGCGTGTTGGTTGATGGAAAAGGAAGCTGATAGAAAGCACAATAGGCTGAAGGAACACTGGGAGGAAACAATTAAGAATGGCTTCTTAGAAGCATATTTAAGGTTTCTGATCTGTGAGAGGTAAGAGGTAAGAGGTGGTATTGAGGGTGTTGCACCAGTATATAGTTGATGAGTGATGTAGTCATTATGGAAATAGAAATGCTGTTCTGGGATTAGAGGAATTGTTGCAGAAGGTCGCATTTACATTTTTTACATGCATCATCTTTACTCTGTTGTGGAGAGAAGAGAAGAGATGCTGTTTTTATGGAAGATTAGACAAGAAGGATTTCCCTTGAGGAATTATCTAGATGGCCTAGGAGTGCTAGTAGCTGATGCTTGTATATCTATCTTTTAATATGAAGTTGGAAAGAATCAGTGAGATTCAGTGGATTTTTTTGTAGAGGGCAAAGATGCTTAAAATTAAATTGAGTCAAGGGTGATGCCTAAGACTTAATAATGGTAATACATGGCCCTGAGGTTTTTGGCTCTGATCATGCAATGCTGAGTTTGGTGAAAATATTGATTAGTGTGGAAAGTTGTGATTGTGGTGGTGCAGATGGAGATGTAATGATTAGGAAGTCATCCAGAAGGTGAAGGACATAAGAGAGCCTGTGGTTGTTGATAAGAGTCCAGTATAGCAAATAATCAAAAATCCTAGGGCTGCTTCTGCAACCAAACATGAGGCATACGGCAAGTAGTAGGTATCTTTCCAGAAGACTCTGAAGGATCACCAAAATCTGGATGGATAGGAAAGACTTAGGCAAGGCTAATAATAATAATAATAATAATAATAATAATAATAATAATAATAATAATAATAATAATAATAATAATGATGATGATGATGATGATGATGATGATAAGTGAATTTATTTATCAAATGAAATCCAAATGATCTAAATTATCTCCAAACACTTCCTTTGACAATGATCCTAATACTACCAAACCATCATTAAATGCTTCAAAATCTAACCTGCAAATCTCAAGAGTGCTGAAGTTTCATAAATGTTTACATTTGTAGAATTTAAATTGGAATCTAAATGTCAAACAGTGACAGAAATGTGTTAATTGGATTGATGAATATAGCTTACCATACTGGGTCAAGCTGTTTTTATGGTAATTTGTAGAGATGTATTGACACATCAATTTAAATGTTCCTCTTAGTGTGTCTGTGGTAACAGTTAACATGTCAAAGTGACATTGGCTTGAGACTAGGGATGAACCGGTGTATAGGCCAATTTTTTTATTAATTTAAAGCCATCAGCATAGGCTACAACTTTAGAGGATTTGTTGTGAAAAGACTAAAATAGCCTATTTGTGTTTGTAATATTTGTAAACATTTTGCTTTATTTACCGGTATTTTAGTCAACATTATTTCTTAATGTAATAATAAAATGCGACGTACAGTCTTATTTAGCAGGTTTTTTTTATTTATTTTTTTCTCCATGTCAAAATGCTTATATGAGTAGCAGGGTTCTTTTATCCATGTTGCAAACATTTTTAATTGTTTTGAAAAAAAAAAAAAAAAAAAAAAAAAAACAAATATATATATATATATATATATATATTTGTTTTAAAGCATTGGCAGTTTTTTTCTTTTGTTTAAAACATTGGGTTAAAATCTAGAAACGATTTTTGCACTGGCTGACCAGAGCCGTGTTTGTCAATGGCTGTGGTTATGTTGCACAAGATAGGCTACCAGATATGCGTATTTTCCCTTTTTGCCTAATGGTGAAACACAGTGGCATAAGAATTTGTTTTGGTTTCATATTGGCAATTGTCTTAAAATGTCTGTAAGACTGAGCTGCACTCTTCAGGTAAATGCACTGCCTGCCTGTAGGTTTGTGGGGCCCTAGGCAAGATAATGAACATGGGCCCCACCAAATTTGAAGAGCGAAGAGAAGACGCTTAAACTGACAATTTTAATAGATGTTATTTATTTGACAATATTGTTTTAATGTATTTATTATCAAGTATTTATTTGATTCATTTATTTTTGACAATATTTAAGAGTGGATGTGTATTAATTGTAACTCATTCAACAAACATATGTAAAAATATACATACATACACACACACACACACACACACACACATATATATAATTTTTTAATATTTTTTTTATAAAGACACACTGTACATGCACTGTACAGCTCTGGCGCATCACCCTAGTTATGTAGTTTACTAGTTATGTAGCTGCACACACTAACTGGTGTATGACATTAAAGTAGCGTATGAGTGATTTAAAAGCATGCAGAGCTGTCTGCGCTATATAGCTCTTGTGGTTCTTCGATTTTAAACATGGATCTTTCTGCGCAGTGCCGCTTCAATTCGAACACTCCTAAAAATCCAATTGACAACCTCGCGACCATGTGGCCCTCCCCTTACGGCAAGGCCCTAGGCGACCCCCTGCATTGCCTGTTGGACGGGCCGGCACTCGGTAAATGCTTTAAATAGCAAGAGTCACTTTGCATTGTCAGCACATCATGCTTCAGTTCTCTGAGAGTGTTTATAATGCTGTGAGTTTAACACTTCATGACTGACACGGTTTATCATAATAACAGACACAACGACTACAATGACATTCATTATCTTCTTGATCATAATGTGTTTTCAAGCTAAGGCATACTTTTAACGAGCTTCTTTGAGTTTTTCTGTAAATAAATAAATAAAAAATATATTTTTTTCAGAAGGTCTTTTAAATGGTTTTTATTTGTTCTTCAGACTCTACAGGGCAGGTGACTGTTATTCAGACTCCAACAGAGAAAGATGTTCAGATCAGACAAACAGTCACTCTGACCTGTAAAACAAGCAATGCCATTGGACGTCAGTCAGACGGTAATTGTAAGAATTGTTTTTCCTGGTACGTACAGAAACCTGAAGAAGCTCCTAAACTTTTAGTTCACAGAATCAAAACCCTTTATACTGGAACTCCATCAAGATTTAGTGGAAATGGAGCCGATCATGGAAGAGATTTCACTTTGACCATCAATGGAGTCCAGTCTGAAGATACAGGAGATTATTACTGTTTGGCTGAAAACTATATAAATAATTGGTTGCTCACACAGTGATAAAGAGTCATACAAAAACCTCCATCGGTCAGAGTCACAGTGACTGCACTGATACAGCTGAGAGATACTGCAGCTGCTCTACAACACAATCACACACAACATGGATCAGATCACAAACACACACAGGGCCGTCATTAGTTGAAAGGTGGTGATGATTATAGTGGCCCACGGCAGAGGGGGTGGTCCCAGTGATCTCAACTGACTGGCTGAAGTCAGCCTAAAAAGATGTACAGGACAGCTGACTGGCCGCTGCTGCGTGTCTTCACGAAAAACAGTTTAAAGCATTCAAAAAAAAAAACTCAACCAAGTACTCGTGCACCGTAAACATCAAAATGTATTAGAAACTGGTTCCATTATTCCAGTACCTCCCACAACACTCTTTCTTCCTTCCTTCCTTTTTTTTTTTTTTTTTTTTTTTTTTTACTTTTTATGATCTATATGTTATACCCCTCATTTAAGCTATAGAGAAGGCCTGTGTGACCTAATAGAAGCTTAGTCTGGGCAATAATGGAGTTTTTTTCCATATCCACAAAAGTTTATGTACTATATTGTATTTACAATATGTTCTGATTTTCTGTGCAAAATGCAACATAATTGCAATGATGTACTGAAGGATTTTACAATTTGGTTAGAAATAAATACTTTCATCAGGATGCAGTACTTGTCTTGTGTGTTGTGTTTGATAAAAAAAATAAATAAAATAAATCAATCAAACCCAGACTATATCATTAGTTAGGTAGAAACATTAAGTGTTTAAGCAGTGTGTAAGTGGTTCACACAGAATCTGACTGTATGAAGATCTTAGATGTTCTGTAGGATCTTAGATGTTCTGATGTTCTAACTTATCTTTACATTTTAATGAAAAATGTTACATTGTTTTGAGGGTATATGTTGTACAAAATCGAACAAAATTTTTACAAGTTCTTATGCACATAAGAATATTTTCACATCAATTCACATTTTTTTTTTTTTTTTTGTCTTTGAAAATCTATGTCATTTCGGACCTGATCATTTAAGGTAAGGTAAGTTTTTAATATATAGATTTAAATATCATTAAATATTGATCAGATTAATACTAATCTAATAAATATACCATAAAACCACCAGACCACCAAACTCTCAAAATGACAACAGAATACTGAGAGATAAACAGCCAAGCATAAGGGATCAATATGAACCTCAGTTTTCAGTATCATATCTAACTGGTTTACATACATGAATATGCATTTTGAAAACAGATGATCCTTAATATTGTTAGGTTTATTATCAACCCACTTAAATAATCAAACACCCATTGTGGAGAGTGTCTGTCTAATTTATATAAATCATATTTATCAAGTATTACAACTTACAATGTTTTGTAGAACATGAACATGCATAAAGAAATTCATCTGAGGTCTGAGACTGACAGCTGTCTGTTCTGTGTATGAAGAGCATTTGCATAGAGAGACACTTTGCATGAGAGTGTTTATAGTGCTGTGAGTTGAACACTTCATGACTGAGAGCAGAACAGAACAGAATCTTCATCATCACACAAGACAAAACAATAACAATGAACAACATCATCATCTTTATCTGGACATTGACTTTCTGCATTCAGGGTAAATATTTTGTACTTAATAACATTATACACATTTTATCTACAGTACAATAACCACTAAATGAATAACATGTCTTATTTCTGAATTCAAGGTACATATTTTATAATAAATCACAAACTATACAGAAACATACACTATGCACTAGTATGGTGCATTATAATGATATTATTTAATCAAAATATGTGCTAAACAACTAAAATGTCTTATTTCAGAGATCTGGGGGCAGATGACAGTGACTCAGAATCCAGCAATAAAATCCATCAAACAAGGAGAAACTGTTACAATCAGCTGTAAAACCAGTCAGACACTTTCTAGCTGTGGTAGCTGTGTGTCTTGGTATCAGCAGAAACCTGGAGAAGCTCCTAAACTCCTCATACATAGTATATCAAGCCGTCTCACTGGAACTCCATCTAGATTCAGTGGCAGTGGATCTGGCACTGACTTCTCTCTGACCATCAGTGGAGTCCAGACTGAAGATGCAGGAGATTATTATTGTATGGGTCAGTACCTTATGAGTAGCTGGATGTTCACACAGCGATAAAGAGTCGTACAAAAACCTCTGTCAGTCAGAGTCATAGTGACTGCACTGATACAGCTGAGAGATACTGCAGCTGCTCTACAACACAAACACACAACACTGATCAGATCACAAACACTAATGTAACAAGATCATTACTATTAACAGACATATTGTAAATCTGAAGATAATGAGTCAGTACTATTTTATTATGATCATCATGTTTTAGGTGTAATAGATGATCCCTGTCAATCAAAATGAACAGACTGCATTCAGTCACTTCTGCTGTCTGTATGTAATGCTTTCCATTTGACCCACAGAATGGTTTACAGTATTGCACAATTAGTATTAGAATGACCGATTCTTCATTTGAAATCATGGATTTTTTATGATTTTTAGACATTTTCATATAGATTTTATAGTTAACTAATGCCATTAAAAAAAAAAAAAAAAAAAAAACGTGATTCAGTTTGAATTAATGTCCTTCATATCCTTTTTCATTCTCAAGTCTTGTGCTAGTATAACTTTTTTTAAAGAAATAAATTTGATGAACTGTGACCTCTGAGGTGACCTTTGACCTCTTTTATCATCATGACGTTGTGGAGTTTCTAATATGTTTCTCATAATGATGTGTCTGTTCTTTATGCAGCTCAGTCATTATGATTCACAAAACAAACTGCTGTTTTAGACAAAAGAATCAAGACACATTTGTTCATGTTTAGTTTGGGGAAAAACGTATCTGGGCTGCTTGTGAATCTTTAGCTAAAACTTTGAATGAACCAGCTCTAATCCATCACTATTTTTAACAGAATGTTTCCTGTCCATTTTATAATTTCAGGCTCATATGAGGATTCATGACAGGCATAGTCACACCATGAATTCTGGTTAGAGATTTACAATCAGTCCTGATACTTTATGAACTTTATGAAACTCACGATTCACACTCTTCCTGTAGTTAATCTAATGGAATATATAGAATGATATATTATGTAGCTCTATTCTAGTATATCAGTCTTGAAGTTGTAAATCCTGCCCACTTCTTTGCATTGTCAGCACATGCTTCAGTGCTCTGAGAGTGTTTATAGTGCTGTGAGTTGAACACTTCATGACTGAGAGCAGAACAGAACAGAATCTTCTTCATCACACAAGACAAAACAGCAACAATGAACAGCATCATCCTCATATGGACACTCTCACTGTTTGCTCAAGGTTTGTGAGATAACACTTAATAATTATTATTACTTCTTTAAAATGTGAAATGTACATTATTGTCAGATTTGTGTAAATGATATTCATTCTTTCAGAGTGTAAAGGACAGATCACTGTAACTCAGAGTCCATCATTAATAACAGCAGCTCAAGGAAAAGAAGTCAGAATAAACTGTAAAACCAGCAGTAGAGTGGATGATGGTACTGACTTAGCCTGGTACTTTCAGAAACATGGAGAAGCTCCTAAACTCCTCATATATTATGCAACAAGCCGTAACACCGGAACTCCATCTAGATTCAGTGGCAGTGGATCTGACAGGGATTTCACTCTGACCACTCTGCTGATGGGATGATGAAGAAAACAAAGATAATAGCAAAAATTTGAGAGATTTAATGCACTATTTATTTATTTATTTATTTACTTACTTACTTACTTACTTAATTACTATACTTATATATTAGACAAATACAGTACATCATACCATCATTCATTTACTCTGTGATTATTGTAGTGTAGCCAGTATTTCTTTGTCTTGTATATCTAAATCAACAAACAGAAGAACTATCAAACAAATCTCACACTGCCTGATATGTGACTTACATGACAGTTTGCACTTTAAAAACTATTAATAAAATTAAATATTTCCACCACATCTTCATAATTTCACTACAGTCCTGTTGTTGCAGATGTTGTCATGGTTAATGTTTATCTATAAAATATAAGCTGTGACCCATTCAGTCAACAAAAAGCTTCATATTGCAGTGCATGATCTATTTTTCCCAGCATGCTGTCACACCCCCTGCAAACTGTCTGTTTTGGTTTCTCCCTTGTATGCCCTTATTTGTTTTGTTTTTTTTTTGTTTTGTTTTTTTTGTTTTTGTTTTTTTTTTCCTGTAATTATCGTCATCCCCTTCACCTGTGTGTAATTAATTAGTGTCTTTATAAGTTTGGTTCTGTTCATGGTTTTTTGTCCGGCAAAAAGGTTATGTTTGTCTGTTCCTGGCTGTGGATTATAAGTAAAAGAACTTTGTGTTTTGTGCCTTACCTACACAACACCGCGACACATGCATTGTGGCATGAATAAATTATGCAGCTAAATTGTCTTGCAATTTCTATTATTATTATTATTATTATTATTATTATTATTATTATTGTAGTTGCTGTTTTCAGTAGCTTGTTTTTGTGAGGTTCAGAGTAGATCTGTTTATTTGAATGTTTTGTTGATTGCCACCATTGTTGAGGTTTGTATCATCATGTTTGATAAGCAGTGAAAAATTATTGCTGTTGCATTTTTGAGATAATCTCTGTTCATCTGGTCAATGCATCACAGTGATCTGTCTATTTTAGTAGCTGCTTTTGTTCAATATAACATACAGTTCAGTAATGCCTCAATCTCACTAATATTTACTGAGTCAATCATCAAACTACTAGACTTAAACCACTTTATGACAGTCATTTGAATGTTATAAACTTCACATGAACTTCACATGATCTGCTACTTCATTAATCTCTTTCTTTGTCAATACACAGATGTTCTCGAAAAGCATTATTGCAATTTTATTTTATTTATTTATTTATTATTTTTTTTTTTTTACATTGAGCCAACAAACATGACTTTCAGCATCACTGTGGTCTGGATTTTGGCAGTGTTTTGTCAAGGTTTGGAAAATTATTTATGTGTTTATTTTTCAAAGATAAATGACTGTGTGAAAATATGTGACTTCCAATGTTCTTCACTTGACAGAATCCATTGGACATGTGATAGTGACTCAAACAAGAAGTCAAAATAAAGTGTACACCTAGCAATGTTGGCTGTTGTTGTGGTGGTACTGCATGTATAAGCTGGTATCACAAAATTACAAAGACCTGGAGAAGCTCCTAAATTCCTTATTTATGGAGCAAATCAATGACAGTCAGGAACTCCATCTAGATTTAGTGGCAGTGGATCTGGCAACATCAATCAACATCAATCCTGTATTTCTGAGGAGAATGAGTAGGTATTTTAATATTATCATCATGTTTATTAGTGTCAGAATGGCTGAATCTTTTGTTTTAATTATGGATTTTTATGACATTTCCATGTATATATCTCCTATAAATATGACAAGTTTGTTAGTGTGCTGCTTGACTACAGCAGAAGTGAAACTGGTCTGTTTCAGTCCAGATCATGTAACGAAACAGTGACACTGGGAGCGTGGGCTGAAAATATATGTATTAATCTTAAATTATTTTCATATTGCATGTTTTTGTCCTTTTTTTTTTTATTTTTTTTTTTTTAAGTATGGTAAATACTGGTCAAATGCACCAACAATCACATAAAAAATATATACTTTTTGATATACCGTAAAAATAACAGGTAACCATCTAAATTAACAATTAGGCTATCCATCTCATAGTAACCTACCAACATTTAATTAACAGTAGAAGTGAAATCTTACTGTAGTCTTCAAATCTGGGTACTGTCTTACGTTTTAAAATCACTTAAATGGGAAGTTTGGTTCCATCAGGCTAACATGACAGTCAATACTCATGCTGTTGTAAGCTTTTCTTTTTATTTTGTTTTCAATTGTGTTGTTTTAACATTACTGACAAACATTACATTATGTATTTCGTGGCACACTCGTTTTAAGTGTGGTGTATTATTGACATGTCAGAGTCTAGATCCTGAATATAAGAAGAGTGTGTTTTTTCTGATGTATTTCCAAGGAAAAAACCCTTGTCTTATATTTGGGTCAATATGGTTGTAACAAAGTGGACGTGGACAGTAGGATCCAAATGCTAGCTTTATTGAAGACGGAAATCATAGTCGTACAATCAGGGGGTCAGACAGGAACAAACATGGACAACGGAGGACAAAACAAAGAAGCGTCAGTATCCGAGCGTGATGGTCTGGGGCCGGCAGCGAGCAGGGTAATCCAAGGGACAGGCTAGGGGTCGATAGGTGGGCGGAGAACAGTCAGGGAACCAGGAACAAGGGAGCTCGGCAACAGGAGGGCAACCAGGGAATAACGCTCGGAATTGACACAGTAAACTATGCAATACTTCGCAATCTGAACAGTCAACAGACCGGGCTATTTATGTAGTGAAAAGCAAGATGGCCGACAGGGGTGAGAGGTGACAGGAGGGGATTATGGGTAATGTAGTGAAAATGGAGTGAGTTAAAGTCCATAGAGAAATGAAGGCTCCCTCTGATGGTGAAGGGAGGGAGCCACAACGACACAGTTCATGACAATGGTATATTCATCTCATTGACAGTAGACATAATTCGGACATGATTCATATGATTCAGTTTGACTTTATAATACCCTATATTTCTCATTCAGTCTTGTGTTGTGTGCTGACCAACACTTTTTAGAGGAAATATATTTGATGAGATTTGATGTGACCTTTGATCTCTTTTATTGTTGATGATGTTGTGGAGTTTCTCATAATTCTTCATATGCAGCTCAATCATCATGATTTACAGAAAAAACCTGCAGCTTCAGACAAATGAATCGTCTCGGTTACGAAGGTAACCCTCGTTCCCCGAAGGAGGGAACGGAGACGTTACGTCAATGACGTAATATTGGGGATCGGCAACGAGACCCTATCACCTCTGAGCTAAAGAGAAAAAGCCAATGAACATTGGCGAGTGGAATTTGCATGCCGCACCACTCCCCCGGACATACGGGTATATAAGATGGCGGCGTGCATCCACTCATTCAGATTTGCTGAGGAGCCGAGCCGCAACCCGGCTTCAGCGCAGTCCAGGATTGTGGCAAGAGGACGTAACGTCTCCATTCCCTCCTTCGGGGAACGAGGGTTACCTTCGTAACCGAGACGTTCCCCCTCAGTCGTTCTCTACGACGTTACGTCAATGACGTAATATTGGGGACCTCTGGAAAACGCCACAATCCTGAACTGCGTTACGCAGCCGAGACCCAATGCCGGCAGGCAAGCGTGTCGGAACAAAGGGCTCAATGCGTAACCGTCCCAACGCCCTGTAGACCACGTGGTGGCCCACCAGGGGTGCCAAGTTTTGAAGCAGCCGTTGGGGGGCGGAGCACAATGACGGTTAAGTCATGTGGAAGCTTTAGAAGTAAGTCTAACTAGACTGGGGAAACACGGAGGGTTCCGTGGAGATACTGAGACATGATGCCACAACCGGAGGGGGGTGAAGGAGGCCCCGCTCCGGAGCACAGTATGGACTACTCCGTCTAGTCCAGTACTGCGGGGCAAGGAGGACCCAGAGTTCAACCATGGGAACAACTGGGAGAATAGCGCACGGATCCAAGAGGAGTGGCGCAGCAAGCCGACACCTGAGCCGTCCTCCCGCAAATTACCTGATGTTACCCAACACACGGGAGGACACTGGCTCAACGCGGAGGTTGTAGAACCGCGCAAAGGTATTGGGTGTCGCCCAGCCCGCAGCTCTACAGATGTCTGCTAGAGAGGCGCCGTGCGCCAGCGCATAGGAGGAGGCCACACTCCGGGTGGAGTGGGCTCTCACTCCCAGGGGGCACGGCTCACCTTGGGCTTCGTACGCCAAGGTGATGGCATCAGCTACCCAGTGGGCCAACCTCTGTTTGGAGACAGCATTCCCCTTCTGCTGTCCCCCGAAGCAGACAAAGAGCTGCTCGGAGCGTCTGAAGCTCCGGGTGCGGTCCACGTAAACGTGCAGGGCACGGACGGGACACAGCAACTCCAAGGCCGGGTCTGCCTCCTCCTGGGGCAGAGCTTGCAGGTTCACCACCTGATCCCGAAAGGGAGTGGTGGGAACCTTGGGCACGTAGCCGGGCCGGGGTCTCAGGATAACGTGAGAGTTACCTGGCCCGAACTCTAAGCACTCATCGCTGACCGAAAATGCGTGTAGGTCCCCTACCCTCTTGATGGAGGCCAGCGCAGCCAGGAGCGAAGTCTTGAGCGTCAAGAACTTCAGCTCAACTGAACTGAGCGGCTCGAAGGGAGCTCCCCGAAGGCCCTGGAGGACCACGGAGAGATCCCAAGAGGGTACGAGGTGCGGTCTAGGAGGGTTAATCCTTCTCGCACCTCTGAGGAACCTGACGATCAGGTGATGCTTCCCTAGGGATGAACCATCCACTGCATCGTGATATGCCGCAATCGCTGCGACATACACTTTCAAAGTGGAGGGGGGGGTCTCCGCTCCAACTTCTCTTGCAGGAAGGAAAGCACCACTCCGACCGAGCATTTCCGTGGGTCCTCTCGGCGAGAGGAACACCAGTCAACGAACAGACCCCACCTCAGGGCGTAGGCCTGCCTCGTAGAGGGGGCTCTAGCCTGAGTGATAGTGTCTATCACGGCCTGGGGGAGGCCAGTGAGGTCCTCCGAGTCCCGTCCAGAAGCCACACGTGTAGGTTCCATAGATCGGGACGCGGGTGCCAAATCGTGCCGTCCCCCTGAGAAAGAAGGTCCTTCCTCAGGGGAATCTTCCAGGGAGGGACTGTCGCGAGGAGCATGAGGTCGGCGAACCAGGTCCGGGTGGGCCAAAACGGCGCAACCAACAGGACCTGCTCCTCGTCCTCCCTGATCTTGCACAGGGTCTGTGCAAGGAGGCTCACTGGGGGAAAGGCGTACTTGCGGAGACCCCGAGGCCAGCTGTGTGCCAGAGCGTCCCTGCCGAGGGGGGCCTGAGTCAGGGAGAAAAAGAGCTGGCAGTGGGAGGACTCTGGGGAAGCAAACAGGTCCACCTGAGCTTCCCCGAATCGACTCCAAATTAGCTGAACCGTCTGGGGGTGGAGTCGCCATTCTCCAGGAAGGGTGAGCTGTCGTGAGAGCACGTCGGCTGCACGATTCAGCTCTCCTGGAACATGAACGGCCCGCAGCGATTTGAGCCGCGTCTGACTCCAGAGGAGGAGATGGCGGGCGAGTTGCGACAGACGACGGGAGCGCAGACCACCCTGATGGTTGATGTACGCTACGGTCGCTGTGTTGTCCGTACGGACAAGCACGTGCTTGTGGCGCAGCAGCGGAAGAAACCGCCGGAGCGCCAGAAACACGGCCAGCAACTCGAGGCAATTGATATGCCACTGCAGTCGAGGTCCTGTCCAGGAGCCCGAGGCTGACTGCCCGTTGCACACAGCACCCCAGCCCGTCGTGGAGGCATCTGTGTTGACCACAACATGCCTGGACACCTGTCCTAGGGGCACTCCTGCCCGGAGGAAAACAGGGTCCGACCACGGGCTGAACAGGCGGCGACATTCCGGAGTAACGCCCACCCGGAACGTGCCGCGGTGCCATGACCATCTCGGGACTCGGTCGTGTAGCCAGCGCTGAAGCGGTCTCATATGAAGCAGCCCGAGCGGCGTAACTGCGGCTGCGGCTGTCATATGCCCCAGGAGCCTCTGAAATTCTTTGAGAGGGACCGCTGACTTGTGCCTGAAAGCCTTCAGGGAGTTCAGCACTGACTGGACGCGCTCGTTGGTGAGGCGTGCTGTCATGGTGACCGAGTCCAGCTCCATACCGAGAAAAGAGATGCTCTGCACAGGGGAGAGCTTGCTCTTCTCCCAGTTGACCCGAAGCCCCAAGTGGCTGAGGTGCTGCAGCACCAGGTCCCTGTGTTCGCACAACACATCTCGCGAGTGAGCTAGAATCAGCCAGTCGTCGAGATAGTTGAGGATTCTGATGCCCTTCCGCCAAAGGGGGGACAGGGCACCCTCCGCGACTTTGGTAAAGACGCGGGGAGACAGGGACAGGCCAAATGGGAGGACTTTGTACTGATATGCCCGACCCTCGAAAGCAAACCGAAGAAACGGTCTGTGTCGAGGCAGAATCGAGACATGAAAGTACGCGTCCTTCAGGTCGATGGCTGCAAACCAATCCTGGTGTCGTACGCAAGACAGTATGCGTTTCGAGGTAAGCATCTTGAACGGTAGCCTGTGAAGGGACCGGTTCAACACTCGAAGATCCAGGATCGGTCGTAACCCACCCCCTTTCTTGGGCACGATGAAATAGGGACTGTAGAACCCTGATTTCATCTCGGCTGGAGGGACAGGCTCGATTGCGTCCTTCGCCAGGAGAACCGCAATCTCCGCCCGTAGAACAGAGGCATCCGTGTCCGAACGAACAGACGTGAAATGGACGCCTCTGAACTTGGGCGGTCGCCTCACGAACTGAATCGCGTAGCCGAGTCGTACCGTCCTGATCAACCACGGGGACGGACTGGGAAGCGCTAACCAGGCTCCCAGTCGACGTGCCAGTGGGATCAACGGAGCAGTAACTGACGTGCCGGGGGTGGGGCAGCCGGGGGGGGGAAGGGGAAGGGGGCTCATCCCAGAAAGCGGGGCGTTCTGGAGAAGAGCTGAGCTGCACGGGGCAGCGCTTACCTTCCCTGGATCCCGCGCTGGCGAATTCAGGCTCCGAGTCCGAGTCCGAGGAGGCAGTGCGTCGCTCAGGAACGAAACTCGGGGCGCTAGGCCCAGAGGTGAAGAAAATTGCACTTTTTTTGAAAATTTGGGTACCACTGACCCGGAGGTCAGTGGCAGCAGCGATGTTGTCTGGCCCCGGCCCTCCCCCGGGGCTGGGGGGACTGATGGTGACGTCCCCCGAAGAGCAATCCCCCTCATCTCCGGGCAGCCCGTGTCAGGGCCGCTTCGCAGACTTGCGGGTGGTTTTAGCGGGCCGCTGAGTCTCGGGCTGCGCCGCCTTCCTGCGACTGGCTCTACGCCCGGGCTGAGAGGTCTTGGGCTCAGCTGGTGGTGCAGGGGGCGGAGCAGGAGCCGCAGCCGCAGGGGGGCGCCCTCGGCGACGAGCAGCCTGAGGCCTGGCACCCGGCGGCTTGGTGGCACTGCGCCGGGGCAGGATGTGGCTTATGGCCTCAGACTGCTTTTGGACCGCTGAGAACTGCTGGGCGAAGTCCTCAACGGTGTCGCCGAAGAGGCCGGCCTGGGAGACGGGTGCGTCGAGAAAGCGAGCTTTGTCGACGTCAGCCATCTGCGCCAGGTTCAGCCAGAGATGGCGCTCCTGGACTACCATTGTAGACATCACCTGACCGAGGGCCCGCGCCGTTACCTTCGTCGCCCGGAGGGCGAAGTCGGTAGCCGAACGCAGTTCCTGCATCATCCTTCGGTCAGAACTACCCTCGTGCAGTTCTTTTAGTGCTTTGGCCTGATAGACCTGCAGGGTGGCCATCGCATGCAGGGCTGAGGCAGCCTGGCCCGCCGCATTATAAGCCCTCGCAGCAAGAGCTGACGAGAGCTTACAAGCTTTGGACGGGAGACGCGGACGGTCCCGCCAGGTGGCGGCGTTTTGCGGGCACAGGTGCACCGCAACCGCACGCTCCACCTGAGGGACATCCACGTACCCCCTGGCTGCCCCGCCATCGAGGGTAGTGAGAAGGGAGGAGCCCTGACGTGTACGGGCCGAATAGGGGGCCTTCCACGTCTTAGTGAGCTCCTCATGCACCTCGGGAAAGAAAGGCACTGGGGCGGAGCGAGGTGTGGTGACGTCGCTACTCGCGCCCAGATACCAATCATCAAGCCGCGAGCGTTCGGGAGAAGGCGCCTTGGACACCTCCAACCCGATACTCGCGGCCGCCCGACGGAGCATGGCCGCCAGTTCTGCGTCCGCCTCTGACTGAGCAGCCGCCGCAGCGGGGGGCTGCCCAGTAGAGGCTTCCGCATCAGCAGGCGTAAGCCCCTCCTCTGACGCAGTGATGGACATTCTATCATCTTCCGGAGCGCCAAAGGTAACACTAGGTCCAGCTGGTGGACGAGTGCTGAGCTTTGGCAACTCCACGGGGCCACGCTTTGAGGGACCGGACTTCCGCGGGGGCTGGCCCGACGAAACGTTCGGTACTGTCACCCTCAGATCACCTTCACCTCTAACCAATGCAGCCGAGGAGCCGGGACGGCCCGCCGAACTGGAAGGGGTAGAGGCTGAAGGGCGCCATCTCGCGAACGAGAGGCGCGATCGTAGCGTGGCCATGGACATGCGCTCACAATGAGTGCATGAACCATCCACAAACGCCGCCTCAGCGTGTTCTCGGCCCAGGCACGAGAGACAGCGTTCATGGCCGTCATTAGACGACAGAAAACCACCACATCCAGCAGCACACGGTCGGACAGACATCCCGGAAGACGCTATCGACGACCGTGTAGAAATTGCTCTTTTAGATCGGCGTGCCCCAGGGAAGGCAACAGCCAGAGATCGCTGGTTTGGCACAGATGCCGGCAGCGCCGGTAACACGATCGAGCAGCAGCAGGAACTGGAGCAGGAACAGCAGGTTTCTTTTGTTCTTCTCCGTCTTATTCTTCTCTTCTTTGGAACAGCACAGAGGCGAGGCTCCGAAGCAGAAATCTGAATGAGTGGATGCACGCCGCCATCTTATATACCCGTATGTCCGGGGGAGTGGCGCGGCATGCAAATTCCACTCGCCAATGTTCATTGGCTTTTTCTCTTTAGCTCAGAGGTGATAGGGTCTCGTTGCCGATCCCCAATATTACGTCATTGACGTAACGTCGTAGAGAACGACTGAGGGGGAACAGTAATTCTAAAGTTCTCAGATTCACATTTTTCAGTCTAGAGTTACACGATTATGAGTCCTGATGATCTTTATACAAGTGGGAAAATAGGCCACATGGAAATACTTCCTATATGGCAACATGTCAACATTGATTCAACATTAAAAAGACCACAATGGGCATAAAATCAACTTCTTTTTTTAGGTTACTAGTATAACATAATTTTACCAATAAAGAAATTAGTGCTTTTTACTATGAAAATATTGGTATTTATTTAATTATTTTGAATGGTCTGATATGAAGAATGCAATAATTTCAGTGACCTAGAAAAGTCCTCCTATTGGTGGCCACCATATTGAGATCACATGGCCAGAAGAATGCTACTCACATACTCCTCTATTATCGAAAACCTTCACTTAATAAACAAATGAATCATGACTGACTAGATGGTATTTCTACAATAAGTAATTTTAACAAATCCACAAGGAGAACAACACCAACAAAGAATCATACAAACAAACAACGCATGGCAAACATAACCAGGAGAAACAGAACAGGTGATGGAACTAATCAAAAACAATGGAAACTAGAGGGAAACACAGGAATCTATAGGAAACAGACAGGCAATAATCATGACAACAATAAATGAACAAAACAAATAGCTTACAATTAATCAAGATGTAATTATCTAAAAGTAAAGTATTATTCATAAGGACAGTTTATTAGTCTTGTAGCAGCACAAGCTGTTGTAAATCCTGCCCACTTCTTTGCATTGTCAGCACATGCTTCAGTACTCAGAGAGTGTTTATAGTGCTGTGAATTTGACACTTCATGACTGATAGCAGAACAGAACAGAATCTTCATCATCACACAAGACAAAACAACAACAATGAACAACATCATTATCTTTACCTGGACACTCACACTGTTTGCTCAAGGTTTGTGTGGTAAAATTGAGACAATTGCTTATTCTTTGAAATGTAAAATATGAATACATTTTTCATAATTTTACTTGTATTCTTTCTTTCAGAGTGTAGAGGACAGTACACTGTAACTCAGAGTCCATCAATAACAGCAGCTCAAGGACAGGAAGTCAGAATAAACTGTAAAACCAGCAGTAGTGTGTGTCATGGTTATCGTTTAGCCTGGTACTTACAAAAACCTGGAGAAGCTCCTAAACTCCTCATATATGATGCAACAAGCCGTAACACTGGAACTCCATCTAGATTTAGTGGCAGTGGATCTAACAGTGATTTCACTCTGACCATCAGTGGAGTCCAGACTGAAGATACAGGAGATTATTACTGCCAGAGTTTCCACTGTTCTAGTAGCTATGTGTTGACACAGTGATAAAGAGTCATACAAAAACCTCCGTCAGTCAGAGTCACAGTGACTGCACTGATACAGCTGAGAGATACTGCAGCTGCTGATGAGAGGATGTAATAACTTATTGTACCAGAGTTTAAAGAGACTTCAGATTTGTAGATTAATAATAAAATATACAACAAATATAATATTAAGCATTTTTACATTAGCTATACAATAATATTATTTATTTTTATAGTAATCTTGTCATACTGATTTGTGGGTCATTGATTTGTTTTTCAAAAACAGCTTCATCATGAATGAATGCAGTTTATCATTCAAAACTATATCAATTATTTGACTAAAGGCTGCAAATTCTTGTACAGAGAAACAACAGTCAGAGTGATTCAGTAACAGCTGTGAGTGACACAGGTACTGAAGGACACACATTAGAATGAATGTAAATTGAAATACTTACAAATGTCATTAAACTTTCATTTCATTATGATCATGCATATATGTTCGCAATATCTGTTCGCTCTGTATCAGCATGGCTGTGAATAGGCTAGAGGCACGATGCCGGAGGTGGAGTGGTGAAAGCAATCACAGTCGCTGATATAGAGCCGGTATCGCACAAGTATGAGAGTGATATTGCGTTTATACAACAGTTCGACGGAACATGTATGTAATTAAACAAGAAATGACTGAGTGCCTTATAAAACTCTCTTTTGTGCGGAACTACTTCCTTTTACCACGGATTCAAATCTCAAGTTGACAGATAAACATTTGTCACTTGTACAATTCCTGTCAGGGGAGTGTGTTGCTTCAGTTAGGTTAGAGAGAAATAATGGCTGTATCAGAAATTGCCTGCTATTCACTATTCCCTACATTTGTCCACTCATACAGTTCACTTAAAGGAGTGAATGAAAACGAATAAGTGAATTCAGACACTGAGAAGGACTGCCGCTTTTGCATATTTTGCTTGCTGTTTAATCATCATTTGAAACGGTCAGTTCCAGAAGTAAGATTAAATGTTTATTAAAAATTATGTATAAACCCTATTTAAACGATTTAATAATTTGTATCTGTGTTGTATTACCAAAGTCCCTTTGGTATTAGGCTGTATGACGCCGTGGACGAGCTCTTTGTAAATGAATGGATGGATGATTAAGCTGCGGGCGCCCTCTTTTGACAAGACGCGAGAATTCCTTGTCTGTTAAGCTTTGTAATTAATATCAAATGAAATATTCATTAAAAAATCAGTTGTTGTCATGTTTGTTTCTTCTTAGATGTGGTTCGTAATGTACTCTACTCAGTGAATAATTAAAAAGAAACATAGACCCGGCTAGAATAAGCGGAGTGATGCAAATTGTGAAAGGGTGTTCCTGTAGCTGTCATGAACCGTGCTGTTATGGCTCCCTCCTTTCACCTCTAGAGGGAGCCTTCTCTGTTCACATGGACCATTACACACTCCTTTCTCCAAACTCTATCATGGACTCCATTCCCCATAATCCCTTTCTGTGTTCCCTGTCACCTCTCACCTCTCACCCCTGTCGGCCATCTTGCGCTTCACTCTCACAGTATAAATAGAACAGTTCTCCCACAGTCACGTCACAAAGTTTTGATTAGTATTCACTGTCATTTCCGAGCGTTTTCTCCTGGTTGTTTTTTGCCGTTGCTGAATCCCTTTGTTTCCTGGTTCCTGTGATTGTTCTCCGCCCACCTTTCGACCCCTTGCCTGCCCTAGGATTACTCTGTTTCGCTTGCCGCCAGCCCTGACCCCCCACGCTCGGATATTGATGCCTCTTTGTTTGTTCTTCATTGTCCCTGATCGTTCCTGCCAGGCCCTGCCTGTACTACTACAATTTCTGTAAATAAAGCTTGCATATGGATCCACCTGTCCACGTCCCATTTGTCACAGAAGTGATACCAGTAGAATATCTCACGGTTCTCAACCAATCAGATTTGAGAACCAGAAAGATCTATTTTATAAATATATATATATATATATATATATATATATATATATTAGTGGTGGGCATAGATTATTTTTTTTAATCTAGATTAAACTCACTGTAATCTTGGAATTAATCTAGATTAATCTAGATTAAAATGGCTCATTGAATTCTGCCGAAGGCATTCAGAATATGTGTGCTACCCAAATAATGACTAAAAGTAAGTCTTTCACACCTAACAGACAGACAAAGTAGATCAGAATAAGTTCACTAGTAGTAGTAAACAACTAGCAGTCATCAAGAAGCAAACATAATGTGGTGGTAATTTGTGGTGTCATGGTAATTAATAGGCTAAGTTAAATGAAATTATTTTTGTAGTTTGTAAGATGGGTCACCTGTGGCCGCCTGGA
Organism: Cirrhinus molitorella; assembly: GCA_033026305.1. Lineage (NCBI taxonomy): Eukaryota > Metazoa > Chordata > Actinopteri > Cypriniformes > Cyprinidae > Cirrhinus > Cirrhinus molitorella. Next base: position 23,310,335 of record CM065141.1, read on the forward strand.
GAACAAGCTCGAGCCCATCATCTTCAACCACACTGATGGGCCGGCGGCTGGTGGCAATCCACTGAGCGAGGAGATTAGTTAGCTTGGCTGATAGAACTGTGCTGACGGGCTTGCCTCGGTTGCACTCAAACATAGTAGTTTGACGTCGACTAACTAACATTAGCTAAGGGATACTTTGCTTTTAGGTGGTACCTGAGACTGGAAGAACTAAACTAATTCCGCATTGCACAAGGTGCAAACAACCTTGGTCTTGTCGAGGTTTCCATTGGGAAGCTTCTTAAAAATAAATTTCCCCTGAAGCAAACCCGGCGGCTTCATAGCTGCATGCATCCATGTTAGCACGTCACGTTTGATGTGCACTGTACACACTGTACTTCATGAACTTAAAAATTAAATATTTCAAAAGTTAAATATTTAGATTACATGCTACATAAAACTTTTCATTACAGTTAAATTACAACTTGTTATGAAATCAGCTTAAATATTTTCAGTTACAGTGTATCAGAAAGACTCTCAATATATACTTGCATTGAAATTGTCAAAGAACATGCAGTGTATGTAGTCTTCAAATTTTGCTGTCCATCCTCAACCTAAGAACAGGCTCTACTCTTTACCACAACGGTAACACTACAAAACCAACATAACAGAAATCTATGCAAATCCTAACATATCTCAACATTTAAATACTAACTTATGTCTCCCTATGTTAATCTTGTGCAAAAAACACACAAAATAACACCTAATTTCAACATTTATTTTCCATGTTGTCTGATGCAAAGCATGCTGGGAGCTAGAAAACTCAATCATTCTAAGTTCACTTTACTACAACTGCATTTTGAGTTTACAGAACTTATTTCAATTAAGTCCAATGAACCTTGATCCAATGATCCTTAACACTCCAGATATTTGCTTCAGCATATGATATATAGCTTATTAGCTTAATTATCCACAATTTAGGATACAGTATTACAGTGGCGGCTCGTCAGGGGAGGCAGGGGAGGCACAGCTTCTCCAAAATTTTGAAGTGAAAATGGGAGATTAATTTTAAATTTAATATTAATAAAATTCACAATTCATCAAGGTCATGTTTCAGAATGTGCATGTTTTTGTTTGTAATTTCATATACAAGTGACTGAAGTTAAAAAAGCACCGCTTTTCTGTCGCAAATGTGCCGAATCTGCTGATGTCATTACAACCGCTAAGTGATAGAGAAGGGGAGAGGGAGGCCGGGAGAGAGCTGCGCTTTTGTGCCTCCGTTGGTAACAAAAATTAACCAATCACCATCGAGTGTTTACTTTCAGCGCTGAGGAGTGTTGAGAAAGGAAACCTCGCAGGGGAGGCTGCCTCCCTTCTGGAATATCAATCATCATAGAGACGTAAATGACGTGATAATAGTCTCCCGCTGCGCTGAAAAAGTACCAAGTACTTATGATGAGTAGCAATATTGAATATTTGATCGCTAAAAGATTACCAAGCTGTCATTAAAACAGTGTATATGTATGCATAAACTGTATAGAAAATGCCTAAGCTGGATATAGGCTACAGCAGTCCCGGTACAGGCAGCTCTCTTTTAACACAGACTTTTATGGATGTTGGCTTTAAGTGATAGGCCAGGTGAGTGATATTATATTATCCTGTTGTATGTGTGCCGTTTTCTTTACGTTTCTTTACGTTTTGTGACTCAAAGCAACCAAAAAGCCATTTTAACGGGGTTAAGCAAATACTAATAACTTACTAATAGTAACAATCGACAGGGATCGCCAGACCAATAGAATTAGTGTGCCTCCTCTATTTTAAAACCCACGAGCAGCCACTGCAGTATTAACATTTTTGTAATATAATCATGCACTAACTGAATCAGACTTGACTTTAAGCACATTATTTGGACCATCTCTGAGTAAAAGCTAGGTGAGATTTTGATAGTGCAAGAGAGAAGACATTGATGATGACATGTTTTTCGTTTATGCAATAAATCCAGCAGGGCTCTGCTTAATTTTTGTTAAAAACTTAAAGAGAGAGAGAGAGAAAAAAAAGAATGTTGAGATTAATGTTTTAAATATAACATTTTGAATATAAAAATATTAAATGATTTAAATCACTGAAAATATATTTAAAAAATGAAACTACAAGCCAGTAGGTGGTGTCAAGTCACTTATTTAATTACTGAAACATATTCATTTGATTCGTTTGAACGCTGATTCATTGAGGAATAAAGCAAGTGACTGTGTTTATGAATGGGAAATTGACTCACTAGATTAGTGTAAAAACGCAGGTTCATTCGGCTGTGTTTGAATGGAGATCCGCTGCGGTTCAGTTGTGACATTGTTTCAAACTAATTTTCACAAAGAAATGGAGCAAAATCGGGCAATAGTGTTAGAGTCAGACAATGTAAGTAACTTAATATTACCTTCTTGTTTATTTAACTGTTGTATAGGGATGGGAATCAAAAACCGGTTCTTGTTGAGAACCGGTTCCCAGTGTTTCAATTCCTTTGAATCGTTTGCAAAATTTGCAAACGATTCTCTTAACGATTCTAGTGGGCACGAATGACGTCATCACGCGCATTGCGTAACTTACGCACGTTGCGTAGCTTACGCTCAATCAATAGTAAGCATGGCGCCTAAGCGGAACAAACGCTCAAAAGTCTGGTTGTATTTCACCAAAAAAGACGAAAATAGGGCAACTTGCAATACTTGCAGCGTAGATATTTCCTCAAAGGGAGGAAATACCACTAACATGCTAAAACATTTGCGCACACAGCATGCAATAACAATAAAAGAATGTTACATTTTCGATCCGCTCCGGACTAACAGTTCTCAACCCAGCAGCGGCAGCAGCAGCAACAACGTTAGCATGTCCTCGGCTAATAAAACTGCAGGTAACTAATTAACTAACAAACACTGCCATCATATTAGCTGTGTAAAACTTGCTGTTAGTAACGGTTAACGTTAAATGAATGCCTTCTCATGCATTACATTTAGATGACCATCACGAGAGACAGAGTCTGGCTGGCTCAGAGTCAGAGGTTGGCAGTACTGCCTCCAGTTCACGGCTACCGCTAGCTTCCCCTTTCACTGAAGCAGGGAAAAGTAAATTGACCCAGGCCAGGGTAGATGAATGTCACAGAGCAGTGACTAAGTTTGTGGTAAAAGGCTTACACCCATTTGCCACGGTAGATGCCCCTGAATTTCGGTAGGTGATTGTGAATGTGTTCAATTGCATGCCAAGTCAGAGAATGTCAAAGTTGCATGTTTTCCTCCAAGTTAACCAGATGTTTCATTCAGTCATTCTGAATGACTGATAGAAAATATATAATGGGAATGATTGAATGACTCATTCATTCCCATTATATATTTTCTAGGGAGATGACAAAGATTCTCAACCCTAAGTACAAAGCCCCAAACAGAGACAGTTTAACTAACCACTTGATCCCTGCTTGGTATGCTGTTGAAAAGGGAAATCTGATCTCTGAGCTGAAACATGTGTCAAAGGCAGCCATCACTGCTGATGGCTGGACAAGTTTTAGTCAAGATCATTACCTCACAGTAACGCTGCATTATGTCAGGAATGGCCAAGCTCAAGAAAAAGTCCTCAAAACCAAAGCAGTGTATCAAGCACAGACAGGGACAGCTGTAGCAGAGGAGATTGATGAGATCTTGGAGGAGTATGGTGTCAGAGAGAAGGTTGTGGCAGCCACAGTGGATAATGCGGCTGTTACATGTGGGCGAGTCAGGTTGGATCCATACGCAACTTTATTAGTCAAACTCATGGTCAAACAGCCGGGGTCGAGACACAGCAAACGGTACAGCACAGAAAGCCCAAAGAATAGTAAGGTCCGAGCAATTGGGTCGAGGCTGGCAGCTAGCAACAAACATAAATCCAGTAAACAGGCGAGGGTCAGAAGGCGGGTGGAGAACAATCAGATACCAGGAAACAACAGAGTCGACAACGGGGAATCAAACCAGGGAATAAATGCTCGGAAATTGTAACCAGAAGGAAATACAATACTTCGCGATCTGTACAGGATGTGAAGGGCTTTTATAGAGTGAGTAATGATGTGTAATGATGAGCAGGTGTGTGCAAGCAAGATGGCCGACAGGGGTGAGAGGTGAGGACACAGGAAGTTCATGGGAATGGGGTTATGGGAAATGGAGTTCGTGAACCAGAGTCAGTGATTGTCTGTGAAGGCTCCCTCTAATGGTGAAAGGACGGAGCCATGACAGCACAGTTTGTGACAGAGCCCCCCCCCCCAGGAGCGGCTTCCAGACGCTTAAAACAGTCCAATAATACCAACGAGGTGGACCAGGTGGGCTGACTGAGTTAGGAGGGACAAATAGTTCAAGAGCTGCCGGAATGGCAGCAGACCACTGGCAAGGCAGGAGATGGACAAGAAACCACCAGGGCAGAGCAGACAATCTCTTGAGCAGAGCCAGCGGAGCCGACAGCCCCCTGGATGGAGCCGGCAGAGTAGACGCCCACCAGGGCAGGTCAGGCGGAACAGGTACCCTCCAGGGCGGACCAGGCAAATCAGACGCCCACCAGGGCGGACCAGGTGAGTCAGACACCCTCCAGGGTGGATCGGGCGAGTTGGATGCCCTCCAGGGCGGATCATACGAATCAGACACCCTCCAGGGCGGATCAGGCAGGACTAGAACCCTCCAGGGCGGCACAGAAGCCCCCCAGGGCGGAGCAGACAGGACAGGAACCCTCCAGGCGGGAACGGGATCCCCCCAGGGCGGAGCAGACAGGACAGGAACCCTCCAGGGCGGAACGGGATCCCCCCAGGGCGGAGCAGACAGGACAGGAACCCTCCAGGCGGGAACGGGATCCCCCCAGGGCGGAGCAGACAGGACAGGAACCCTCCAGGGCGGAACGGATCCCCCCAGGGCGGAGCAGACAGGACAGGAACCCTCCAGGGCGGAACGGGATCCCCCCAGGGCGGAGCAGACAGGACAGGAACCCTCCAGGGCGGAACGGGACCCCCCGAGGGCGGAGCAGACAGGACAGGAGCCCTCCAGGGCAGCACGGAAGCCCCCCAGGGCAGAGCAGACAGGACTGGAGCCCTCCAGGGCAGCATGGAAGCCCCCCGGGGCAGAACAGGCAGGACAGGAGCCCTCCAGGGCAGCTCGGAAGCCCCCCAGGGCGGAGCAGATAGGACAGGAGCTCTCCAGGGCGGAGCGGAATCCCCCCTGGGTGGAGCAGACAGGACAGGAGCCCTCCAGGGCAGCACGGAAGCCCCCCAGGGCGGAACCGACTGGTCTGCAACATAGACCATAGACAGACATACACACACAGAGAGAGAAGGCTTGGAGCCCAAGCTCCTGGCCAGGTTGGGCTGGATTCCCAGCATATAGAGGAGCTCTGCGGCTGAATTGGGACTGGGCGAGAGCTCAGTGTGGTGGGAGTTGCTGGACGCTACCACCGTGCAAGGAGCAGGTGCGACCTCCCCCACAGCTTAAGGATCTGTGACCTCAGCCACCTCCTCGGGGAAGGTCACCCTCAGAGGTTCTGCGGAGTGAGCATGCGAAAACATTACACCTCCACACTGGCAGTCTCCAGTGACAAAAGTCTGACCTGTGGGGAGATTTTGCCCATCCTGCAAAAGCTTCAGCTACACTACACCGTGCAGGAAGAGGACTCTGCCTTCACAAGGAGCATCAAGGAGAACATTTGGAAAAATCTTTCCACACGCTACCAGGTGCAATTGATGATCATAAATAAATTACAGTTATGATAAATACAAGGATAGTCACTCATGACTCATGATGTCACATTTTCCTCCTTTTTGAAATTTTAGGAAGCTGATATCCAGAGATTCCTGGAGGAGGCCACCATCTTAGACCCCAGATTTAAATCCAAAGTGGATAAGGATGAAGTGTGGGACAGGATCAGGGAAGCAGCAATGGCAGCAAACACAGAGGCAGCAGCAGATGAGGTATTTGAATTTGACAATATCTTTGATTGTAGCACATTTCCATTGTGAGAGTGAGACTTTTCATCTATGGCTCTGTGGTACTGAGATTTATTTGTGTGTTTATTTGTCACTTTCTTCTCAAGTTCCCGGAGCAAGGAGAGATACGAGCAAGGAGGGATACGAAGATCAAGAGGAAGAAGAATTAGACTATGTAAGTTTAGCTCATTGTCATCATGATCATTTAGACGTCATGGATTATTGAGTGATTTTTCACTTAAATGTCCATTTAATTTCAGGCACCGCCACCACCAGTGAAGCAGAAAAAGACAGCCTTGGAGGAGCTCTTTGAAAAGGAGGACAACGAGCTGGAGTCATTCCAACAATGACAGCCCCTTCTTTACCTGGCCCAGAAAGTGGATCAGGAGATCCAGCTCTACAGAAGCCTGCCTCCCATCCCCTGCAAGGATAACATCATCCTATGGTGGTGGAGCAAGAGAGAGTCTCTGCCCCTGCTGGCAGGACTGGCTGAAAGCTTTCTGTGTGTGCAGGCATCCTCCACCCCATCTGAGAGGGTGTTCTCCACAGCTGGAGACACCATAAGTCCAGAAAGATCACGTATCCTTCCTGAAAAAGCAGATATGCTTATTTTTTTGCAAAAGAATTGTTAAATCTTCATAGCAAGCTGATGGTTGCAGATTTGCAAAATGCACAGTTCAGTTGCATTTGACACTGTATTGTATTTGTCACTGGCTGACAGTTCTATTTTTGAGTTCATATATATCCTTTTAAAAAGGAGAATTTTAATTTCTATTAGAAAATGTTGGACATTCTTGTAGAATTGCCACAAAATAATTTATGTTGTATTTTGTTAATTTTACAGAAGAATATTTATTTTATTATTTAATAAATTTTTTCATTGGTGATGCTAATCAACAATTTGTTGTCCCTTTTCTTCCAAATGAGAATCGATAAGGGAATCGATAAAGAATCAAATCGTTAAGCAGAATCGAAAATGGAATTGGAATCGTAAAAATCTTATCAATTCCCATCCCTAGTTATCTGTTCATTTGGGGTCGCTGTAATAGTTGAAATTGGACAGACATTTCCTGTGTTAATTGGCAAACTGCCTGTGTGTTGCTCTAAGGAATTACGCTGTTGAGTTATACGTCGTTTAAGTATATTGTAACACTTTAATCCTTTTTTATTTTCAACATTTAAGTAATTTGGTTAATTTACACTACCTCCTTCAAATTACTGTTTCATTAAATTACATATTTTTATATGTAAAATCCTCTTTTATTTGTGGGTGTTTATTATTAATATATTTGAGGTTACTTGGTATATATATAAAAAAAGGGGACTCATTAACAAAAGTTTGTTAAAGAGACATTTATTCAAACAAAGCATAGTCACATATAAGAGCACAGTGTAATCGGACAGGGGGCCTTAATCCTACATCACAAGGCATTTAGTTCTAAACCTGGTGCTGCTTCATACCAAAATTCTAGTTACAGAAAGGTAGGGGGCGCTACACAAAGTGGGGGCTCGTCCGGGATCGCTCCTGTCCGATACGCCAAAATCCTTGAAAGACAAGAAGAACAAGAACATGTTCAAGTACACAATAACAGAGTATTCTAAGTAACAGTACTTACTTAAATCTTCAAGATCCTGGTGCAAAGAGTTAGGCATTCGTGAGACGCATGCTGTGATGTTGTTCAGTGTACCATCAGACACAGAAGTAGCAGTTATTGAAGATGTAATGCAGTCTGTAAAAGTCCTTGGCCGAATTTGTGTAAGAGACACCAGAGAAGGACCTACCTCACATACTATGCTTGTGTTATGTGAGTGCAAACAAGCAGTTGACGCCACACGCATATCCCCTGAAGTGACTCATGAGCAGGTGAGCCCTGGACAGTCGTAGTAGTCTCTGCAAAAGAAATCTTACCAGATGCCTCATCTGATGGATTTACTGAAAAGCTTACCAAGTTCCTGATGGGAGAAGGAAAGTCTTTATCAGATGTTCAAGCTGTCTTTACTACATGCAGCTCCACCAACGGGTCTCCTGAATCCATTATACGTGCAGTGGGTGAGATCTTGGAAAAGACTGCAAAGCCCTCTGGGGACAGTAGCGCCTACAGGCGGTTACTTACCTTCTCTGCCTTAATGCCAACACCCATAGGGGAAGAGAGTATGGAGAATTGGATGGAACAAGCCCGTTTAATGATAACAGAGTGTGAATGCTCTGAAAAGGAAAAACGACGCAGAGTTATTGAAAGTGTCAAAGGACCAGCATTGGAAATAATAAGAGCAGTTCGCTTCTCCAATCCTGAGGCCAGTGCAATGCAGTATTTGGAGGCATTAGAGAGTACCTTTGGATCATCAGAGTCTGGGGAGGATTTGTACTTCAAGTTTCGTCTGATGCGTCAAAATACAGGTGAGACTCTGTCCGAGTTCTTAAGACGGATTGATAAAGCCCTTAACAAAGCAGTAGAACGTGAGGGTCTGTCTCCCAGACTGGTGGATAAAGTCAGTGTGGAACAGCTTATCAGGGGTGCTGTGCATTCAGATATAATGTTGCTTCAGTTAAGGCTCCGTGAACGTAGAGAACGCCCACCCTCTTTTCTGAGTCTTTTGAAGGAGATCCGTGAGGCTGAGGAAAATGAAGCAGCCCGGCACAGGATGACTGCAAAAGCTACATACGATACAATCCCAGGAAGAGGAAAGAGTTAGCCCCTCAGTCATTCATGAACTTAAGTCTGAGATTCAGGAGTTGAGGACACATCTATGCGGAGGTGCATTCAACGCTGTGGCCACATCATCCATGATGCTAAAAGCTAAAGAAAAACCATTCAAGTGAACTGAGAAAGCTGATGATCCGGAAGTTCGGGAGTTGAGAAGACAAGTTCAAAAGCTACAGCAACAGTTGGCAGTTATGAGTGTCAGTCATACTCCACCGTCACCCCTGGTCCCAGACCAGCAGCCGAAATGCTTTTATTCCCTGACAGATTCTACCTCATCTCATTTCAAGCCGACAAAAAACTATATATAAAGGACTATTTCTGCTACCGCTGTGGTGAAGATGGTCATATAGCCACCAAGTGTCAAGCTCCTCAAAATGCTGATCAGGTGATTCAGAAGCTGGTTCGCTCCCTGCGAAGGGCAAAAAGTGGAAAGCAGGATGGAACAGGTGATCATAAAAAGGATACAGACCAAGTATGTTTCTCCAAGAAGAGCCAAGCTGAGGTCTATGAGGCCAGCGGTTTACCCAAAGGCCTGGTGGAAGTGAAGCTCAATGGCTGTTTATGTCAAGCTCTCTTAGACAGTGGCTCACAAGTGACCATAGTGTTCGGACTCATCACTCAGAAATGCAAATTCCTCGAGTATCCAAGACTGAGCACTTCTCTGACGAACCTGAGGGAAAACTCAAGTGGATGGGACCTGGACACTGCATTGTTCCATCAAGGGGAGAGATATACACAGTGTGTAAAATTGAGACCGACAAGCCATTGAAGAGAGAGATTTTTGTTGTGGAAGGACCTGTTTGCCAGCTGGCTTGTTCATAACTCCTGTGATACTGCCACCTTCTGCTGTTGAAGAAAGGAATGTCAAAGTACTGGTGTACAATGAAACCTCGAGAGATATCTCCATTCCAGCTGGGACAATAATCGCTAATGTGTTTCCCACAGACACACTCACTACCACTGCGACAGAAACTGTCAACCAGAGGAGAGGTGTTTTCACAACATGAATGGGATGTGGGATTAGCCCAAGCTCCAGGCGCATAGCTCCAGCGGATATCAATGATGTGAGACGTCACATCAAAGAACTGCTGGTGGCAGGAATCATAAAGGAGTCAAGGAGTCCATATGCCTCACCCATTGTAATTGCTCGGAAGAAAAGTGGAGCAATAAGAATGTGCATTGACTACCGAACTCTTAATTCAAGAACTATCCCAGATCAGTACACCACGCCCAGAATTGAGGATGCTCTGGATTGTCTGGCAGGTAGCAGGTGGTTTTCTGTGTTAGACCTTTGTAGTGGATATTATCAAATAGCCATGGCGGAGGAAGATAAAGAGAAAACAGCGTTCATCTGCCCTCTGGGGTTTTTCCAGTTTGAACGTATGCCCCAAGGCATTACTGGAGCTCCAGCCACTTTCCAAAGGCTAATGGAGAAAGCTGTTGGGGACATGCACCTCCTACAAGTCATAGTTTACCTTGATGACATCATTGTGTTCGGGCGCACACTTGAAGAACATGAGGAGAGATTATTGAAAGTATTGGATCGTCTAAAAGAATGTGGTCTCAAAGTGTCAATTGACAAATGCCAGTTTTGTCAGTCTAAAGTGCGGTATGTAGGTCACATTGTGTCGGCGGCTGGTGTGTCCCCTGACCCTGCAAAAATTGAAGCTGTGACACGTTGGAAAATGCCAACTGACCTCAAGTCTCTGAGATCTTTCCTCGGATTCTGTGGATTTTATCGCAGATTGCTCTGATTGCTTCTATTGTAAGTCGCTTTGGATAAAAGCGTCTGCTAAATGACTAAATGTAAATGTAAATGTAGATTCTTAAAGAATTACTCTGCCATAGTGAGGCCTCTAACAGAACTCACAAAAGGTTACCCACCGACATCTGGACGAACCAAGAAACCTGTAGATGGTCAGCACTATTTCACAGTCTCGGATCCATTTGGAGAGCGCTGGGATGACTCCTGTACCGCAGCTTTCAACAAAATCATTCACTGCCTCACACATGCACCTGTACTCGCTTTCGCAGACCCCACCAATCAGTATATCCTTCACGTGGATGCCAGTTTGAGCGGACTAGGTGCTGTCTTGAATCAAGAACATCCGGATGGACTCAGGCCAGTAGCCTATGCAAGCAGGAAACTGAGTGACTCAGAGAAACGATACCCAGTTCATCAACTGGAGTTCCTGGCGTTGAAGTGGGCGGTGGTGGACAAGTTCCATGACTGTCTATATGGAGCCCAGTTCACGGTAATGACGGACAACAATCCACTTACATACGTGTTGTCTAGTGCCAAGTTAAATGCCACCGGTCATCACTGGTTAGCTGCATTGGCTACTTATAACTTCAACTTAAAGTACAAACCTGGACGCCATAACATCGATGCAGACATGTTGTCTCGTTACCCCTGGGAACCAACCAACTACTCTGAATGGAAGGAAATACCCAATTCAGCGGTAAAAGCCATCTGCCAGGTAGCTGTTGTTTCGGCAAATGAGGAGGCACCACGACTGGCAGATCAGCTAGGTCTTTCCCCACAAAGTATTCCTGAGGCCTATGCCTGTCCCACCACTCTGAGTCTTGGCCCAATAGAACAGCTGACTAGTTCAGAGTTAAAGACAGCACAGGAGGAGGATTCTGTCATTGGTGAAGTCAAGCGAGATGTAGAGTCAAGAAAAATAATTACCTCTGTCAAGAGTTCCAATGATTCCATTGCTCTGCTACAGCGGCAGGGCTCCAAGCTGAAAATCCAGAATCAACTCCTGTACAGAGCTACTCAGAGTTCATCTGGAAGAGAAAAGTTGCAGCTTGTCCTTCCTGAAAAGTACTGGACGCAGGTACTTCGCTCCCTGCACGATGACTCAGGCCATTTGGGAGTGGAGAAAACTGCAGAGCTCCTGAAAGATCGTTTCTATTGGCCCAGGATGTCCAAGCATGTTGAGCAGTATGTAAAAAATTGTGGCCGTTGCATCGCACGGAAGACGTTGCCCAAGAAGTTTGTTCCATTGAATCATATAACCAGCAGTGGGCCCTTCGACTTGGTGTGAATAGATTTTCTGTCACTCAAACCTGACTCCAGAGGCTTTGGCAACATCCTTGTGGTAACAGACCATTTCACCCGCTACACACAAGCCTTCACATGCAAAGACCAAAAAGCTCTGACTGTGGCCAAGACCCTCTGTGACAAATTCTTCATTCATTATGGCTTACCTTCTCGTATCCATTCAGATCAGGGGCGAGATTTCGAGAGTGGTCTTATAAAGGAGCTGCTGAATATGCTTGGAATCCGAAAATCCAGAACTTCACCATACCATCCACAAGGGGACCCACAGCCTGAAAGGTTCAACCGAACACTCCTTTCCATGCTTGGTACATTGAATCCTGCAGAGAAAAGCAGATGGAGCCAACACATCAATTGCTTAGTACACGCATACAACTGTACAAAAAATGATTATTCACCCTACTATCTTCTTTTCGGGAGAGAGGCTTTTCGGGGGATGTGTGTTTCGGAACCTTCACCGATGGACAGGGATCCAATAACCATCGTCAGTATGTGGAAAGGATGAAGTCAGATTTACAAAGGGCCTATCAGCTAGCAATAGAAACTGCGCAGAAAAGTCAACAGAGAAACAAACGGATGTACGACAGAAAAGTGAAACACCAGACTTTGGCTGTCGGAGACCGTGTTTTGATGAGAAACTTTGCTGTAACTGGAAAGAACAAACTTGGTGACAAGTGGAATTCCATTCCTTACCTGGTGGTAGACCAACTGAAGAACTTACCTGTGTATCGCCTGAAACTGGAAAGTGGCATGGGACATGTAAGAACTCTGCACAGAGACCATATCTTACCTATCGGAGATGATGTGAGACTGACCGCTCCTGTAGAATCCGTAGTTCATCGGGCACCACCTAAGATGAGAGCACAATCTGTGAAAAGAAAACAGAGGAATGGATTAGGAGGGACAAGTGTGACACCGATGAATACCAATTTTGAGAGTGACTCCACAAGTGAAGAGGAGCTGTGCTACTTTTACGCAGACCGGGGGAAAAAACAGCCACAACCCAAGTACAGTGTCCAGTTTATGCCTTCTCTGGAAAAGGAAGCTATCTGCAGTGAAAATGATTCCTTTGGTACCTTGGCCGATGATACTGTACCTCTGCTCCCTGAGGAAGTCCTGGAAGAACCAAATCCAGCAGAAGCAGGAGATCCAGATCTAGAAGGGGGAGAGAATACCAAAAGAGATGCAGTAGAGCCTGTCCCCATACGCCCCAGAAGACAAGTAAGGCCAGTAGTCAAACTGAGCTATGACAGACTAGGTCTCCCCACTAGCCGTCCTCTAACATTAGTTCACAGAGGGATGGTAATAAATGTTGAGGACAGGGAAGAGCTAAGGAAAGAATCCTACAACACGGTTTGGTGTCACTCTTTAGCTCAGTGTTCCCTATGTGCTCCGTTAAATGCTTTGCTAATACCCAGAGTAATAGTCCCAGTTTAGGGAAGTAATCTCATGGGGGCATGAGATATTCTAGAAGGGGGAGAGTGTAACCCCATAGGGGGAAAGATCCTATGAGTAAAAAGGATACACTTTTTATTTGTATTATTTTATTTTAATATTCATCAATTATATATATATTTGTCTATTCATTTCTCAATCGGGGATGATGTTTTAATTGCTTTCTATACTATTTACTTTACGCTATGTATGCGTCATTCCGTAAAGAAGCATAAAGTTTGCTAGAAGCACACATGTGCAAAACGTGGTGTGTACAACCAAGCATATAATATGTTTAATGATTTGAGGATTAAAAGTTTAAACCCGCCTCCCTATATATATATATATATATATATATATATATATATATATATATATATGCATGTGTAGGGTGTTTTACGTGGATATTGGAACACAAGTGAAGTACAAAGATGTGTTTAGCCACCAAATGTTACATGGCAAAAAAAGGAAACATTTGGATGTCGATGAGAGAGGCTTAGAGGACAATGCCGTTTAGTTTCACTTTGCTCATTTATTCATTTTAGCTCGATATTTGTATTTTGTATCTAACTGGTGTTTTACTTTATAGTTTATAGCTACTCATTTTTCATTCTTGTTCTGCAATAGCCTACCTTTAAATTTAAAGGGTTTGTTGTGGATTAAGGAGAACTAAATAGGCTATAATGTTTAGAAATATTTCATTATATTTATTGGTATTTAATATAGGTACAAATGAATGTCATTGTTTGCAAATATATTGTTAAATGGTGTTTCAGAGTAAGATATATATATATATATATATATCAGGGGCGTAGAATTGGGGGGGGGGGGGGGGGGGGTTAAATAGGCTATGTTAGAAAACTGTGCGCTTTCAAAGACGCGCATTTACATGGGCAGAATGTAGTCATGCACCAGACGAGAAGCAGCGCCGCGTTTAACTCACAGGCATTAGGGCTCAAAATAATTTATTTAACAGTGCCGATATAAAATTCTAAAGTTTGGCGTAGGCCCCGTCTGAAGCTTGAATCCGACGTAGTGGATTCCAGCTAGCACTGCCGAGACGAAGGCAGGAGAGGAGCCTACCCCCCGTAGACAGGGCCTGGATCAAAATCTGGATTTGAATTGTTTATGTAATTATAACCTAAAGATGCTATATGAACATTGAAACAGAAAATATTGGTTTTCATCTTGCCACTTTCTTGATAAAGAAAACACATTTTTACTCAAATTAATCGAAATGGATTTATAGCGTTTTGGAAAAGAGCTCTTCATTTAGTGAATCACATTCGATAAATCTCTAATAAATCATGGATCATTAGTCTTTACTGGCTACGCGATTCGGCTCGGGAGTGCGCTACGTGTTTCCGCCAAACGGTTTCTATCAGAGGCTAGGGAAACGACAACCCTTACAAAAAATGAAAACCAAAAAACATGTTTACTATGTTAAACCATGTTACATGTTAAGCCATGGTAACCACAAATGAAATTTATGTTTTTTGCCATACAAAAAAATAGGATTGTCCATAGTTTCAGAATTTGTTGTGGGTGTATGGGATGGCCTAGATGAGTGTGAGATTTCCCAGCCTGAAATTTTGCCCCAGTCCAGCCCTGTTCTACATGGTGGTTGTTTAGCCTTGATACATTCATTAGCTAACACATTTTAATTTTAAATGTAAGTTATACTGTATTAATGTGTCAAAATGACATGAGGTGCAGCTTGTCACTCAAACGGGTAGTAGTAATGGGTACTTTTTACTTAAGTACATGTCTGAGCCCATACTTCTTTACTTTAACTTGAGTAAAAAAAGTGTAGTCAGTAGGCTACTTCTACTTTTATCAGAGCATTTTTAAATAAGTATCTGTACATCTACTTGAGTGAAGGATGTGTGTATTTTTGCCATCCCTGCGAGGCGGAAGCGAAGTTAGGATGCATACACGGTTGTTTATTATAATCCACAGCAACCAAATCGTCAGGCAGACAGTAAAAAAGTAAGGCAGGCAAAGTTCATACACAGTAAGACAGTCTAATCCAAACAACAGAGCAAGGCGTAATTCCAAAAGACAAAAAAAACAGAGTAGGCAATGGTCATACACGAGTAGTCAAGACAATAGTAATAGAATGCTCGGTAAGGCAGATTGGCAATACTTTGCAATGGCATTACAATTTCTTACATTATTAATTTATGCTTTTCTTCTAAACATATTTAAACCATGTATTTATTCTGTAAAATTGTTCAATCATATAGAATTAATCATGTTGAAGCTAAATGAAGTAGTTACGTTTTCTTCAGAATCCCTGTCCCTTTTGCGAAGGAAACTGATTCGTGCCCATCACCATTTTATCTCTCACTGTAGATGGAATCTGAACTCTACACTTAGGTAAGTTAATTAAAACTTGAAAATAAAATTCAGTTTAGAGTAGCCATTCAGTATTTGAATGTGCATATTTTCACTGAGGTTTTGTGTACTTTTCATATCAAACATTGTTTTAAAAGTTATGTTTGTGCTAATGCTCAAGTTAGCTAACGTTAACACTAGCTTTAGCCACAATGAAATATGTTAATATTTTTCTTTATATGTTGACTAGAATAAAACTACATTGTGAGCATACATTGTGAGTGTTTTCCTATGAAATTCGCTCTTGTATGTCTCTCCTTTATAGGAAAGAGGAGCTGCAATCTGTTTCCTGCGGCTCAGGACCTGCCATTGCAGTGGGGATCGCAGGCGGATCTGGCTGATGAGTTAAAAAAAGGGCTTTCCCTTTCACGTTTGTCAGCCAGAAACAAGAGAGTGCTTGTTGATGCTGATGTAGTTTCTCTGACATTATGTGATCCAGGAGCTAGTACTCTGTTGGGATCTACTCAAGAAGAGCAGGAGATGTCCGAGGGCAAAGAAGCTGGGTTGAGCCTTCTCATTCCTCCTGCTCTGTGTTTGCTGCTGGAGGTCATGGACTGCAGCATGGTAAGACTTGACTTGGAAGTGGGCTAGAAAGGTAGCACTGCACGGTCGTCTCAACAAACGCTATCTTTCCAACCATAACCCCTCAGCTCTAGTGAGTTTTCCATTTCTTCCTGATCTCCATACGGAGATCGAGAAGGTATGGAAAAAGCTGTTTTCTTCCCACATCCATCATTTCCAATATGCTAATTATGTGAACATTGAGGTAATGTGTGACCATGGCTATGAGAAGATGCCCCCTGTAGAAGAGATGCTGACTAGCTATCTCTCTACTGGTGAGACATCTTCTCTTAAGACTCCCTCCATGCCATCTATCCCCCTTCAGTTAACATCTCGCTTAAATTGCAAGGCGCACAAAGCTTGCAGATCAGACATGGCGGTGCTTCACAGATCTTGCTCTTTGTGCCACTAAGCAGGCTGTGCCTTCCCAGCTTTTTGGTACCTCTGTCGAGATGGTGTCGAGAATTTTAGGGAGGCGAAGACGCGAGCAACGGCTTTCAAAACCTTAATTCCTCAAAGTTGCAAAATCTTATAAGTAAATTCTTTGGGTGAGATTTCCAATGTTACGTAGTCAGGTATTAATTGTATTAATAATTGTATTAATTAATTAACAGGTATTAATTGTAAAAAATTCCAAGTATTTTTTTTTTTTCCCCTTTTGCTTATTGTCTTGCTTAAAAATATTAGCATTGCTAAAAGTAGTACTTATAGTTTACCAAAGCTTTTTTTTATTCTGTTATTAATTTTATCTGAATTTATTGTATATTTTATCATAATTATATTTAATTTATTGAAACACCACTGCATATAGTGTTTAAAGCTTTTATTTAAACAAAAATCATGTTAAATCAACAGGAGGTAACATGGCATAAAAACGACATAAAAAATCATGTTCATTTGACAAACATAAGTTAAGAAACATAAACGGAGATAAATTATATTGAGAGAACATAAAAAAAAATATGTACAACTGGTGATTTTTTTTTTTCAATGTGCATTATCACCGTAGTGGAAGACCTTCAAACAAATATCACGTAATTTACGTCTCTACGATGATTGGTTGATATACCCATATGTTACACCTGGCTCAAAGATGTAACATTAAGGGAGACAACACAGCGGAATTAGCTCAAACATAATATTTATTATAACCAACTAACCCAAATAATATAATCAGGACGTCAGTTTCAGTAAATCAGTATGAAATGTAAGTGAATGAATGCCATAATGAAGTGTGGTCAGCGCCAGTGGTAAATGCAAAACAAAATATAAAACACATAATGGAACGCGGCTCTGGCAAACTGCCCGAACAACGGGGAACAGGCCACTGGAACTCGTGTACCACGCATATATACACAAGCGAAGACAAGCATCAGGTGAACCAAAGGCACGCCCCCAATCACGATCCTGCAACAAAGAAAGAAACACAAAAACCCCCAACACCAACCCACTCAATCCTAACACACACCCCCCCTTAAAAAAAAAAAAAAAAAAAAAAAAAATCCCCACCAAATCCACAAAACTAATACAATTAAGAATAATACACAACATACATCGAGGTAGGTCACTCACATCAATTGAAGAACACCCTTGCATCACTCCAACATAGGGGCACGTGACAAAGTGTCCGCTAACACATTCTCAATCCCCTTAATGTGTTTAATGGTCAGATTATAAGGCTGTAAGAAAAGTATCCATCTCATTAAACGTTGGCTCGGACTCTGTAAAGAGTGAAGAAATGTTAAGGGATTGTGGTCTGAATAAATGACAACTGGAGACCCTCCCCCCACATATACATCAAAATACTGAAGGGCCCAGATCAACGCCAGCGTTTCTTTTTCGATAACAGAATAATTGAGTTGATACGAATTAAACTTGCGTGAAAAATAACTAACAGGGTGAGTAAGGCCATCAGCATGAGTCTGCAAAAGAACCGCTCCGGCTCCCACTTGACTTGCATCCACCTGAATCTCAAATGGAAGACCACTTTGGGGCGCTGCTAACACAGGAGTCGCAGTCAACAACAGCTTCACATTCTCAAATGCCTTTTGACAGTGTGAAGTCCACTCAAATCTAGAAGCACCCTTTAGAAGGTTAGTCAGTGGACAAATAACAGATGAGAATTTGGGGCAAAAGTTACGGTAATAACTGGCCATCCCAATAAACCTCATAAGCTCTTTTTTAGTACAAGGAATGGGAAAATTCTCAATCGCACTTACTTTAGCACGCAAAGGGCGCACCACACCTTGACCCACCTCCTTTCCCAAATACGAAACTGTTGCTCGTGCAAAATCACATTTAGCTAAATTAACTGTTAACTTAGCCTCCGCCAGACGCCGAAATAACTCCCGTATTCGTGTCACATGCTGAACCCAATCATCACTGAAAATAATAACATCATCTAAATAAACCGCACATCCTTCTAACCCCGAGACAATACCATTCATAAGTCGTTGGAATGTAGCCGGAGCATTCCGCAAACCGAAACTCATTACAGAATAAGAGTATAGCCCCGATGACGTAATAAAAGCAGTGATTTCCTGTGCTCGAGGTGTCAAAGGCACCTGCCAGTATCCTTTAAGCAAATCAAATTTGCTAACATACTTGGCAGAGCCCACTTGATCCACACAATCATCCATCCTCGGGAGAGGAAAAGCGTCAGGTTTAGTGATTTTATTAATTTTTCGATAATCCGTACAAAATCTCAGTGTCCCATCCGACTTTCTTACCAATAAACACGGCGAGGCCCAACTCGAACTGGATGGTTTCGCGATGTTATTCTCCAACATATACTGAATCTCAGTCTCCAATTTTAGCGCTGGCATATAGGTGACGCATCACCCACATCCACGTCATGCTCTATCAAATGGGTTTGTGATGGAACATCGCCAAACAACAACAAAAATTCACCTATTAACTGTGATAATTCTGCTCGCTGCCATCTAGGTAAATGAGACAACAACCGCTCCAAATCTTTCAAAGTTTCAGAATTTTTTAATCGAGGTTGCATTACCGCATCATCTAAGACCTTAACTCCTTCTTCCTCCCCCACCAAAGATTGATTCAGCCCGTCAATCACCGGACTGACCACAACAGATGACTTCACATCAATCTGATCATCGCGGGAGAAGAAAGGCTTTAACAAATTGACATGACAGACCTGAGTTGTTTTCCTTCTGTCCGGAGTAGCGATTTCATAATCAAGATCGGAAAGCACACGAACAACAGTATAAGGACCCATAAATTTCGCACAAAACGGAGAATTCATCAATGGCAACAATGCCAAAACCTGATCGCCAGGATAAAATATGCGCTGTTCAGAATGTCGATCAAAAAGCTTTTTCATTTTACTCTGTGCTTTTTCCAAGTTTTTTCGTGCAGCGTGACCAGCCATAAACAAACGTCTTCTAAAACCATTTACATATTCCAGCAGACTTTTTGGTGGTTGTTTACCCTTTAACTGCTCTCCAACAACGGCAAGAGGACCGCGCACCTTATGCCCGAAAACTAAATAATTTGGACTAAAATTTAAACTAGAGTGCGTGACCTCCCTTGCGGCTAACAAGAGCCACGGAAGGCCTTCTTCCCAATCTCTATTTAATTCAACACAATACGCCCGCAAAAGAGATTTAAGCGTTTGATGAAACCGCTCCAGCGCACCCTGACTCTGAGGATGGAATGCGCTGGAACAGCGATGTTGAACTCCCAACTGCTTTAAGATGTCCGCAAACATTTTAGAAGTAAAATTCGATCCCTGGTCACTTTGAATGACTTTAGGAATCCCGAAGATCGAAATAAACTGGGACAAGGCTTTTACCACAGACCGAGTGGTGATGTTACGCATGGCATAAGCCGCCGGGTAGCGCGTACTTTGACACATTACAGTCAACAGAAACTTACTTCCAGATCTAGAAGGAGGTAACGGACCAACACAGTCTATTAACAAATATCCAAAAGGCTGCTCAACGGGAGGAATTGGACATAATGGAGCCTGTTTCAATGATTGATTAGGTTTCCCTGTCACTTGGCAAGTATGATATGTTTTAATAAACTGCGAGATCTCCTTTTTCAACAACGGCCAATAAAAGTGCTGCAAAACTCTGTCATAGGTCTTCTTCACGCCCAAGTGGCCAGCTATATCCCCATGGGACAGTTCAAGTATTATGTGTCTAAATTTCTCAGGTATAACAACTTGAACAAGTGACTCACCACCACATTCCTCTTTCGGACCAAGCCACTTGCGCAAAAGCACGCCTTCCTCAATAAAATATCCAGTTGGGGTACTTTCAACATCCTCCGCTGGAACAACAGCATCGAACAACCTTCGTAACCCAGGATCCTCCCTCTGGGCGCTGATGAGGTCTGCACGAGAAATTTGTGGTAACAAAGACAATCTAGCAGCAACAGACTTAACCGGTATGCAAGTGTCACGCAAATGCATCTCTTCGTCATTCGACATCTTGGCTTTAGACCGCGTCACAACACAAGATGTGTCCTCTAAACACTCACGACACCCCTGATCAGAAATAGGAGACGGAGTGACAATCGGTGACGGGGCTATCACCGGCCACACGCACTCACCCGCCAAATTATTACCCAGAATGATCTCCACTCCCTCCACGGGCAAAGAAGGGCGCACTCCCATAGTCACTTCTCCATTGACCAACTGTGATTGTAAAATAAACTTGTGCAAAGGAACAGACAGTGTTTGGAGTGTAATCCCACGAATTAAAACATTCTTACCAACATAAGAACTAAATGAAAATGGAAGTACAGACTCCAAAATGAAGGACTCCGATGATCCCGTGTCTCTGAGGATCCTCACAGGTACACGCTCATGCCCCTTTAAAAAAGAAACAAACCCTTCCGAAAAAAATGGTTTATATCCAGTATTGCATTTACTTTCAGAAGCATTCTTTGTAAACAGATCTTCCATAGACGGTACAGATGGACAACAATTTGCTAAAAGCACAGAAGCAGAATTCTTATTCCTACCACGACCCTGTTTATTTTCCAATACAGGACATTCGTTCTTCCAGTGTCCGACTTCCAAACAATAACGACACATAGAGTCAGATATCACTCTTGAAGAAGGTGAAACACGATCATTTCGTTGTGTTTGTTTATGATAAAATGGATTCCCGTAACTAAATCGATTCTTATGAGTCAAAACAAAGTCATCTGCTAATGTTGCAGCTTCAATAGCAGTGCGAGGTTTATTTTCGTTAATGTACACTGCGATTTGATCGGGAACAATATTTTTTAACTGTTCAATAATCATCATTTCGCGTAACTCAATAAATGATTGTACGTGAGATGTTGTACACCAGCGATCAAAATGATTACTTAATTCTCTCGTAACTTCTAAATGTGTCTGTCTCTCACCTTTTCTCCAATTGCGAAAACGTTGTCTATAAGCCTCAGGAACGAGCTCAAAGGCTTTTAACACCGCAGTTTTTACACTTTCATATTTCTTCCTTTCCTCGACTGAAAGCGCAGTATACGCCTCCTGGGCTTTCCCCACCAATACAGATTGAAGCATAATTGTGCGATCGGATTCAGACCACCCGCGTTCATCTGCTATGGTTTCAAATAAAGAAAAAAAAACATCCGGATCTCTCTCATTGAACGCAGGCAGCAATTTCAAATTATTAATAATATCAAAGGAATAATCCGAACGATGAATAGATGATCTGCGCTCACCACGAAGTTTTAAACTCTCCACCTTTAACTGAAACTCTTGGTTTTGTCGCTCTGCCGCTAATTTTGCTCAGATTTCATTTTTTCAAACTCAATCTCACGCTGTTTCATCAAATCATCCAATTTACGCTTTTCTATTTCCATTTCACACTGACGCATTTCTTTTTCGTGCAATTGTTGCATTTTAATTAATTATTTCTGCTGCTCAAACCACAGCCCAACCAACGAGACTGATTTCAGAGCTGCAGGATTAACCTCAGCTGTCACTTGTTTTGACATAATTGGCAGAATCTGAAGCTCACACAATTGACCTCTTACCGTTTCTCTAACATCGTCCTTTCTTAATCGCTTATCAATGCCAACTAACTCATAGCAGTCTACTATTTCCCACAGCTGCTTCTTAGAACACAAATTTAATAATTCATTTGAAGGAGCTTTACGAAATTCCTCAACTGATGTCATTTTCCCACCACCCAAAATCCAAGTCTACAAAAAATAACTCCCAACGAATTAACTAAATAACCTACTATTACACAATTCAGCTCAGGTAAGCTGAGCTGAATTGTGCAAAAGAATATATATCAGCCTAGCCTCCCCAGTGACATTCTTCAGTACTGAAAGTGAACACTCAGTGGTAATTGGCTATTTTTTCCCCCTTCTCTACATCTCATATAGTGCAGAGGTTTTCAAACTTTGGGTCATGACCCTTGGCGCACTGTGTCATTGATGCAGCCATTTTCTTTTTCCCACTGCGATGATGTGAACTGCGAAGGCTTCAGTAGAGTTATATTAGTAGCCAGTGTTTAATTTTTATGCTGAATTCGATTTTTTCATGAGGAAAAGAGGCCCTGAGACAGACACCCCTTCAAATTAAGCAGCAGAAAACACTGTCAGCAGCCCAACTCTGCTGCAAAGCCAGAGATAAGCAGGAAACATCATAACAGAAATCCATAGTAAGGCCATATAAAGATGACTTTTTGAAGTTTGGGTTCGTGAATTTGGCTTTGAAACTCCAGATTCACATGCTGGACTGAATTTAACTCCTTGCTGCAGCTAACCTCTGAATACGTTGAAAACTCAGCACAAAACAAAAAAATAAAAAATAAATAAAAAATCTTGGTTCTGGATTAGCTTCTCCACCGAGTATCCGATGCTGAGCAAAGCTAGCATTTAATTGTTACTGCCTTTTAAAACTACCTATATGTATGAAACTGGATTCTCAGTTTTAACCAAAATGAAGACGAAAGAACAAAACAAGTTGAATGCTTCTCCGGACATGCGTGTTGCCCTTTTAGCCTGTGAACCAGTTTGGGATCAGATTATGCAGAACAAGCAGGCGTACCCATCTCTTTAAAGTAAGATATGTACACACACGCCTACAAATATGTGACTTGTATACTTCTTGTGCTTCTAAATTAATAATATAAATAAGATGATTAAGTACACAGGGCACAAATTCAAACTGCCCATTATCAAACATTTTAGTATAATTATTTTAAGTTTAGCTGTATTTCATAATATCTGGAACCAGGGCCTCATCACACTAATTCATATAATAATTAATAATGACAGCAGTTTAGGTAAATGTTGATGAAAATATAATCTCCTCATTATTTATTGACTTCAGTATTTTAAATTATTTGAATCTGGATCTAACAGATGAGCCTATATACTGTCTGGATGTCTCACCCATTTCATTGTGAGCACATAATTTATAAAGCAGCTTTTGCATACAGAAGGTGTTTTGCATGAGCAGCACAAGCTTCACTGCTCTGCATGTGTTTATAACTCTATGAACTGAGCATGACATGATCAAGAGCTCTTCTTCATCAACCAACAAACATGACTTTCAGCATCATATTTGTCTGGATTCTGGCAGTGTTTTGTCAAGGTTTGGAAACTGATTTATGTTTCTACTTTCCAAAGATTAATGACTGTGAAATAGTTGACTTTCAATGTTCTTCACTTGACAGAATCTATTGGGCAGGTGACAGTGACTCAAACTCCTTCACAGCTGCTCACTCAAACTGGACAAGAAATCAAAATAAAGTGTACAAATAGCAGCAATGTTTGTTGCTGTTGTGGTGGGAGTGGATGTCTTAGCTGGTATCTACAAAAACCTGGAGAAGCTCCTAAACGACTTATTTATGGAGGGAATCAACGACAGTCAGGAACTCCATCTAAATTCAGTGGCAGTGGATCTAACAATGATTTCACTCTGACTCCATCAGTGGAGTCCAGACAGACAGATACAGGAGATTATTACTGTCTGAGTTACCACTGTTCTAGTGGTTATGTGTTCACACAGTGATAAAAAGTCGTACAAAAACTTCCATCAGTCAGAGTCACAGTGACTGCACTGATACAGCTGAGAGATACTGCAGCTCCTCTACAACACAATCACACACAACACTGATCAACACAAACACTAATAATTAACAGTCAACATGAATATTTCTGAAGAGAATGTGTCAGTGTTTTAATATGATCATTATGTTTTAGGAATAATATATTATCCCTGTCAATCAAACTGAACAGACTGCATTCAGTCACTTCTGCTGTCTAGATGTGATGCTTTCCATTTGACCCACAAAATGATTTAAAACTTTATACAATTAATATCAGAATGGCCGCTTCTTGATTCATGATTATGGATTTGTTATTATTTTAATTACATTTCACACTCTCCAAAATATGTAATGATAAGTTTGTCTGTGTGCTGCTTGATTACAGCAGAAGTGAAACTGGTCTGTTTCAGTCCAGATCATGTAACCAATCAAACAGTGACACTGGGAGTGTGGGCTGAAAATCCCATTTGCATTGTCAGGGTGGAGTGATTCTGATCCTCTCAGAATAGAGCAGCTCTGTCTCCAGAGACCATGTTCAAACCCCAAGAGCTTTATTTGACTAGATTTACTGCTACTGATCAAGCTTCTGGAAAGCACCTGAACAAACACTACATGCATCTTCATCTGTTAGTTGAATGATGTTGTCAGACACAAATGGAACTTGTTGAGAAGCTTTATTGAATATTGCAACAAACACAGCAGATTAAAAGACCAGCCAGTGCTTTGACACTGGAGCTCTCTTTAAGAATTGAGTTGTAAATGACTACAGATGAAGCTCTAGACTTATGTGAATCCTGCCTGACACAGGACACACACACATACATACGGCTCATCTTCTTGAGAGAGCAGTGCTCAGTGATCAGCAATCCGAGCGACTAACAGCGACTCTTGGTGAACGAGGCCTCATGAGGAGTTGCATCATGTGTTACTTTGCAGATGTACTGATCTACCTCTTCCCAGCGTGCTTTGCTGATTGTCAGGACGCTACTGCGGCTGTAATGGCCGTCCCGCTCGCTCTCTGCGCTGGTCACAACCCCCTCTGTGACCTCTGAGCCATCCAGTGTCCAGCTCACCTGCGCCCCCTGTGGAGAGTAAGAGCTGAGCAGGCAGAGCAGTGCTGCTGAGTCTCCAGAGATCTGCAGAGAAGAGGGTGGCAGCAGAGACACTGAGGGCTTCACTTTGGGACCAGCTGCAGGGGAAAAAAAAACCAACACATTCACAAACACAAAAAAAACACAAACACTACATACATTTCAATGAAACTTCATAAATTAATTAAAAAACAAAAAAAATTTTAGATATTTACTGCTTTAACCCCAAGTAGTTTTTATATCACTAAATAATGTCTTTGCATTTTAGTTAGGTGAAATATTCAACTGAAAACTAAATTTCAAACAGAGATTGTGTGGCTACAAATGATAGCGTAGTTAAGAATTAGAAACTTAATCAAATTAGTTATATATCAATTTTAATTTCAATTTCAAGTTTATTTATCAATGTCAGTGACAATTTGCATATTAAAATGCTTAGGTTGAGGCTCAGGCATTCTACATTAGTGCATTACAGTATAAGTGCAATTTAATTTCTCCAAAAAATAATAATTAATAAATAAATTACATTTAAAGTGCATATACTTGTAAAGCAAACAGTCATCATGTGGTATATATAAGTAATGTTATATATTTTTTGTATAAACTGTGCTTGTGTTAAAATGCACTGAATTATAAGCACAACATGAGCAAAATATATTCAAAACATTGACATTTTAACGTATATTTTTCATTTAATCATTTTTTTTCCATGTATAATACATATGTGACAAACTAATACAATTGAGAGTGAGCCACAGTATGAAGAAGTGAATAATTCAGTTCTTCTGAATATCTCAATATTTTAGCTGAAATACTGTAAAACTATATATATATATATATATATATATATATATATATATATGAGTGACACTTTTCAAGAAGTGTATTTAACTAACAATGAGCAATACATTTGTTACAGTTTTTTATTAATATTTGTTAACATTGATTAATAAAGGTACAACTGTTCATTGTTACTTTATGTTAACTCAAGTCCATTAATTAATATTAACAGATCTTTGGATTTTCATACTGTATTAGAAAACTCTGCAATCAATATGAACTGCAATTAATAAAAAGTTCATGGTAACTAATGTAGTTAACTAATGTTAACAAATGACACATTGTAAAGTGTTACCAAAATATTACTGTTAGAGAAAAAAAAAAAAAAAAATATATATATATATTTATATATATAAATGTAAATTGTATGTTTGCAGTAGAGAATTAAAAGACAAACTTACCGAGCACCAGTTTAGTTCCTCCACCGAAAGTCCACCACAGTGATACAATCTAATGAAACGGTCGTACAAAAACCTCTATTCCACTCGAGTGAACACAAACTCTAGCAGAGAGAGAGCAAACAACACTTCAACACACTGATAGTTGAAACACTTCAGCTTTTGGCAACACTCCGTCATTTAGCTTTGGTAAAATACTCTTCAAAAAGTATGAACAAAACAACACTTACACCCAAATTATTGTTATTTGTTAAAATTAAAATGTTTGTTATTTCTTGAAGAACAATGTAATTTTTTTCCATAATCAGTTGAAGAGAATATGTATCTCATTGACAATAGCATGGTTCAGTTTGACTTTATAATATTTCTCATTCAGACTTTTGTTGTGTGCTGACTAACACTTTTTCGAGGAATTGTATTTCATGATTTTTAATGTGACCTTTGACATTTTCTTCATCATGATTTACAGAAAAAAACCTGAAGCTTCAGACAAATGAATCAGTAATTCTGAAATTCTCAATGATGAGTCCTGATGATCTTTATACAAGAGGGAAACAGGCCACATGAAAAGACTTCCTATATAGCGACATGTCAACATTGATTCAGCATTAAAAAACCACAATGGGCATAAAATCAACTTCTTTTTTTAGGTTACCTTAATTACAGTAAAACTGATTTTCAGATACTAGTATAACGTAATTTTACTACTAAAACAAGTAGTGATTTTTACTATCACAATATTTATTTATTTTAAATAGTCTGATATGAAAAATGCATTAATTTCATTGACACAGAAAGAAAAAAAACAATTTTTATTCATAATGTTGGTTTCTCCTTGTGGTGGCCACCATGCTGAGATCACAGGACCAGATGAATACTACTAACGTAACTCCTCTATTATTGGATACTTTCACTTAATAAATAAATGAATCATGAGCAACTACATGGTATTTCTACAGTGGCCCTCAAATCATGTGGGCACACAATAAAGGAGTACTGTCCAATAAGTCATTTTAATAAATCCACAAAAGAGACCAAAAAACTCCAAAAAAGAATCATACAAACAAACAACACATGGGGAACATAATCAGGGAGAAAGAGAACAGGTGATGGAACTAATCAAAAACCACAGAAACTAACTAGAGGGGAAAATGGGAACCTATAGGAATCAGACAGGCAACACATGCGTAGGAAAATAAAAGCAAACCAAAGCAGGCTATAATCCTGACAACAATAAATGAACAAAACAATTATTTTTCAGTTGATGAATATGTAATAATCAGTAAATGGTTTAAAATGTTTTAATGTAAAATATTATTCAAAAAGACAGTTTAGCAGCACAAGCTTTTGTAAATCCTGCCCACTTCTTTGCATTGACAGCACATGCTTCAGTGCTCTGAGAGTGTTTATAGTGCTGTGAGTTGAACACTTCATGATTGAGAGCAGAACAGAACAGAATCTTCATCATCACACAAGACAAAACAACAATGAACAACATCATTATTTTGATCTGGTCTTTCACACTGTTTGCTCAAGGTTTGTGTGATAAAATGGTGTGATATTCTTTGAAATGTAAAATATTAATAATTTACAGTAATTTTTCGTAATTTTACAGTAATTCTTTCTTTCAGAGTGTAAAGGACAGTACACTGTAACTCAGAGTCCATCAATGACAGCAGCTCAAGGACAAGAAGTCAGAATAAACTGTAAAACTAGCAGTAGTGTATGTGGTGGTGATGAGTTGCACTGGTACTTGCAGAAACCTGGAGAAACTCCTAAACTCCTCATATATGATGCAACAAGCCGTTACACTGGAACTCCATCTAGATTTAGTGGCACTGGATTTGGCAGTGATTTTACTCTGACCATCAGTGGAGTCCAGACTGAAGATACAGGAGATTATTACTGTCAGAGTGTACACTGTCCTAGTAACTATGTGTTCACACAGTGATAAAGAGTCGTACAAAAACCTCCATCAGTCAGAGACACAGTGACTGCACTGATACAGCTGAGAAATACTGCAGTTGCTGATCAGAGGATGTAACACAACTTGTTGTACCAGAATTTAATAAGACTTCAGATTTCTAGATTAGTAATAAGATATACAGTTAATATAATATTAAGCATGTTTACATTACCTATACAATAATGTTATTTATTTTTATTTTTATAGTAGTTTTGTTGTACTAAAACTACTAGTACAATGTGGGTCATTGATTTGTTTTTCAAACACAGCTTCATCATGAATCAATGTAGTTTATCATTAAAAACTGCATCAATAAATTGCCTAAAGGCTGCAAATTATTGTAGAGAGAAACATCAGTCAGAGTGATTCAGTAACAGCTGTGAGTGACACAGATACTGAAGGACACACATCAGAATGAATCATTCACTGTGTCTCATCACAGAGTCAAAAGTTGATTCAAACATTCAAACGGTCAGTATGAACTGATGAATATGAACAAACCTCATCTATCCATAAGTCCAACTCAACTGACTCATTTCAGAGAATAAAGTGTCAATCAAACTCATATTTAAGTGATCTGTTCCTCTCAGGATAGAGCAGCTCCATGTTCAGTGTTCTCACATTACAGTAAAACTCAAAATACTTAGAAGAACAATCAAGACATGAAGATACAACTTCTTTGGTCTCCATGTGAGACATCAGTGAGAATCCAGAGGAGAGAGTGAGTGGATCTACTCTGAACACTGATCTCTCCTCACTCCTTACTGTCTGTCTGTTTTCTATCATTCATATTCATATTATCAGTACTGGAGATTCTAACATAATTTGTAGAACATGAGCATGCATGAAGAAATTCATCTGAGGTCAGAGTATGTGAGCGGAGTGGAGAGGCAACAATGAGATTGACAGCTGCCTGATCTGTGTATGAAGATCATTTACATAGAGAGACACTTTGCATGAGAGTGTTTATAGTGCTGTGAGTTTAACACTTCATGACTGAGAGCAGAATAGAACATAATCTCTATCATTACACAAGACAAAACATCAACAATGAACAACATCCTCATCCTCATCTGGACACTCATGCTGTTTGCTCATGGTTTGTAGTACAACTTTCATGACATGAATTATTTTAAAATGTGAAATATACATAAATTTTAATTTGTGTCTTATTTGTATTTAATATTTTTTTTCAGAGTGTAGAGGACAGTACACTGTAACTCAGAGTCCATCAATAACAGCAGCTCAACCAGGACAAAATGTCAGAATAAACTGTAAAACCAGCAGTTCAGTGTATAGTGGTAATTACTTACACTGGTACTTACAGAAACCTGGAGAAGCTCCTAAACTCCTCATATATGCTGCAACAAGCCGTTACACTGGAACTTCATCTAGATTCAGTGGCAGTGGATCTGGCAGTGATTTCACTCTGACCATCAGTGGAGTCCAGACTGAAGATACAGGAGATTATTACTGTCAGAGTTTCCACTATCCAAACAGTAAATATGTGTTCACACAGTGATAAAGAGTTGTACAAAAACCTCCATCAGTCAGAGTCACAGTGACTGCACTGATACAGCTGAGAGATACTGCAGCTGCTCTACAACACAACCACATACAACACTGTATGATCACAGAGTTGAAATGAATGAATGAAAAATAAACCTGTCATATATATATATATATATATATATATATATATATATATATACATATAGACGGACTAACCAAGCACCAGTTTGGTTCCTCCTATGAATGTGTACCACAGTGATAAAATCTAATGCAACAAATAAAAAAAAATGTACAAAAACCTCTATTCCACTCGAGTAAACATAAACTCCAGCAGAGAAAGAGCAAACAACACTTTAACACACTGATAGTAGAAACCTCAACTGTTAATGACATTCAGTCATGTAGTTTGATCAAAATGATTTTCAAAAAGACACAAGAAAACACTTTCATACAAAATCCTTTGTCGTGTGCTGATATAACACATTCTTAAGAAATGCATGTGATGAGCTTTGTCGTCTGAGGTGACCTTTGACCTCTTTTATCATTGATGATGTCATGGAGTTTATCATGATGATATTCCTGTTATTCATATGCAGCTCAATCATCATGATTTACAGAAAAACTACAGCTTCAGACAAATTAATCAGTCATTCTGATCATTTCAGACTCACATGGTTAAATGCAGACTTACTCAGAAACATTTTATAAATTATCAGCTAATTTCAAGAGGAGAGCATGGCATCCGCACTGCAAAGATAAGTTCATCTTGCTTTCAGTTTCATTTGTAGCAGTTTGCGTGTCGGCTTGCTGAAGAGATACTCAGCTACTCATCTGCGGCGATGTTTGTTGCATTAGTGCTGTCATATCTTACTATAACATGCCATATTGCCTATTAAACGCTCTCACATGTTTGCTATTTTAACATTTTGGAAAGATTAAAATTTGCATGTGTAGTTTCATCAACCAGATGCAGTTTCATTTGGAATGAGACCCAGACTACCTCCTTAAATTGTTTGATAGATTGTTTTTTTTTAATTAATCTCAAAAGCATTTCAGAGGGCATTTACACCTGGTCTTTTCACGAGTGGATATCCAATCAGAGAAATCAGGGCTGTAAACAAAGTACCCCGTGGGTGAAAGCCGAAATAAGTAAATGCTATTTTAATTTGTACTTCTGAAAAAAAAAAAACAATAATAATAAAAAAAAAAAAAATATATATATATATATATATATATATATATATATATGACATTAATCTTTGACTCTGTATCAGGGGTCAGGAACCTTCTTTCACCAAAGAGCCATTTTTTTATTATTTGGGGCAAGTGCATTTTCCTAAAAGAGCCATTGAAAAATAAATAAATGCATAAATAATAATAATAATAATAATAATAATAATAATAATAAATAACAATATATTACTATAATAATAAAAAAAAATATGTTGTTGAAAAATACGTTGAAGCTAAATGCATGAATGAAAACATGCACATTTTAAATTCTGGATAATATATATATATATTATCCAGAATTTAAAATGTGCATGTATATATATATATATATATATATATATATATATATTATCCAGAATTTAAAATGTGCATGTTTTCATTCATGCATTTAGCTTCAACGTATTTTTCAACAACATATTTTTTTTTATTATTATAGTAATATATTGTTATTTATTATTATTATTATTATTATTATTATTATTATTTATGCATTTATTTATTTTTCAATGGCTCTTTTAGGAAAATGCACTTGCCCCAAATAATAAAAAAATGGCTCTTTGGTGAAAGAAGGTTCCTGACCCCTGATACAGAGTCAAAGATTAATGTCATATCATTGAGCAAAACATAAACAAAATTTATTTTACAATGAATCAACATGTAATTATCAATAACTGGTTCAAAATATTACTCTAAAAGTAAAATATTATCTATGAACACTGTAATGTTGGTAGCACCGCAAGTTGTAAATCCTTCCCACTTCTTTGCATTGTCAGCACATGCTTCAGTGCTCTGAGAGTGTTTATAGTTTAACACTTCATGATTGAGAGCAGAACAGAACAGAATCTCTATCTTCACACAAGTCAAAACAACAACAATGAACAACATCATCATCTTCATCTGGACCATTGCAGTATTTATTCATGGTAGGATGTTTACTTTTGATATTGATGATATGTTATTGTTGTGTTTATCATTTTATTTATCTGCTATAAAGAATATTTGCTTTATTTTCTCATCTTCAGGATCCAGAGGAGTCACTGTGACTCAGCCTAAAGTTAAAACTGTCCAACAGGGTCAAAGAGTTACAAAAGAGTGTAGTACAGATATAGGAATACACTATGACAACTTAGCCTGGTATCAGCAGAAACCTGGAGAAACTCCTAAACTTCTGATTTATGATATAAGAAGCCTTTATTCAGGAACTTCATCTAGATTCAGTGGAAGTGGAACAAACTATGGAAAGGATTTCACTCTGACCATAAGTGGAGTCCAGAATGAAGATACAGGAGATTATTATTGTCAGAGTTACCACAGTGATCCAGTGTTCACACAGTGAACCTCCATCAGTCAGAGTCACAGTGACTTCACTGATACAGCTGAGAGATACTGCAGATGCTCTACAATACAATCACTAACAAACATAACACAACATCATTACAATCGACATCAATCTTTTATTTCTGAAAAGAATGAGTCAGTGTTTTAATATGATTATCATGTTTAATATATGATCCCTGTCAATCAAACTGAACAAACTGCATTCTGCATTCAGTGACTTCTGCTGTCTGGATGTGATGCTTTACATTTGACCCACAGAAATTACATTCTTACACATTTATTGTTGGAATGACTGATCCTTGATTTGTGATCATGGATTTTTATGATTTTTAATGAAATTGTCATATATTATCTTTTTGAAAAGTAAGTTTGTCTGTGTGCTGCTTGACTACAGAAGTGAAACTGGTCTGTTTCAGTCCAGATCATGTAACCAATCAAACAGTGACACTGGGAGTGTGGGCTGAAAATCCCATTTGCATTGTCAGGGTGGAGTGATTCTGATCCTCTCAGAATAGAACAGCTCTGTCTCCAGAGACCATGTTCAAACCCCAAGAACTTTATTTGACTAGATTTACTGCTACTGGAAAGCACCTGAATGAACACTACATGCATCTCCATCTGTTAGTGGAATAATGTTGTCAGACACAAATGGAGCTTGTTGAGAAGCTTTATTGAATGTTGCAGCAAACACAGCAGATTGAAAGATCAGCCAGTGCTTTGACACTAGAGCTCTCTTTCAGTATTGAGTTGTAAATGACTACAGCTGCAGCACTAGACTCATGTGAATCCTGCCTGACACATGACACTCAGATACAGCTCATCTTCACGAAAGAGCAGCACTCACTGGAGAAACAGAGCACGCAGAGCAGTGCGGCTGAGTCTCCAGAGATCTGCAGAGTAGAGGGCAGCAGCAGAGAAACTGAGGGCTTCACTGTGGGACCAGCTGCAGGAGACAAACACAACACATTCACAAACACAAAGAAAACAGTTTAATTACATACATTTCAATTAAACCTCATGAATTAAATAAAACATATTAAGATATGGACTGCTTTAACTCCAGTAGTTTTTATATCCCTAAATAATGTCTTTGCATTTTAGTTATGTGAGATATTTAACTCAAAACTCAAATACTGAATTACAACAAGTACAACCTGAGCAAAAGAGATTCAAACTCATTGATCAATCCTCAGAAAGTAGTTTTGTCTTTTTTACATGTATAATATATTTGTGATAAACTAATCAAATGAAGAGGGAGCCATATTATGAAAAAGTGAAAAATTCAGTTCTTCTGAATATTGAAACATGACAAAATTTCAAATGAAATATTTACTGTAAAACTGTTTCAAAATGGGTAACACTTCGCAAAAAGGTTCATTAATTAATGTTAATTAATGAACCTAACTAATATTAGCTAACAATGAGCAATACATTTGTTGCATTATTTATTAATCTTTGTTAACATTGTTTAATAAAATCACAACTGTTCTTCACACATTGATAGTAGAAACACTTTAGCTGATGACAACACTCAATCATGTAGTTTTGGTGACATACTCTTCAAAAATAATGAACAAAACACTTCCACACAAAATCCTTGTTATTTTTTATAATCAAAATATTTGTTATGTGTTGAAGAATAATGTAATTGTTTTCATAATAATTTCAAGAGCCTATATTTATCACACACATATTGACTAACACATGATTCAATTTGACTTTATAATACAGTATATTTCTCATTCAGTCTTTTGTTGTGAGCTGACTTACACTTTATTGAGGAAATGTATTTGATGAGATTTGATGTGACCTTTGACCTCTTTTATCATTGATGATGTTGTGGAGTTTCTCATAACAGTGATTCTGTTCTTCATATGGAGCTCAATCATCATGATTCCAAGAAAAACCTGCAGCTTCAGACAAATGAATAGACAGTTGATTAGTTGATTAGCAGCTCAAGTTGTTGTGAATCCTACCTACTTTGCATTGTCAGCACATGCTTCAGTGCTCTAAGAGTGTTTATAGTGCTGTGAGTTGAACACTTCATGACTGACAGCAGAACAGAACAGAATCTTCATCATCACACAAGACAAAACAACAACAATGAACAACATCATCATCTTCATCTGGACAATCACATTGTTTACTCAAGGTTTGTGTAGTAAAATTTAATTACAGTTGTTTATTTATTGAAGTGTAAAATATGAATAATTTACAGTTTTCATAATTTTTCTTATTCTTTCTTTCAGAGTGTAGAGGACAGTACACTGTGACTCAGAGTCCATCAATAACAGCAGCTCAAGGACAAGAAGTCAGAATAAACTGTAAAACCAGCAGTAGTGTATGTGGTAGTAATTACTTACACTGGTACTTGCAGAAACCTGGAGAAGCTCCTAAACTCCTTATATATTATGCAACAAGCCGTTACACTGGAACTCCATCTAGATTCATTGGCAGTGGATCTGGCAGTGATTTCACTCTGACCATCAGTGGAGTCCAGACTGAAGATACAGGAGATTATTACTGTCAGAGTGAACACTAGATCAACAGTAAAGCTGTGTTCATACAGTGATAAAGAGAGTCATACAAAAACCTCCGTCAGTCAGAGTCACAGTGACAGCATTGATACAGCTGAGAGATGCTGCAGTTGCTGATGGGAGGATGACAAAAAACCCAAAGATTATAGCAAAATATTAGAGAGATTTAATACAATATTTATTTTCTTAGTTGCTTACTATACTTATTTAATAGGCATATACAGTGCATCATATCATATTTCATTAATTCATCCTGTGATCATTGTAAAGTGTAGCCAGTATTTCTTTGTCTTGTGTATCTAAATCATCAAACTGGAGAACTATAAATCAAAAAACACACTGAGGCCTGATATGAGACTCTTATGAATGTTTGGACTTCAAAAACTATTAATAAAATGAAACATTTCCCGTCCTGTTTCTACATGGTAAATGTTTATCTATAAAATATAAGCTAATGCTCTGACCCTTTCAATCATCAAAAAAGCTTCAAATCACAGTGCATCATGGAGCATAAAACTCTTCCATGTTTCCCAGCATGAATTGTTTATCTGAATGTATTGTTGAATTTCACCATTGTTGAGGTTTGTATGATGATTGTTGATGTGTCAACAGTAAAAAAAAAATTGTTGTTGTTGCATCTTTGAGAGATGATCACTGTTCTTCTAGTGTAAAAGCAGTACAGTGATCTTTATATAACAGCAGCTGCTTTTGTTAAACAGAATATGTTTATGGTTCAGTAATGCCTCAATCTCACTAATATTTCAATCATCAAACTGCTAGACTTAAAACACTTTAAGACAATAATGAATGTTATAAACATAACTTAACATGATCTGCTTCTTCATCTATCTCTTTCTTTGTCAATACACAAATGCTCTCGAAAAACATTGTTGCAAATGTTGAAAGATGATTAATTTAACAATTATTTTAAAATTCAAGACTGATTTATAGTCTACAAACTACATTCCTACATGTATCTCTTTGTCCAGGTGAGGAGGGCAATGATGATGATCTCTGTATCTTATCTGGTGTAGTGCAGTAGATATGAGGTGTCAGACAGAGAGCTGTGATTCAATTTACAAATGAGGATTCAAACAAGCCACTATTATCATTGAGCCAATTATACTGCTCATGTTTCTGTCTGAATCAATATTATATTTAAGGTGATTAAGTACACCAGGCACAAATTTAAACTGGCAATTCTCAAACATTTTAGTATAATTCTTAATAATAGCTGTATTTCACAACATCTGGAACCAGGACATCATTGCAAGAAGTCAAAAAATAATTCACAATTGCAGCAGTTTAGGTAAATGCAGGTAACAGTAGAATCTCCTCATGATTCATTGACTTCAATATTTTAAATCAGCTTTTGCATTCAGAGGGTGTTGTGCATGAGCAACACAAGCTTCATGCTAACTTAAAACCCACATGCTAAAACAGTTAGTTATGTTATGGATGTGAGGGGTGGGGATAACAGTTCACTAAAATGTTTACAACCAACTCCTTATGATGATTCCAATGAGTCCATTTATCCAATTACATCCTTTGAGTCATGTCATGTGGGTTTTTTGTTGCACATGAAGGGATTGATGTAAAATGTGTTTCCATCATAGTTTATGTGCATATCTTCTTTTTGGATAAAACACTATCTGCCTCAAATACTTTTTTTTTTTTTTTTTGTGCACATTTAGAATTGATGTGCATCTTGACATTTCCATCCAGCATTTTTTATTTGGTTGGACATGTATTAACAGTTTTTTTTTTTCTTCTTCTTCTTCTTCTTCTTCTTCTTCTTCTTCTCTAATTGTGAACACAGGTGAAAATTGCATCAGAGGAGGATGACTTTTCTGCTCCTTCATATATTGCAAGGACAACTTTGCACGCATATGCAGAAGATCTCCAGAAAATCACTGACTCCTGCCCACAGCTGAAAGGAAAAATTGGCAGCATGCCTATTAAAAATAAATTTAGAACATGATTTGTGTGTTTGTTTGTTTTGACTGTTTTTAGTATAAGACAATTTTTAGTGGTAGTAAATTATTATTATTTATTTATTTTTTTTTTTTTCTGCATTCTGTTGTTGGAAAGGTTCTGTTAAATAAAATATGTATTTGTTAACTTAAGTGGCTGTTACACTTACACAGTAACTACAGGTAAACAAGAATAATTTAAGGTGATGCCTTGTTACCCAGGTAACAGGAGGGTAACAAAATTACGTCCCGCAGATGTAACACTTACACAGTAAATACAGGTAATAAGAGGGTAACAAGGCATCTCTTTAAATTACAGCACGCAGATGTTACACTTACACAGTAACTACAGGTAACAAGAGGCTAACAAGGCATCTCTTTAAATTACAGCCCGCAGATGTTACACTTACACAGTAACTACAGGTAACAAGAGGGTAACAAGGCATCACTTTAAATTAAGGCCTGCAGATGTTACACTTACACAGTAACTACAGGTAACAAGAGGGTAACAAGGGATCACTTTAAATTAAGGCCCGCAGAGGTTACACTTACACAATAATTACATATAACAAGGGTGTATGTTTGCACAGTAGTTGTGTATTATGATATATTTGGTAACACTTTATTTTAAGGTGTCCATAATACAGAGTAATTACCTAATTAAGTACTTAGTAGTAGCCACTGTACTTACCTGAAACATAATGTACTGACTGTGTAACTAAGTTATGGAACAGCCTGTACTTACAGTTTGTAATTATGTACATGCAGCTATTGTTACACATATGCAACAGACTGAGTCTGTTACACAGATACTTCTACACTTAAGTACAATCTTGATACACTTTATTTTAAGTAGCTTATGCCTGTGTAATATTCTGTAATTTTAATATAATTGGAAAGGTATTACATGTATTTAGCTGTGTACTAGTGGGTTAAATCAAACTAAGGTGCAGCTGGATAAGGTGTACAGTATAGATATACATGAAGTACACTTAAGTACA
Source organism: Cirrhinus molitorella (assembly GCA_033026305.1). Classification (NCBI taxonomy): domain Eukaryota; kingdom Metazoa; phylum Chordata; class Actinopteri; order Cypriniformes; family Cyprinidae; genus Cirrhinus; species Cirrhinus molitorella. The sequence continues at coordinate 23,348,386 of CM065141.1, forward strand.
ACCTTGATACACTTTATTTTAAGTAGCTTATGCCTGTGTAATATTATGTAATTTTAATGTAATTAGAAAGGTATTACATGTATTTAGCTGTGTACTAGTGGGTTAAATCAAACTAAGGTGCAGCTGGATAAGGTGTACAGAATAGATAAGTAGCTAGCTATGTAATATTAGTATAGTCTGTTACATATTTGTAACAGTAGCTGCCTATTACATGTACATAATTACAAACTACAGGCTGTTCCATAACTTAGTTACATAGTAAGTACATTATGTTTCATGTAAGCACAATGGCTACTACTAAGTACTTAACCCTCTGGGGTCTGAGGGTGTTTTTGGGCCCTGAAAAAGTTTTGACATGCCCTGACATTTGTGCGTTTTTCAGTATCTTAAAAACATATTCATGGCTAAAGTCAGATTACATTGTAATCAGCACAAACTGGGCTACAATAATATGCAAGCAACATGAATGTACATGTTTGTGTTTTTGAGAAAACAACATTTATGCGTGGTTAGTTACACGGACAGAATATTTGTTCACAAGGCTTTTGAGATCTGGATGTGGTAGGCTAGAGTTTTTTCTACACAATGATGTGAAAATCATCTCATTCACTCATTCAAAGAAAACAATATATTGATGTAAATTTACCAAAACATGTTTTGTGATGGAAAGACAATATGCAAGAGATTGACAATGGTCATGAATATTTAGTGATTCACACCTGAGAGAGACAAAGCCCTCCCCTAATGGCCCATCAAGGACACTGTGACTCTCAGGTAAAAAACAATGTGAGAAGATTCAGAGAATGGAGTTTTAGATTAGTTGTATTTTATTTAACACAGTATGATCAAAACATACATGAAGGTAAAGACACATTATTGAGCACTCTGATCTACAGATATGAACAGACTTTGTGTCATTTGTGTTTTTTTTCCTGAATTCTGTTCAACAAGTGAAACAAGTAAATCATACCTGACATTTAAGTGCTTGCAAAACTCATCATCAGTGGTCAAGAAACTTGTTTTGCACTAGAATATCAGTGTAGATGAACATCTGAAGCTGCATCTGAGTTTTATATCTGAGAAACTAATTTATTGTTTAGCAGATCGCGTTCAGAGTATTACTAATAAACATGGTCTAAACATACACTCAGTATAAACACTCATAGGCTATTTTTTATTTTATTTAATTCATTCATTTTTCTATAAATAAATAAAATACATATACAAATATGATCTTATAGTCATAAACACAAGCATGTTTTGTATTGTATAATGCAATACATGCTGTCTAAACATTCTTAGACTCTATCATTCAGTGTTACAGTGTAAACGCTATTACTTTTATATCGCATCTTTTTCTAGAACGTTAAAAACATCCTTGCGTCGTGAGACATTTAGATGCAATGAAATGAAACCTACATCATAGGTTAATTAGGCAATTACTCTGTATTATCGACACCTTAAAATAAAGTGTCACCATATATTTATATGTTACATCATGGGAGCAGCTGGAAACAGGTAATCTAGTTTTTCACTGAATTGCAGTTTCAGCTGTGTTGTTCAGTAATCTCCATGATCAGACATAAAGAAACATTAGTAAGTACTAGTACTAGCATGTATTCTTAAGTAAACTATTTTAAAATCTTATAAAGACTAGGGTGGTTTTTAGTTTTACTATAATTACTAAATTATAATATAGTATACTACAGTTTACCATTACTATAAATGTCATGGAAAATATATGTATACATAATACACACACACACACACACAATAAGTACCCAGTACATAGTGTAAAAATATACTGCATCATATATTTTGTGTTTCATGTGTTACGATAAGGCAACTTGTTGTAAATCATAGCCTAATTGTTGCCTAACACAGCAAGTCATACCACGAATAGTTACACCTTAATTATTAAATAACAGTATAAATACATCTAATTTTCCAAGTTATTACCCCCTTATCCCCCAAACGTTGCACACTGTTTCTGTTTACCTACATGTACGTTCAGCTGTAAGTTATGCTTATGCGGAAACCTAAAGTATGTGTGCCATACATACCACTTAATTTTCAGAATTAATAAATTACAGAATTTCAGAATAGGTACCCTTTAGTTATAAAATACTTAGCTTTTAATATAAATACTTAATTTTAAAGGTTATTACCCCCTTATTCCGTAAACGTTGCATATTGTTCCCTTATACCTACGAGTAGGTACTGTGGAGGTACTCTTTAGTTACAAATAGGTATGCTGTAAATTCTGTTTAATTACGCTATACATTGCGGGTGTAGCGACGAGTCAGGAGTCGTTGGACCCATAAGCAAACGGTTTATTAAACAAAGAGTCGTCGTGCAGGCAGGGTTATCAACAGCAATCGGGTACAGTGGGGGCAAATCCAGAGAATAGTCAGAGTTTGTGCAAGAGTCCGGTGCTGGCAGCAAGCAGGGATAATCCAGTAACAAGGGGGTCGGGGCAAACAGAGAAGTATCGTAAGAGAGGTAACAGTCCAAATCGGTACACAAATAATCAGTCCACAAGGAAAACACTCGGAATTGCAGGCCATGGGCAAGACAAAACTTCACGAGGAGTGAGAAGTAATGGGCGCTATTTATATCCGTGTCTGGCGCCGTGAGATGGCCGACCTGGGCGGAGTCAACCCTAGCACGGGGTCCTGGGAAACAAATTGGTACTAATACTCCGGCGAAGGCTCACACTGCCGGCCGTTGGGGGGAGCCACAGAGCCTAGATTTGTGACATAGCCCCCCTCCTGGGAGCGACTCACGGCACGAGGAGGCCTGGTACGCCGGGGCCTGCCCCGATGTCTGGGGGCTGGTCGATCTGGGTGAGCCTGGTGAAACTCTGTGGTTAGAGAGGGGTCCAGGATGTTGTTTGCGGGAACCCAGGATCTTTCCTCGGGGCCGTAGCCTTCCCAGTTGACCAAGTATTGGATGTGTCCACCCCGGCATCTCGAGTCCAGGATTTCACGGACCTGGTAGGCCTCCTCACCGTCCACCATGATCGGAGGGGGACCTGCTGGACCGGGCTCCTCTAGGATCTCCGGCCCTCTCGGGCCATCAGCGGGCTTAAGGACAGAAACATGAAAGGCGGGTGAGATTCTGAAATTAGCAGGTAGTTTTAGTCTAAATAAAATGGGTGATATTTGTCTGATAATTTGGAAAGAACCCATGTACCTAGGGTTGAGAGCCAAACCCACTGTCCTGGAGCGTAAGGGGGTTGACGAGTGCGGAGGCAATCAGCCTGGCTCTGGGTGCGTTAAACAGCGTGCTGGAGGTGTACGTGGGCCGAGTTCCAAGTCTCCTCACTCTGTTGCATCCAGGTGTCGACCACAGGCAGATTGGAAGGGTTCGCCTGACCAGGGGAAAAGAGGTGGTTGAAAGCCTAAGACACACTGGAAAGGAGTGAGGTTAGTGGAGGGTTGCCGTAGAGAATTCATACTCGGCCCACATAAGGAAGCGACTCCAGTCCTTCTGATGGTTGTGGCAGTAGGTTCGTAAGTACCGGGAGAGCTCCTGATTAAGAAGTTTCACTTGGCCGTTTGACTGAGGGTGGTACCCAGAGGTCAGACTGACATTAATTCCCAACAGCTGGCAAAAGGAAGACCACATATCTTCAGGTAGGCCGTAAAAATGGAAGACAGCGTTACATAGTGACTCGGCTGTTTCCATGGCTGTAGGCAGTTTAGGGAGAGGAATGGACCAACATTCCTTAGAGAAACGATCGACCACAGTGGGTATCGTAGTGTAACCTTGTGAGGGCAGTAGATCAGTGATGAAATCGAGGGAGAGGTGTGACCATGGTCGTTGAGGTATGGGTAACGGTTGTAGCAGGTCCGCTGGGTGTTGATGGGGAACTTTAGTGATGTTGCAGCAGGTGCATGACTGGATGAAGTTGATCGTGTCTGATCGCATGGACGGCCACCAGAAGCGATTAGATAGCAGGTGCATTGTGGCATTGATACCTGGGTGTCCGGAACTGGGAGTAGCATGTACATGAGATAGGACTCGGGGTCTGAGTGACAGGGGTATATAGACGAGGTTATGCAGGCAGTTGGGAGGTGGTGGTTTAAGGTTCTGAGCTTTGTTTTTTTCAGTCATTAGATCCCACTGAACTGGAGCGACTATCCTGGAGGTGGAGAGGATGGGTTCAGTGGATGGTGGTTCTAGATGGCGTTCTGTGATACGGGAGAGAGCATCGGCCTTCGTGTTCTCTGAACCGGGTCTGTAGGTTACTTTAAAGTCGAAGCGGGTGAAGCCCAGCGAGCCTGCCGGTGGTTCAATCTCTTGGCCGATCGCAGGTATTCTAGATTTCGATGATCGGTCAGAACTGTGAATGGATGACAGGACCCCTCCAGCCAGTGCCGCCACTCTTCTAGGGCAAGTTTGATGGCCAGCAGTTCTCAGTTACCCACATAGTAGTTGCGCTCAGCAGGGTTGAGTTTGTGTCAATAGAACGCACAAGGGTACAGTTTGGGTGGATCCACATGGCGTTGGGATAGAATAGCTCTGACACTAGTGCTAGAAGCGTCTACTTCCACAATAAATTCTTTCTCGGGGTCTGGGTGGTGTAAGATGGGAGCACTGGTGAAGCGGTCTTTCAGGTCTTGGAAGGCTTGTAGAGCTGGAGGGGTCCAGATGAGGCGGTAGTTGCCGGATTTGACTAGGGAAGTGAGGGGAGCTGCAAGAGTACTAAAGTTGCGGATAAAATGACAGTAGAAGTTAACACAGCTTAGAAAGTGTTGAAGCTCGCAGAGTGTGGTGGGTTGAGGCCAGTTGGTGACTGCTTGAACCTTTCGATCGTCCATGGCCACACCCTCAGAGCTGATTATATATCACAGGAAGGAAATCTTGGTCCGATGGAATTCGCATTTTTCAATCTTGGGGTACAGATGGTTTGACAAAAGTCTCTGGAGAACTGCTCTGACGTGTTGAACGTGTTCGGTGTAGGTGTCTGAATAAATGAGTATGTCGTCTATGTACACAATTAGCTATCGGTTCAACATGTCCCAGAACAATTCGTTGACAAAAGCCTGAAAGTAGGATGGACTGTTTGCCAGGCCAAAGGGCATCACAAGTTACTCATAGTGGCCTGAGGTGGTAGAGAAGGCCATCTTCCATTCATCCCCCTCCCTGATGCGGATCAGATTGTAAGCACTCCTCAAGTCCAGCTTTGTAAAGATCTTTGTGGTACGCAGCTGTTCCAGGGCTGAGGGGACCAGTGGGAGTGGGTAGCGGTACTTGATAGTGATGTCATTGAGGGTTCTATAATCAATGCAGGGTCTGAGGCCACCGTCCTTCTTTTTAACAAAGAAAAATCTGGCTGAGGCTGGTGATGTAGAAGGTCTGATGAAGCCCTTGGCCAGTTCTTCTTGGATATAGAGTTTCATGGACTCAGACTCAGGTTGTGAGTGTGGAAAGATTAGGCCCTTGGGTGGTTTGAAACCTGGAATCAGATCTATGGTGTAGTCCCCAGGTCGATGTGGAGTTAAATGGGTGGCCAACGTTTTACTAAAGGCTGACCTCAGGTCCTGATATTCTGCGGGAAGGACCTCCACTCCCGTGTGTGGTCTGGTTTGCGGAGGGCTAGGTGAGTCGGCAAGTGAAGGCACGGGTAAGGATTCCCTGGAGGAGAGGCAGTGTTGGCGGCAGTGAGGAGAACATCGGGAGATCTTGTGCAGTGACCAGGAGATGGTGGGATTGTGAAGAGATAGCCAAGGGTAGCCAAGGATTACAGGTGTCTGGGGGGTGGAGATGAGATATAGCCGGATAGTCTTAGTGTGTTGGTTGATGCGTAGGGTGAGGTCCGAAGTGGTGTAGTGAACCTGTCCTGTACCAACTGAAACATTGGGAAAACACAATAGCTGGGGTACATTATGCGTCTTGACAAATTCTGCATCAATGAAATTTCCCACGGCCCCAGAGTCAATCAAAGCAGTGGTATGTATAATGGTGCCGTTCAAAGACAACTCTATAGGCAATGTGAAGTCAGAATGAGGTAGCTCAGAGGGACTCACCGAATTAGGACGTCGTGGTGGCCGGGTAAGACAGGTCATACGAACGTGGACAGGCTGACCACAGTACAAGCAGAGGTTCTCGCGGAAACGTCGATCTCTCTCCTCCAGGGTGAGCTGGGTAGAGCCGATCTGCATGGGCTCGGCCACCGGTGGTGCAGTAGTGGTCGGAGCGGGTGGCGGATTGCGGAAACTGGCAGGGGCGAAACGTGCTTGTCTCCTGGCACGCATCATATTGTTGTACTTGATGGACAACTCAATGTACTGATCCAGGGACAAATTATCGTCGCGGCATGTCAGTTCCGCTTGCAGATCAGTGTTTAATCCAGTGCGGTAGTGTACCTTTAAGGGGCCGTTGTTCCAATCGGTCTGCGCGGCCAGGGTCCGAAAGGAGAGGGCATAATCCGCCGCCGTGTTCCTGCCCTGTCTGAGTGACATTAAAAGCTCCTTGGGATCGCAACCATCAGCAGAGTGTTGAAAGACAGTCTTAAAACGCTGTAAGAAGGCCGCGAAGGAGGTAAACGACGGCTGATCGGGACTCCACACTGCCATTGCCCACTCCAGTGCTGGCCCCGATAGCAGAGAGCAGACAAAGGCAATTCTACTGTTGTCAGTGGGGTACATAGAGGGTTGTTGTTCTATAAACAAAGAACATTGGAGTAGAAAGCCCTTACATTTGGCTGGAGTTCCGTCAAATTTCTCTGGGAGGGTGAGGTGTGGTCCGGCCGTGGCGGTGGCGGCACTGGTGGTGCCATGATTCGCCATGATCGCAGCCTGAAAGGACTGGAGCATCCTTACCAGTTCCTCCGTAAGCGTGGTGAGCCGCGTGATTTGGTATTGATGTGTCGCGAGGATGGAGGCCTGTGCGCTGAGCTCTGAGCTGAGCTGATAAACCGTTGCTGGATCCGGTGGCGGCAAAGTTTTCTGTAACGACGAGTCAGGAGTCGTTGATTAATACAGTTTTTATTAATCTTTGTTAACATTGATTAATAAAAGTACAACTGTTCATTGTTACTTTATGTTAACTCAGGTCCATTAATTAATATTAACAGATCTTTGGATTTTCATACTGTATTAGAAAATTCTGCAATCAATATGAACTGCAGTTAATAAAAAGTTCATGTTAACTAATGTTAACAAATGACACATTGTAAAGTGTTACCAAAATATTATTGTTAGAAAAAAAAAAAAATATATATATATATATATATATATATATATATAAATGTAAATTGTATGTTTGCAGTGGAGAATTAAAAGACAGACTTACCGAGCACCAGTTTAGTTCCTCCACCGAAAGTCCACCACAGTGATACAATCTAATGAAACGGTCGTACAAATACCTCTATTCCACTCAAATGTACACAAACTCCAGCAGAGAGAGAGAGAGCAAACAACACTTCAATACACTGATAGTAGAAACACTTCAGCTTTTGGCAACACTTAAATTAAAATGTAATTTTTTCCATAATCAATTGAAGAGTATATTTATCTCATTAATAGACACGGTTCAGTTTGACTTTATAATATTTCTCATTCAGCCTTTTGTTGTGTGCTGACTAACACTTTTTCAAGGAATTGTATTTCATGATCTTTAATGTGACCTTTGACCTCTTTTATCAAGGATGATGTTGTGGAGTTTCTCTAATTAATTCTTCTGTTCTTCATATGCCTAATGTTTAGGGAGTTGGACTTGTAACTGAAAAGTTCGGTGGGGTAGTGAATGATCAGCGCTCTCTCCAACCTCAATACCATGACTGAGGTGAGAAACTTGAGCAAGGCACCGAACCCCCAACTGCTCCCGGGTGCCGCAGCGATAGCAATATGGCTGTCCACTGCTCTGTGTGTGTGTGTGTGTGTGTTCACTACTGTGTGTGTGCACTTGGATGGGTTAAATGCAGAGCACAAATTCTGAGTATTGGTCATCATACTTGGCCACACGTCATTTCCTTTCCTTTCCTTCATCATGATTTACAGAAAAACCTGCAGCTTCAGCCAAATGAATCAGTAATTCTGAAATCCTCAATTATGAGTCCTGATGATCTTTATACAACAAGGAAAACAGGCCACATGAAAAGACTTCCTATATAGTGACATGTCAACATTGATTCAGCATTAAAAAGACCACAATGGGCATAAAATCAACTTCTTTTTTTCTAGGTTACCTTAATTACAGTAAAACTGATTTTTCAGATACTAGTATAACTAAACTAAAAAATAGTGCTTTTTACTATCCCAATATTTTATTTATTTGTTTTAAATGGTCTGATATGATAAATGCAGTCATTTCAGTGACATAGAAAAAAAAAAATCATAATGTTGGTTCCTCCTTACGGTGGCCACCATGTTGAGATCACAGGACCAGATGAATGCTACTCACTTATGCGACTAACGTAACTCCTCTATTATTGGATACTTTCACTTAATAAATAAATTAATCATGAGCAACTAGATGGTATTTCTACAGTGGCCCTCGAAACTGAAAATGTTGCATCCACACTAAAAGATGTCTATATTAAAACTAGTGCCACATCAAGCAGCCAAACAGCTGTCATGTGCTGCTGCACACAATGAAGGAGTACAGTCCAATAAGTCCCCACAGCTGTTGTAAATCCTGCCCACTTCTTTGCATTGTCAGCACATGCTTCAGTGCTCTGAGAGTGTTTATAGTGCTGTGAGTTTAGCACTTCATGACTGAGAGGAGAACAGAACAGAATTTTCATCATCACACAAGACAAAACAACAACAATGAACAACAACATTATCATCTTCATCTGGTCTTTCACACTGTTTGCTCAAGGTTTGTGTGATAAAATGGAGAGAACTGGTTGTTCTTTGAAATGTAAAGTATTAATAATTTACAGTAATTTTTCATATTCTTTTTTTCAGAGTGTAGAGGACAGTACACTGTAACTCAGAGTCCATCAATAACAGCAGCTCAAGGACAAGAAGTCAGAATAAACTGTAAAACCAGCAGTGGTTTATGTGGTAGTAATTACTTACACTGGTACTTGCAGAAACCTGGAGATGCTCCTAAACTCCTTATATATTATGCAACAAGCCGTTACACTGGAACTCCATCTAGATTTAGTGGCAGTGGATCTGGCAGTGATTTCACTCTGACCATCAGTGGAGTCCAGACTGAAGATACAGGAGATTATTACTGTCAGAGTGTACACTGTCCTAGTAGCTATGTGTTCACACAGTGATAAAGAGTCGTACAAAAACCTCCGACAGTCAGAGTCACAGTGACTGCACTGATACAGCTGAGAGATACTGCAGCTGCTCATGAGAGGATGTAATATGACTTGCTGTACCAGAATTTAATAAGATTTCAGATTTCTAGATTAGTAATAAGATATACAATTAATACAATATTAAGCATGTTTACATTCCCAATAACATTATACGATAAATAATAATTTATTTTTATTTGTATAGTAGTCTTGTTGTACTAATTGTGGATCATTGATTTGTTTTTCAAACACAGCTTCATCATGGAAGAATGTAGTTTATCATTGAAAACTGCATAAATAAATTGTCTAAAGGATGCAAATTCTTGTACAGAGAAACAGCAGTCAGAGTGATTCAGTAACAGTTGTGAGTGACACAAATACTGAAGGACACACATCAGAATAAATCATTCACTGTCTCATCACAGATTCAACAGTTGATTCAAACATTCAGTGTCAATGTGAACTGATGAATATGAACAAACCTCATCTCTCCATTAGTCGAAGTCAACTGACTCATTTCAGAGAATAAAGTGTCAAAAAGTCAAACTCATATTTGAGTGATTCTGTTTCTCTCAGAATATAGCAAGTCCATCAGCAGATGTTCAATATTCTCACGTTACAGTAAAACTCAAAATACTTAGATAAAGAAGGCATGAAGATACAACTTCTTCGATTACTCATTTTAAAGCATATCAGCTGTGTAAAACACACATGCAGTCGTGTCTGATGTTGCTGGTGAAAAGTACAGCAAATGACAGAGGGGAGAAAGAGTAAAGCTCAGTGTGGAGAATGAATGGAGTCTCTCATGTGCTGCTGGTTTCCATGTGAGACATCAGTGAGAGTCCAGAGGAGAGAGTGAGTGGATCTACTCTGAACACCGATCTCTCCTCACAGCTCACTGAGAGCTTCATGAGTGAGTCAGGCTGCTGCTCCAGCTGTTCAGACCATCCTTCTGCAGGACGTCAGCACTTTTTGGGCAAAATGATTTTCTAAAAGACACAAGAAAACACTTTCATACAAAATCCTTTGTCGTGTGCTGATGTAACACTTTCTAAATAAATGCATGTGATGAGCTGTGTCCTCTGAGGACCTCTTTTATCATTCATAATGTTGTGGAGTTTATCGTGATGATGTTCCTGTTATTCATATGCAGCTCAATCATCATGATTTACAGAAAAACCTGCAGCTTCAGACAAATTAATCAGTAATTCTGATCATTTCAGACTCACATGGTTAAATTCTGACTTATATTTAAAACAGAGCCCTTACGATCTTTGTACAGTCATGTGTAAAACTAGGCCACATGAAAAGATTTCCCATATAGAAACATGTCAATGCTGATTCAATACTGAAAAAAGTGTAATGGACATGAAATTACGTTTTCCTAATGTAATCTAAATAAAGTTATTTAGAAAGATATTTCTCCATATAATGCTTAAAATCACATGACCAAACCTACTCACTTTTTCTTGGTAACACACTTTTTCTCTGCCTACTCACCTTTTCTTGGTATTCACAGTCATCATGCATGACTGTGAATAGGTTATTTCTACAGCAGCATTTACAACTGAAAATGCTGCATCCACACTGAAAGATGTCAATATAGAGCAGTGGTCGGGAACCTATGGCTTGTCTCTCTTTGACAAAAATGATGGGGCACACCAGCTGTCTCCCTTCACTAACATTACAGTAAAAAATATAACCGTCACTAGAAATCAGTTCCCTGCAGAAAATAAAAGTGCATTTTCTTTGTTGTAAAGTGAATCAAAGTTAACAAAGAGTCAGCTTACAACAATATTACGTTGCTCTGACCAATGCACATATGCGGTGCTGTGTTCAAGTGTCACAACACCTTGAGCGTGCAGATTGAAGCAACAGCTGCAACAACTGTGAGTGGTGATGGCAGAAAAGAAAAAGAAAAGAAAACATTCAGAGGAGCATCGACCAGCAAGTTTCAAAATGAGTGGACAAAAACATTTGGTTTTATTGAAAGCTATGTGCTCTGCTGTCTGGTTTGCTCAGATCAACTGTCGTCGCAAAACTGATTTAAATTACAGGTCCTTCTCAAAAAATTAGCATATTGTGATAAAGTTCATTATTTTCTGTAATGTACTGATAAACATTAGACTTTCATATATTTTAGATTCATTACACACAACTGAAGTAGTTCAAGCCTTTTTTTTGTTTTAATATTGATGATTTTGGCATACAGCTCATGAAAACCCAAAATTCCTATCTTAAAAAATTAGCATATTTCATCCGACCAATAAAAGAAAAGTGTTTTTAATACAAAAAAAGTCAACCTTCAAATAATTATGTTCAGTTATGCACTCAATACTTGGTCGGTAATCCTTTTGCAGAAATGACTGCTTCAATGCGGCGTGGCATGGAGGCAATCAGCCTGTGGCACTGCTGAGGTGTTATGGAGGCCCAGGATGCTTCGATAGCGGCCTTAAGCTCATCCAGAGTGTTGGGTCTTGTGTCTCTCAACTTTCTCTTCACAATATCTCACAGATTCTCTATGGGGTTCAGGTCAGGAGAGTTGGCAGGCCAATTGAGCACAGTAATACCATGGTCAGTAAACCATTTACCAGTGGTTTTGGCACTGTGAGCAGGTGCCAGGTCGTGCTGAAAAATGAAATCTTCATCTCCATAAAGCTTTTCAGCAGATGGAAGCATGAAGTGCTCCAAAATCTCCTGATAGCGAGCTGCATTGACCCTGCCCTTGATAAAACACAGTGGACCAACACCAGCAGCTGACATGGCACCCCAGACCATCACTGACTGTGGGTACTTGACACTGGACTTCAGGCATTTTGGCATTTTCCTCTCCCTAGTCTTCCTCCAGACTCTGGCACCTTGATTTCCGAATGACATGCAAAATTTGCTTTCATCCGAAAAAAGTACTTTGGACCACTGAGCAACAGTCCAGTGCTGCTTCTCTGTAGCCCAGGTCAGGCGCTTCTGCCGCTGTTTCTGGTTCAAAAGTGGCTTGACCTGGGGAATGCGGCACCTGTAGTCCATTTCCTGCACACACCTGTACACGGTGGCTCTGGATGTTTCTACTCCAGACTCAGTTCACTGCTTCCGCAGGTTCCCCTCTCGTTGTGCAGCGTTTTCTGCCACACTTTTTCCTTCCCACAGACCAAGGTTATTATAGTTTTGCATTTTTAAATTAGTTTTTATTATAATTTCGTTTTCAAATTTGCAATAAATTTTAGTTTAGTTTTAGTTCGTTTCATTAATGGTTTTGTTAGTTTTAGTTTAGTTTTTATTTTGTGAAAACATTTCTATTTCGTTTTTATATATTTAGTTTCAGTTTTAGTAATTATAGTTTAGCATAGTTAATAGAACACTTCCAGAGCGCACACACACACACACACACACACACACACAAAAGATATTTCAGCAACATTTATTGTTTGCACAATTGGCATTTATCTCTGTGCTTAACTCTGAATAACAAAAATAACATAAGGGTTTGAGATACAAATAGGGCTGTGATGGTCGCGATGACAACCGCGCCACCGCTGTAGTCGTTTGCCACCGCCGGTAATGTACGTGACGTCACACAAACGCTAACAAGCATAAAGTACAGTGATTCTGCAACATTCGTTCTGCCGTGGTGGCGTTTAGTGTCCCCGCCGGTGGCAGGAGCCGCAGCAGCGAGTGCAAGTGCTTTTGCAGCTGCTGGAAGAGATCTGCGTTCAAACACACGCAATAGACTAAAGCTGGGACAGTTCCGGGAAAAGTAATTATGAATGTGTCGGAGGGAAATAAGGAGATACTTAAACGAATTGTTACTAAACTAGTGTTTTCTGAGCCAGTGTAGCAAAGATGAAGTTGACGACTCGCCATCTGCTCACTGGAAGCAGATATATTTATCCTGACTGTAAGGTATTTTGTTTGTTTTCTTTATTTTTTCAAAAGCACAAGATTTTTTGAAATCGTGAGTGCACGGAAATAAAATGAGACACTTTACAGTTCCGGATGATATTCTATGCTTAACTTTCTGAGCAAAGATTAAGGTGTAGGGGTATTTTAATTTGTTTGCAAGTGATCGCGCTGGCGCTCCATGTCCTGCAAAGCGCATTTAGCTTCCACTCTCCAACAAACGACTGTATGCGTATAATAGCACGCATTTGTGTAAGTTTAACGTTTAAAATAACATTTTGATATGCTTGAAGATTTTATTTTAGACAAGTCGTGACGAGTTGAGAAGGTAAAATTGATCAAACAGGCTGTAATCAACTCACTGACTGCCGCTGGCCGCTTGGTTGTTACTTTAAATAACAAAAGCTTTAATTTAACAAACAAAAAATGTTCCAAACACATTTCTAAATTAACTTTATGAAGAACCGAAACGAAAAATAACCATGTTCCTATTAAAAACAAAAATTAGCAATTGTAATGGATGCAACAGTGTAATGAGGAAGAGAGAGAAAAGACACGGACTCCAGTCGGACTCGGTCGGTAATTTTGATGATGGCCTGGGCGAAGTTGTTACGAATTTATGACACAAATGTTTGTTTAATATTTACCATTCTTATTTTGGCTACTTTCTTATATAATTTCTTTGACCATTATTCTAGTGTTTTGAAGGCTGTGGGGTTTTCCCCTTAATTTCAACACCACAATGTGTGTTATTGAGCATAACAATACATTTACTTTTTCCAGTTTCAGAATTAAATTCGAAATAGTCCCAAACAGGGCTCTGTCGTTTCCTTACGGCAGCTTCTTTATCACTTAACTGATGTTTGTTTCGCGCTGTCAGCCTCAACTGCATCGTCATTTGCCAAATACAGGTGATGCACGATTAAACACCGACATGTCAAATTTTCCGCAGTTGGATGAATGCTTATTAATTACGAAAACGATCATTTATTTTTGCCAATTATTATTTTATTTTAATTCGTTTTTCAATAGTTGTTGCTAGTTTCGTTTAGTTTTAGTTTTTCATTTATTATGATTTTCTTATTTTATTTCAGTTTACGAAAATGTTTTTTAACCAATCGTTTTCGTCTTAGTTTCAGTTTTCGTTTACGATAATAACCTTGCCACAGACTTCCCACTGAGGTGCCTTGATACAGCACTCTGGGAACAGCCTATTCGTTCAGAAATTTCTTTCTGTGTCTTACCCTCTTGCTTGAGGGTGTCAATGATGGCCTTCTGGACAGCAGTCAGGTCGACAGTCTTACCCATGATTGCGGTTTTGAGTAATGAACCAGGCTGGGAGTTTTTAAAAGCCTCAGGAATCTTTTGCAGGTATTTAGAGTTAATTAGTTAATTCAGATGATTAGGTTAATAGCTCGTTTAGAGAACCTTTTCATTATATGGTAATTTTTTGAGATAGGAATTTTGGGTTTTCATGAGCTGTATGCCAAAATCATCAATATTAAAACAAAAAAAAGGCTTGAACTACTTCAGTTGTGTGTAATGAATCTAAAATATATGAAAGTCTAATGTTTATCAGTACATTACAGAAAATAATGAACTTTATCACAATATGCTAATTTTTTGAGAAGGACCTGTATATTTAAATTTAAAGGATATCACATCAAGGAAAGCATATTCATATTTGTTTATTTTCTAGTTGTACATGGACAAATAAAGGTTTTGTTATTTAAAATTACATAGCGGTGTAGTGGAGGGTATACGCAGGTATATGGCGTATATAGCAGAAGTGAAACTGGTCTGTTTCAGTCCAGATCATGTAACCAATCAAACAGTGACACTGGGAGTGTGGGCTGAAAATCCCATTTGCATTGTCAGGGTAGAGTGTTTCTGATGCTCTCAGAATAGAGCAGCTTTGTCTCCAGAGACCATGTTCAAACCCCAAGAGCTTTATTTGACTAGATTTACTGCTACTGATCATGCTTCTGGAAAACACCTGAACAAATATTACATGCATCTTCATCTGTTAGTTGAATGATGTTGTCAGACACAAATGGAGCTTGTTGAAAAGCTTTATTGAATGTTGCAGCAAACACAGCAGATTAAAAGATCAGCCAGTGCTTTGACACTAGAGCTCTCTTTCAGTATTGAGTTGTAAATGACTACAGCTGCAGCACTAGACTCCTGAATCCTGCCTGACACAGGACACTCAGATACGGCTCATCTTCACGAAAGAGCAGCACTCACTGGAGAAAAAGAGCAGGCAGAGCAGTGCGGCTGAGTCTCCAGAGATCTGCAGAGTAGAGGGCAGCAGCAGAGACACTGAGGGCTTCACTGTGGGGCCAGCTGCAGGAGACAAACACAACACATTCACAAACACAAAGAAAACATTTCAATTACATACATTTCAGTTAAACCTTATGAATTAAATAAAACATTTTAAGATATTTACTGCTTTAACCCCAGTAGTTTTTATATCCCTAAATAATGTATTTGCATTTTAGTTATGTGAGATATTTCACTCAAAACTCAAATACTGAATTCTAACTTGCACAACATCAGCAAAAGAGATTCAAAATCATTGATCAATCCTCAGAAAGTACCTCCATTTACATTTGAACATTTTTGTATTTTTTACATGTATAATATATTTGTGATAAACTAATCAAATCAAGAGGGAGCCACATTATGAAAAAGTGAATAATTCAGTTTTTCTGAATATTTAAACATATTTCAAAATGGGTAACACTTTGCAAAAAGGTTGATTAATTAATGTTAATTAATGTGTTAACTAATATTAACTAACAATGAGCAATACATTTTTTACATTATTTATTAATCTTTGTTAACATTGTTTAATAAAGGTATGACTGTTCTTCAACACACCGATAGTCGAAACTGTCACAATCTGGTGGGATCTGTGGGTGGTGTGTTTGTTTTGGAAGCACGGGCCGTGTTTTGACAGCTCGCCACGTGCTTCACTGTCACTGTGTGTCCCTCCCTCTTGTTATCTAGTTACCTTGTTAAATCCTCACCTGCACATCATTCAGTCTAATTTCCTTCCCTTGATTTCGCCCTTGTGTCTGTTGTTTTGTGTTAGCCCGTGTTTCTCTGTCTAGTAAACTCTGTGTTTCTTTGTCCTGCCTTGTCAAGTTACTATTACCCTGCTTTTAGAGCATTTTGCTTACCTGTCTGATAAGGGCCGAGCTGCCGTTTCCTCCTGGCTCGTGTGCTGGACTCTGCGGTGCGCCTCTCCGCTTTCTACCGCCATTGTGGACTATTTCTGTGAAGCTCCTGCCCAGTGGATATTCTCTTGTTGAGGTCTAGTCTCTTTTGAGGAAACATATTTGATGAGATTTGATGTGACCTCTGACCTCTTTTATCACTGATGATGTTGTGGAGTTTCTCATAACAATTATTATTTTCTTCATATGGAGCTCAATCATCATGATTCAAAGAAAAACCTGCAGCTTCAGAGAAATGAATCAGTAATTATGATATTCTCAGGCTTACATTTTTCAGTCTAAACTCATTTGAAACAATTATGAGTCCTGATGATATTTTTGCAAGTGGGAAAATAGGCTACATGAAAAAATTTCCCATATAGTGACATTTCAACATTGATTTAACATTAAAAAAAGACCATAATGGGCATAAAATCAACAAAACAAATATTTTGCATTCGATATGTAATTATCAGTAAATGGTTTAAAACTATTTCTCTGAAAGTACAATTTTATTCAGACAGTTGATTAGTTGGTTAGCAGCTCAAGTTGTTGTGAATCCTACTTTGCATTTGTCAGCACATGCTTCAGTGCTCTGAGAGTGTTTATAGTGCTGTGAGTTGAACACTTCATGACTGAGAGCAGAACAGAATCTTCATCATCACACAAGACAAAACAACAACAATGAACAACATCATCATCCTCATCTGGACACTCACACTGTTTACTCCAGGTTTGTGTAGTAAAATTTAATTACAGTTGTTTATTTATTGAAGTGTAAAATATGAATCATTTACAATTCTTATAATTTTTCTTATTCTTTCTTTCAGAGTGTAGAGGACAGTACACTGTGACTCAGAGTCCATCAGTAACAGCAGCTCAAGGACAAGAAGTCAGAATAAACTGTAAAACCAGCAGTAGTGTGTGTAATAGTAATTACTTACACTGGTACTTGCAGAAACCTGGAGAAGCTCCTAAACTCCTCATATATGATGCAACAAGCCGTTACACTGGAACTCCATCTAGATTCAGTGGCAGTGGATCTGGCAGTGATTTCACTCTGACCATCAGTGGAGTCCAGACTGAAGATACAGGAGATTATTACTGTCAGAGTTACCACTGTTCTAGTAGTGCAGTGTTCACACAGTGATAATGAGTCGTACAAAAACCTCCGTCAGTCAGAGTCACAGTGACTGCACTGATACAGCTGAGAGATACTGCAGCTGCTGATTGTAGAATTGTTGTACCAGAGTTTAAAGAGACCTCAGATTTGTAGATTGATAATAAAATTTACAAATAATGTTATATTAAGCATTTTTACAATAGCTATAAAATAGTATTATTTATTTTTATAGTAGTCTTGTTGTACTGATTTGTGGGTGATTGATTTGTTTTTTCAAACACAGCTTAATCTGAATGTAGTTTATCACTTAAAACTACAACAATAAACCATAAATTAGTGTAAGGAATCTAAAATTACTGTATTTGACTGAAGGCTGCACCGTTTTGCACTGTGAAACAGCAGTCAGAGTGATTCAGTAACAGCTGTGAGTGACACAAATACTGAAGGACACACATCAGAATGAATCATTCACTGTCTCATCACATTCAACAGTTGATTCCAACATTCAGAAGGTCTGTATGACTGCTGAGAGTCTCGATGTGAACTGATGAATATGAACAAACCTCATCTCTCCATTAGTCTGACTCAACTGACTCAAAAAATTAGTCAACATATATGAGTAATTCTGTTCCTCTGAGAATAGAGCAGCTCCATCAGCAGATGTCCCAGGTCCACACGTTACTGTAAAACTCAAAATACTTAGAAGAACAATCAAGACATGAAGATACATATTTAATGTTTCATATTTGCTCATTTTAAAGCATATCAGCTGTGTAAATGCATTCATGCAGTCATATCTGATGTTGTTTGTGAAGTCCAGCCAGTATTTATTTGTCTTGTGTATCTCACTAAATCAAAGAAATTAATGAATGGAAAAGCTATCAAACATAACATACTGAGGCCCAATATATGATTCACATGCAAGTTTGCACTTCAAAAAACTCTTTCATAACTTTTCTTAATACACAGCAAAATCACTGGTGTAAAAATAACACCAGTCAGTGTCAAATTTAACACCAGTAAAGTGTCTATATGTGTCCACACTATAGAGTGTAAATTTTACACTGTTGATGGTGTTAACTTTTTCACACCCTGTGAGTGTAAATTCAACACTCATTATTGTTAACTTTACACCTAGTCAACACTATTTGTTGTTGTTTCTGCACTACACCAGTGTTAGTACTCAATTATAGTGTTCATTTTTAACACTTTCCTGTTAAGATCAACACCAGTGTAAGTTGAATATAACGTTGATGAGTGTTCAAAATACTGATTTGTAATAGCACTTTTGGTGCTTTTAATAGCACGTTTGGTTGCTTCTACAAAATTAAAATGGCATGACAAATTTGCGGAAAACAATGCAAAAATTTTATTGAGGTACACCACATTTAACATTCACATTCAACCACTGCATTTCACTGCATTTAAAAACCTTTACAGTTTGCAGTTAATTCCAATCTGAAACAAAAACACAACAGGGGACAAAGTTCTCTCATCATTGTCATATGAAAACTGCCTGTCATAAGGTCTATAGTATTTCAAATCATCCACACAAATGAGAGTGAAAATATTATCCGCTTCCTCAATACAGAATGCATGCACATGCTCATCAAAACACACTGTAATTACATTACTGGCCAAAAGAAAAGCTTGTCCATCTTTTAATATAATACTGCTAATCTTATTAAAAACAGGCATTTCATTTTCAACAGCAGAGCCTGGTATTCAGTTCCATAATTTTTTACCCATGCTGTAGTGGAGACTGTGGGTACATTCCAAGTTTCAGTTAAAAGTTCATTACCCTCCAGAGTGCATGTAGAGACTTCTTTAAAAGGACCAAACTGAAATCTTTTAAAATAAAAACTCTCCCAATGAAAAGTCAACTGATGTTGGTGTTTCTTGGCCAACGTTTTGGTTATGTTTTTAAAGTTCTTCACAGACTTCTTAAAAAAGTTATGTTTCCCTTCATACCTCATGCACCACATATGTAGAAGTGGACCCACTTTCCTAATACATCTAGGATAATGAATCATTAGATGGTGCTTCGGAATCAATCTTTTTTCAGGAAACATGGACTTAAAAAGTTTATGGTGATCAGAAATTAAATGTTTCAAAAAATATGTCATACCCTGTGTTACAACCGGTGAGAATACAATACTCACTATCTGAATCAAAAGTAGTATCAGACTCCAGTAACCATTGTCCGTGTCAACTAGATCTCCAAAAATAAGGGGAGTGTTCCGAAGAAGGCACCATGACTGAATAGCACTGAGGCCAAGGTCCTTACTGCCATCATCAATTTGAACGTCACTTGGTCTGTTCTTTTTTTGACTGTACCCGTAGTTGAAGCTCTGAATCCTTTCCAAAAGTGTGTCCAATGAAATGCAGTCTTTAACAAAGTACTGAAAAAGCAGTTTTAACTCATACTGCACAACCCCCTCAAGCAAATCGTGCATGATGTCAACAGCATAATTCTCTGAAGAATGAAAAAACTGTAATGAATTGAGTGGACAACTTCTCTTAAGGCCAAACAGTGGGACAAGAGTGGGATCTTGTGCCAGAGCATTGCAATGTTCTGTATATAACTCCTTTGTTCGAATGATCAAATCAGGGTCATCTTCACTAAACAGTGACTGCAACTTTGTTTTGTCAGTTAAGCAAAACCGGCAACAGTAGGTTGCACTAAACGACTCAACCATACCAAACAGCCCATGTAAAGCTAAATTGTCACCAGTAACTTGAATGACAGAACCTTGTAACGTAGTATCTGAGAAGGGTACCTTGATTCCCTTTGACTCGAGAATTTTCAGATCCTCTACCAGAGGCTGTAAGATTGGTTCAAAGCCGTATTTCTTCAAGTCTTCAGAATGAAAAAGGGCCACAAGATGGATGTTCATTAAAACAGAATTGATCTTGGGGGGCAAATTTCTTAAAATAAAATAAACACAGCCAAGTTTGTGTATTCCTTTCTTGGATCCAAGTGGATTTGCAGTTTCAAAATCATCATAATATAACTGTATTTGAAGGGCATGCTCTTTTTGACCAAACAACACATGTTTTTTGAAGTAAGAACCATCATTAATATCTTTGTAAATACCATCTTGATGACCTGCTGGAAAAAGTGGCAAAGTTCAGAATTTGTAAACATAGACTCAAGAGTTCCTAAAATGGGCACATAGACAAATTTGTCATTGACAGGAACTTGACTGTATAATCCTGTAGTTTTATCTTTGCGCACGTCATAACGCACACCAAGAACAAATTCCACTGGTTCAACAATTTTCCATTTTCTCTCAAAGTGTCTCTGCCTCTTTCTTTCAGTATTAAGGCAAGAGAAAGGATTTTCCAGCTGCTGAAAACATTCTTTAACTTTATCTAGGGTTTTCTCAGGTACCTCTGATGAAAGACAATTTAAAACTGTGTCTCTTGCCTGAGCGTGAACATCACCTACAAGCTCTTCCATTGAACCAACTAAACACACTAAACAGTATTTTCAGAGACTCCAGCTGCTTGTACTTGAGCAACAATAGAACTACACATATCCGTTAGTTGCCGATTTTCAACAGGAGTCTGAAAAGTGACTGGAGGATCCTCAGTTAGGGTATCAGAAACAGGAATGTTGATACCACTGCAAACGTTCTCAGCAGTACCTGAGGCTACACAGTCTCTGTGCACTCCCAAAATATGTTTCTTGAACCCATAATATGTATAAAACACAGATTAACATCCAGGTTCACCACATTTCAACCGTAATGAACGCCCTGGATACAAACCATGATGAAACTTCAGATGCTGAAACAAACTTGAACAACTTCTGTGGTGTACCTTGCAAAGGAAGCATGAGAACATTTAAGCAAGACGCTGGGAATGGGAGGGGTGGGGGTCAAACCTCAGTGTTGTGAATTCTCACGCGGATTTCCTTGACTCTTGGACTTTCCTTGGCAGTGCCCACATCAATGCCATACACCGTGGTTTGAATGAACGTGTAGAAGTTGCACAATGCCTCATCATACGACACAGCAAAGACAAAGTGTGCCTTAAAGAGTTCGTCAAAAGCTGCAACAGCTGTCTGCGTCATGCAGGGAATGGCCTTCTGGTCCAGGATGATGTAAAACTTCTGAATGCTACTCCTCTTTTCTCCAACACAGAGAAGGAAGGGCTGTGTAGATCCAACTTGCTCAAGAAATGTCTTGATGCTCGTCCCCGCCTAAAAGCATATGAGAGATTTTATACAGTATTTTTATTTTTATGACAGCTGACAGATCTTGCATGTTAAAATTCACAAATCAAAGTCTCATCCTCAAAAGTGAGACATGAGAAACAAACTTTTTTTTAGATATATTATGTTGAG
This sequence comes from Cirrhinus molitorella, assembly GCA_033026305.1. Taxonomy (NCBI): domain Eukaryota; kingdom Metazoa; phylum Chordata; class Actinopteri; order Cypriniformes; family Cyprinidae; genus Cirrhinus; species Cirrhinus molitorella. Next base: position 23,370,246 of record CM065141.1, read on the forward strand.
ACCTACATTACCCAAAATTAACAAATGCAGTGCAAGTATTGTTCAGTGAATTTACATTACATCAGTAACAAATGAAATCTTATTTTACATTTAATGACTTTTTCACCCTTGATTTGTAGATGTAAGAAAAAAAAAATTAATGTGATATGTGAAGAGATTAACTTTTTTGCTCAGTTCTATATTTTTGTACCTGTATATGATGATCATGCAGATAAACAGATTACATCAACTGCAGAGGAGAGTAAATGACTAAATCTAACAAGAAGTGTATTTTACCTTCATGAATTTTACAGCATGATCAGCTGCTTCTGTTGCACTGATTTTCCCAGTCTTCCTTCCTTTCACAGCTGGAGGCAAGAGGTGAAGGAGCAAGAGAATAGCTGCCACATCACTGTCCCATCCTAGCAGGATAGAGGATTTAGTTAAACCTTATACCAGCCTTAAAAAAAAAAATAATAATAAAATAAAAAAAAAACACTTATATTTACCATAATCAGACTCCTCCAGGGCAGACAGAAGGTCATCCACATGTGCACCATGATGCAGGTTTTTGCAGTCAGCAATTATTCTTGGCTTGTAGAATGTTGGCCATTTTGCAATAAACTTGCTTGAAATGTCATCTCCAAAAAGCATAGTAAAGTCTTGGTCAACCTATCACACAGAAAAAGTCAACAACTAACATTACAATTACATATACATTTAACATTAAAAAACTAAATTTTAATATTTCTTACCAAGCCTGGCGTATCCAAAAATCGAGGAAAGTAATCAAGGATGAGTGAAGATTTTTCTGGATCATGTATCAAATTCTGCCTGTACTTGAATGTTATCTTCATTTTTTCCTTAATAACTGTTGTGTCCGTTGAATGCTTCATAATGGATATAGCTTCTGTGCATTCATCACCTGACAGCTGCTCAGTTGTTGAAGATGTCTCACACAAAGTCTTAGGACCATCTTGGCAAACCACCTTTGATGCCCCCTTCAAGTTACTTACAGAGTTGCGCTGAACAGTTTTCAATCTGTAGGCAATGTAACCCTGGCCACTGCGTGGATCGTAGTACTGTTCCTGTCAAACAAACATTTAGCATCAGTGTATCAGGCCCAGGTGGCATCGATAACACAACATTTTGCAGAATAATAATATTGTTTAAAGAATGTCTGTGCATGACCCACGACACACTACTTAATCTCTAAAATATATAAATATATATATAATTTTGTGATACTTACAGCTACCAATAACATTATGGTAATCTTTACACATTTGACAAGGTTTACATTAATGAAAATACACATTCCATCAGAGATAAATCATCTCTCCAATTGTAAGTCGCTTAAAAAAAAAAAAAAAAAAAAGCGTCTGCGGAATGACTAAATTTAAATGCATCATAGTATAATATATAATTTGACTGACTCATGCATTACATATATGCTCAGATAAAAAGTGTACATTCACCATGTACTGTATATACTTACATAACCAGTTGGTGAGAACTTATCCTTCAAATTGGGGAATAGAGTAATGATTCCAAGAGCATAGCTTATACGGATACTGACTGGTGGAATCCTCCTACACCACAGCATGAAAAAAAAGACATAAAATGTAACTGATCAAATACCAGTGCAATATATAAACTAGACTTTTTTTTTTGACACTTACCCATTCTTCTCTACCATATCAGACACAAGGATGTTTACCAGCTTCCTTTGTGTCTTGTCAGACAGGCTCTTTGTTTGTTCATACTCTTTCAATATATCAGAGCCTCCTGGTTTTGATTGCAGCGCTGAATGAACTAGCTGTGTTACAAAAAAAAATGCAAAAGAAAACTTGATATACTAATGTTGGTAAGACCGATATGGTATCAAATTTGAGCATTTAAGGAAAAAACTTGAGAGGAAAAATAACACACATCTTTTGACACACTGCAGTCAGAAGGTTCTTCTAAGTATCGCTTTTTGCGTGCCTTTGAAGGTCGTGGAATCACTGTGGAATCTGAACTTTCTGATTCTACTGATGAGAATGATGACTCAGGGCATGACGGCTCCGAGAAATCGGTCTCAGCTTGTGGAACATTATCTTAGAATCACATTCAGCACACAAGACAATATGAAAATTAAAAGACAGATGCTATTATCATATATTGTGAAAAAATGTGTTTGAGAATGCAAACTAGATTATACATTTTTGTTCATGGCTTTCTTACCTGTTGTATCACCATCCAAAATTTTGAAGGACACCTTAGATGTTTTCACAAGCTAATCAAAAATATCAGCATCAACATCAACTCCTGCAGAGTCTTTAAGAACCACATTGGCTCCATGTGGCAAGTTGAACTTTGCTGAAGCTTATAAGTAGAAAAGAGTCAATGGCATGTTCAAACATACTGAAATGAGAACATTTGAATTGTTTGGCATTATTTATGAATGTAAGTAATACCTACAAAAAGTACAAAATGATAAAATAACTATTCAGATCAATTTAAGTCAAATGTATTAAAAGATACAAATATTTCTTAACATTACTATATGCAAAAAAGTAATAATTACCCACCACTTTAGTGTGATCAAAATATTATTTGGGATTAAGTCCATTTAAACACTATGAATGTCTTAATGAAATAAAAAAAGACGACTGATTTTTTTTAATGAATAATAATCATTTCTTTCAAAGTAAATAATTACTTTGTTAAACTAGCATTATGAAGCACGTTTCCACAGACAATAAAACAGCAACTTACATGGTCGAATAAACACTGTTCGACGAGGGTAGATTTTTAAGCCAGGAACCCATCTAGCGACTGGCTGAAAAGGTATAATGCTGGTCACTCACCGATCGAGAGATGTCTGCTCGTGCTGCATCTTTAAAAACAACGTGTAAGATGGCAATCGCGCCTCATCTTTGAGAGATGGCGCCCGCGTGGCGCAGATAGATAAGTGTGTGCGTCACGTCTTCAGCCTATTAGGCCTCAATTCTTTCAATAGTTTGTCTGTCCTTGATATTTTATCTTTTTACACAACTCAGCGTTTTTAAAGTTACAAACAATAACGCGTGTTATGCTCATGCCAAATGTATGGTTTTAACTTGTAAGTTAGAAGGCGCAATGTAAAGGGGAAACCTAAATGACAAGAAATTTGTTTTATGACTTTACATAAAACAAAAACTAAAAAAAAAAACTTTTTAGTAAATCACGGACATGTAATTACTTAACGTTAGTGACTAAATCGAGTTCATATGATCTGAATTAACATTACTGAGGTATCAAATTAGTACAAACGTGGCCCTGATTTATCTTAACAAGGAACAAATTGATCAGAAGTGTCCATGTCATCTACTCATGTGTGACTTTATAGATAACAATTTAATTTAGCTAAGTTATATCGTGTGAAAGTCTGGTTTACCTGCTTGCGTTCGTCTTCGGCCTCAAGTAAAATAAAATGGCGGACACAGACTGTTGGCCTTGCGCTAAGTGGAGGCGTGGTCACTTTGGGTGAAATTTTAAAATACACTCAAATTTTACACTGACACCGTCTTAGAAATAACAACAGCAGTGTTACTTTATTACCATGTAGTGTTAAAACAGTGTCAACACTGTTAATTTTACGCCGTCCCTGAAAATTTTACACCAGTGATTTTGCTGTGTACATTGCCATTTACATTGTCCTGCGAAAAGTAAGCTTTTTGAAGACACTCTTACAAGTTAATACATTTGAAAATGCTGTTTTCGTGTTGTAGTGTGGACTGTGAAAACTGAGGTATTCAAAAACAATGAAGTATATGTTTAATCATGTGACACTTGATATAAACATAGATATCAATTTATGCTCCCATTGTGCCTGTTATGTTATTCACTTCACACTGTTGCTGATGAGAACAGAGTCTGGGTTGTTTCGCACATGACCATACGGTGGAATGTCCCAGACTACTGGGCTTCTGACTCCAGGCCACGAATGAGGATGAGGCTTCTTCTCCTGGCTTAACTACTGCAATGCAGAGTGAGTGTGCTGTGTTTGGCATTTCATGGAAATTCAGTATGTACTGTGGTGGTAGCTTAGCTACTGGGTCAGATGATATCATTTCTACAGTTATGGAGTGGTCAGAAGTTAAGCTAAATATCACAGTGCATAAAGGTGTTCTCATTTTAACATACACAACAGAAAATCTCTAAAGAGAATGTGGGCAAAGAAAGACAAAGTTTGTTGGTTAATCGGTTGAAGGTCTGAGTTCTAATTGTTTGGCTTATGATAGTCAAAGTAAGCAGGGGATAAAGTAGTGGAATAGTTGAATATTTTCGCAAGAATTTTCATTGAGGGAAAAAGTTTGAAGAACACTTGAGAATGTTTGTTTCAGAGTGTAAAAAAACTGAGTGGGAAATATAAATCTCGTCTCAGACCCTCGTCTTCAGGGCCCAATGACTGGACTCCTGAGACTGGAATAGTTTTAGTAGCACTTAAGCTAGATATAACAGATACAGTGGCAGAGATTTAGCATTGGTTACATGACATCTGTGCTAACCCAAGAATGGGAAAATCTGATTAACTATGAGAGGGGTAGTAGTCTCCCCAACTCATACCATGAGGAAAAACCATTTAGACAGTTTGGAACTCTAAATTCTAATTTGATTTTCTACACTGTTCATCTTTTGTGAACAATGGGGAATGCAAAGCAGGTTAAGCAGTAACTACAGACTAAAAGTCTTAGTCTCAGTTAATTTAGTTGCTCAAAATGTGAGTTGGCAAATGACAAAACAGCTGAAATGCTGGAATCTACACGACTCACATGTTATGCCTTTGGTGGTGTTGTGCATGTCTTTAGAGCAGGTTTGGCAGCAGAGTGGTTTCCTCACTTTGAGGTGAGACAGATGAACTTATGCTGACCAGGCAGCTGCGGTTGCCGCTGCATAAACAGCAGGAATCTGAAACACCTTACACCTAGCTCACAGATAAAGCCAAGATGCAAATCTGTGGATCTAATTGATTCTAATTATCAAATGGATAATAGGCTTTAAACCTTGTTTCCTTTTCTGGTCACACAGATACACAGTGTATGTTCGTCACAGCATTTTTAATTTGTTGATGTTTAAACAATATGGGCAAGGGGAATTCATTGGCTTTATTTAGTACCAACAATGACATCGTCATTTGAAAAGCTAATCACACTCATCAGCTTAGTTTTGGCTGAAGGTCAAATGCTGCTATGAGTGATCTTGCTATGGCAAATGTGCACTTAATTCAGATTTACTTCTGGTACATCGGTTGGTTTTAACTGGAGTCAGTGCGAAAGGTTCAAATTCCTTTAGGATGCGTGAAAACCCCCTCCAGAGGGGGGCGGACATAAATGGTGCTAAAACATAAGATTTTATCATTAGCAACCCCTTCAAGATCCAAAATATGTAGAATTATTAAGCAAAATAAAATAATACATATTAGACATTGTAAATTACCCCATAAATTTTGAATGAGAACTGGCGAAATGCCAGTTGAGGTTGGGGGCCAACCTCATGATGAACATATGGCAGATGGGGGCTATGATGATGACTACATATATAGTCGCCAACCAAATGGTCTCTGTGTTCTTTGTTTATCTATCAGAGTCAAAATAATTCCAACCAAGTTTGAACAACTACTTTTTCAAAAGAACAGTCCCTATTTTCTGTTCTCTCGTTTATGTGTTTTTGCAGATCATGTCTGCTGGGGACCTTCGAGAAATTCCCTGGGAGGTTTAAGCCTTATCATAAGGGGACACTTTGTGTTGACAAACAACGGCTAATAGAACAGGAACTTCAGGGAACTCGAGAGAGAGAGAGAGAGAGACGGAACTTAATCTTCAAATTCAAGATGGTTCTTCAGGAAGAACAGAACAAGCTACAGAGACATTTCAAGCCCAAGCTACAGAAACGCTTCAAGAGCAGACTACCGAGACGACACATTGAGAACTGGCTACTGAAATGACATTTCATGGATAGAGGCATTATGGGATATCAGTCATTTATATTGCCAAGTTTGTGTGTTTTAGTTTGCGCTCCAATTGACAATTCTAGTTTCAAATTAATAAACCTGCCAGACAAATTGGATAAATACTAGGGCACAGAAACCTTGATGCTGAGATGGAGAGATCCTAAAGATGACAAATGGCCAATTGTGTTACAGTCTAGAAGGGTAAAAACACATGCAATATGAAATGGTGAACAATATGTTTTCACAATGAGCTTTTTGAAATTTTAATTGTACCAAATCACAGGGTGAAACATGGTGAAACATGTAAAGTGATTGCAACTGAATGTTGTTCATATACATTTATCTAAAGTTCTGCACAAACACATAGCTAAAACTTTTGGCTTTTGACCACTTTTACTATGGATAACGTTGTGGAGTTTATTATATTGATATTTCTGTTCTTCATATGCACTCAATAATCATGATTCACAGTAAAACCTGCAGTTTTAGACAAATGAATAAGTAAGGTTATAAGTAACTCACTTGACACAGAATCTTAACTATCTTTATGCTGTCATGTGAAAAACTAGGCCATATGAAAAGATTTCCAATATAGCGATATGTCAGCACTGATTCATCACAAAAAAAGATCATAATGGACATGACATCAAGTTTTCCTGATTTCATCTAAATAAAGTAAAACAGATTTTTAGATAGTATATGTAAAAATTGTAAGTAAAAAAAAAAAAAAAAAATGATGTAAATCCTGCCCACTTCTTTGCATTGTCAGCACATGCTTCAGTGCTCTGAGAGTGTTTATAGTGCTGTGAGTTTAACACTTCATGACTGAGAACAGAACAGAACAGAATCTTCATCATCACACAAGACAAAACAACAACAATGAACAACATCGTCATATTTATCTGGACCATTGCAGCTTTTATTCAAGGTTGGATGTTTATTTTTGATATTAATAATCATTTAAATATTCAGCTTTAAGAAGATTTGCAAACTAATTTATTTTATTTTATCTTCTTCAGAATCCAGAGGAGTCATTGTGACTCAGCCTAAACTTAAAACTGTCCAACAGGGTCAAAGAGTTACAATAGAGTGTAGTATGGATGAGGGTTTATATTCTGATGAACTAGCCTGGTATCAACAGAAACCTGGAGAAACTCCTAAACTTCTGATTTATGAAATAATAAGCCTTTATTCAGGAACTCAATCTAGATTCAGTGGCAGTGGATCAGCCTATGGAAAATATTTCACTCTGACCATTAGTGGAGTCCAGACTGAAGATACAGGAGATTATTACTGTCAGAGTTTCCACTACCTGGGTAGCACTATGCTGTTCACACAGTGATAAAGAGTCATTCAAAAACCTCCATCGGTCAGAGTCACAGTGACTGCAGATACTGCAGCTGCTCTACAACACAATACACACAACAGCTATGTATTAACAGAGAGTTAAAATGAATGAAATAATAAAAAATAAACATGCAATAAATATTTCAATTAATTAATTAATTTATTAATTTATTTATTTATTTTATGTTAATGGAGAATTAAAAAGAACAAGTTTAGTTCCTCCACCGAATGTGTAAAACACTGATACAATCTAATGAAACGGTCATACAAAAACCTCTATTCCACTCGAGTGAACACTCCAGCAGAGCTTAATACATCTTTGGCACAATATTATGTACAGTTAATATGCAAAGTACTTGTATAGTCTGTCTTAGGTTATGTGCATGTATAGTCAATTATTTATGATTAAAATACATGGTTGTTAATACACAACACCTTTGCTGCTGTTGAGGTGTAACATGGGTAGGGTTAGGGACAGGTTTGGCGGTATGGGCAGGTTTAAGGGTTGGGTAAGGGATCAACAAGTGTACAGGGGTAAATTTGATTGCAATAAGGGGACATGATTCATTCTGTTTATATTGCATTGTTTTGATAAATTAAGTATTGTCTTGAAAATTCATTTTTCCCCCTCCTGTTGATGTATGACTCAAGAAATATGTTGTTTAATGATACACAACAGTATACCAATATAAGTTTTTAAGGTGATAAAAACATGTTTTGCACCCAAATTACAATGTGTAAATATGTCTTTACCAAGCATTAAGCTAAACCTAACTAACCACCCTTTACACAAAACATTGTTAAAGTAGTTAAACGTCCAGTGCCAATAAAGATACTAAAAAATAGTAAATGTTTATGAACATTTACAAATGATGAATGGTCTCCACAATAGATTGGGTACTGTAAAGACATGAACAAATGATTAGTAAATGATTTGTAAAGATGTCAAAATAGGAAGAATTCTGGTCATTTTGGATACTTGTTGCCATTAAAATAACTGCTCATAACGATACTAATGATAACTAAATGTTTATAAACATTTACAATTGGTAAATGTCACGTGGGTGTTTGGGTTTTTGTTCCATGTCTATGTTTTCATGTCTTTTATGTTGAAGTCTAGTCTTGGTTGTTGTTTGGTCTAGCTTCCTTGCTTCATCTTGTTCTCCTGCTTGTCCATGTGTTTTGTTCTGATTGGTTGCCATGTGTATCTCTGTGTTTCTCATTGGTTGGTTTGTGTTATGTGACCCTGTCTGTTCGAGTATTAATGTTGTATCCAGCTGCTGTGTCTCTGTTTATACGTCTAGTCTGTTCCATACCAAACCAGTTAAATCAAGTCCGTTTCATCTGTTTCAAGTCAAGTCAAGTCTGTTTCACCATTTTGGATTATCGTTTGCTTGTTCTGGATTTATGTTTGGTTTTCACCTTGGATATTCACATTTGTCAATAAAACATCTCAGGTTACGTATGTAACCATGGTTCCCCAAGGGAACGAGAAGCTGCGTCGGAAACGCTATAGGAACGCCCCCGACGAGACACCGTACTGAAGTGTGTGTAGAATCAATGCCACGTCGTGAGCGAGATGACGTAGCGATCCAGGAAGCATAAGAGCGCACCGGCAACACGCTCATTCAGCTTGCCTCAAAGCAAGCGCGTGCAGGGGTGCCAGGAGTATGGCAACGAGACGCAGCTTCTCGTTCCCTTGGGGAACCATGGTTACATACGTAACCTGAGACATTCCCCTACGTTCTCTCGAAGCTGCGTCGGAAACGCTATGGGAACGAGAATACCAACTGCGCCATACGAGTGAGCCCCCCACTGCTGTGTGAGTATTGCACATCAGGAGGCGAGGACTCGAGCACCTGGGGTAGATGGAATGTCTAGATTGTAAAAGCGGACAAATGTATGCGGAGAGGACCAGCCCGCCGCATCACAAATGTCGCTCAGGGACAACCCCAGGAGAAAGGCCTTGGAGGCCGCCATACCCCAGGTCGAGTGTGCTCGGACCCCTAACAGTGTAGGGAGACCGAGGACTCATAAGCAAGTGAGATGGCCTCGACAACCCACCTACTTATGGTCTGCTTGGTGGCCGAAGAACCCTTCCTCGGCCCTCCGAAGCACACAAAGAGCTGATCTACTTTATGCCACAGGGCAGCTCTGTGGACGTATGCGTCCTGTGCTCGAACTGGACACAACAGATTCAGTCTCTCTCGACCCGCCTCCTGGAAAGGCATGATACAGAAAGTGCCTGCAGGTCTCCCACCCGCTTGAGGGAGGAGATGGCGAGGAGGAACAGAGTCTTAAGTGTCAGGAACTTGACTGGAACCTCCTGAATGGGTTCGAAGGGAGCTCCGCAGAGGCCCTCCAGAACCACTACCAGGTCCCAGGTGGGAACCTTGTTGCGCTGCACAGGCCTCAGCGCGCCACGAAGGAAGCGAGTGACCAATGGGTTTTTCCCCAATAGATTGCCCATCCTGAAAGGAGTGGTAAGCACTCAAGGCCGCCACGTACACCTTCAGGGTGGCGGGGGTCAACCCGGTGGAGAAGCGGTCTTGCAAGAATTCCAGAACTGTACCAATCGGGCAGTTGACTGGACCTTGCAACCGCTGTCCGCACCAAGAAGTAAAGAGTCTCCACTTCAAGGCGTACCGCTTCCTCGTGGAGGGAGCTCTGGACTGGAGAATAGTCTCAACAACCTCAGCTGAGAGAACGGAAGCTATGAGGTGTGCCCCCTCAGAGGCCACGCCCACAGCTTCCACGGCTCCGGGCGAGGGTGCACGATGGTGCCCCCTGCCTGAGAGAGGAGGTCCCTCCTGAGCAGAATCTCCAAGGGAGAGCCATCTAGAAGGGACATCAGGTCCGAGAACCATACTCGGGCCGGCCAGAACGGAGCTACCAGAAGTACACTGACCCTGTCCTGGCGTACTCTCTCCAGAACTCCCGGGAGCAGAGCAATCGGGGGGGAAGGCGTACAGACGTAGCCTCGGCCACGTCTGCACCATGGCATCCAACCCCGATGTTTGGATGTGTTTCAGTGCTCGAAACACGGCCAGCATCTCCAGGCAATTGATGTGCCACATGAGATGGTGGCCCTCCCACTGTCCTTGGGCAGAGCGGCCACTCATGACCGCTCCCCAGCCCGTGAGGGAGGCGTCCGTCGTTAGCGTTACGCGACATCAAGGACCCCCCAACACTGGGCCTTGAGACAGGAACCAGGGTTTCTTCCACATGTCTAAGGCACGTAAGCATCGCCGCATGACCTTGATCATCCGAAGCGGGTTTCCCCTCGGGGAGAACCCCTTGGTCCTGAGCCACCACTGCAGGGGTCTCATGTACAACAGTCCAAAAGGTATCACGTTGGAAGCTGCCGCCATCAGACCCAACAGTTTCTGAAACTGTTTGACAGTGAGTGACTGGCCTTCTTTCACTCTCGACTACTGTGAAGATCGACTCGATACGAGCAGGAGACAGACGTGCCTGCATCGTTGTCGAATCCCACACCACGCCTAGATAAGTGGTCCTCTGAAATGGAGAAAGCACACTCTTTTTTTGGCGTTTATTCTTAACCCCAACTCTTTCATGTGGGCGAGGATGGCATCTCGATGCCAGAAAGTCTACTAAGGGAACCAGCCTCTCGAGGCTGGCCTCTGGTGTGGCCAGAGTGTTTAACTAGCATGGAGGAACCAGCCCCTCGGGGCTGGCTTCTCCTAGGGGGAACGAGCACACTCGTGCCGTACCGTTTTCCGGGCGGCAACAGAGCGGCTCACTCCATGGAACCTACTGAGCCCTGAAGCACCGGGGGTGGCAGGGACATCAGCGAGGCTCCCTGAGGGCCTCGTGGAGGAACGGGCACTGTATAATGAGGTGTACACCATCCCTCCCTGAGGGGGGGCTGCCCTCAGGGTCAGTTGACTTGAGAATCTGCTAGAGGTTCTAGCTCTGTGTCCTGACGTGGATAGCCAGCAGGAAGTGACCGATTTATCCCCTCTAGCACCCTCCTTAGAGGGAACGAGCATTCCCGTGCCGTACCATTGCCGGACAGCAGCTGGGAACACTGGTGATATGAGGAGCTTAATGGCCTGGGCTGGTCTCAGCATGGTTGGCCCACAGCACTGACATAGTGTGCAGACATAAACCAGCCAGACCTGCTGCCATATAAGCATTCTCAACCAAAGCAGAAGTTAGGTTAGAGCCTTGGTGGGAAGCTTCGGGGCCTTCAGGGACAATGCTGAAGAAGGGGAGAGATAGCTAGCAAGCGTCTGCTCCACCGCTGGCATCACCCCATATCCCTACTCATTCAGCTCCACAACATATGGAATATGTAAACAGTAGGGCCGACGAGTCAGGACAAAAGGATTCTCCCACAATCTCGACACCTCAGTGTGGAGATCAGGGGGAAAAGGAAGGCCCCGGTGTGAAGGCTGTGAATGAACACGCAGATAGTGTTCATGTAATTTGCTCGTTTTTTTTTTGCTTGTTTGTTTGTTTGTTTGTTTTTGGCACAAATCAGCCTGCACAAGCTCCTCATACACAAGGCCAAGGGATTGTGGGGCGAGTTCACAGTCTCCTCAGTTTTGACGCTCATCACATCAACCTCCTCAGAGGAAGATAGATGAAGCCCCAGGCTCTCTCTCTGGGAGGAAGAAACCGCACTGCATGCTTCCAAACCCTGAGAGGGAGCCGCGGATCCAGCGGGTGAGAACCGAGATAAGGACGAGCCGTCTCGGATCCCGACGCTAAATCCGCTTGCGATCCACATGACAACAGCTGACGCGGTGCCTCGGCAACAGCGGGACCGCTGCCAGTGGGATCGCAAGCCTGACCGGTCTCATTGAACACGGTCAGGCGGGAGCGGAGCATGCAGAATGGGAGAGCTCACAGTCATGACAGTCAGCCCGTCCGTGCTCGGCACCCAAACAAACAACGCACAATAGCGTGTGTGTTCTCCTCTGCCA